>OW679194.1:258762948-258893463 GCA_940337035.1 Agriotes lineatus | reverse complement strand
CTTCTCCGTCAGAGAATGGTCGCTATTTTACTTGCTATTTGTTAAATTTGATGTAATAACCAGTACAACGATCTTTATAACGTAGTTTGCTGGTTATTGAATTAATTTTCTTCTCCAATGTGGTGTTCTTTGTGAATTTTGTATTACTACCTCGCCTTCAGCGCATAACCTCAACTTAACCTAAAAATTTGAACACGTGGTTTCACCTGTTTTTAACCAGTAAGTTATTCTCTTTACATTGTACACTATTGTTAACCATATGCCTCTGTAGATGATCATTTTGGCCTGAAGATGAAGCCAGTTTGGCTTCGAAACATGTCGCCTTTTTAATAAATGTACGTGGAGAAGACTACTGCGTTTTATTGCTTTTAATGAAGTTGAAAAGTTTTGCAATGTAGCTTTTTCCAGTTCCGAGCAGCATGTCGAAATGAGAAGTTATTAAATCTTCTATGTATAAGGCATTTGAGCAACATTCTGGAGACATAAATTTTGAAAATACGATCTATATCATTGACGGAGGATACTTATTACACCGAGTCACTTGGCATCGTTGTGAATCGTTTTCATCCATTTGCAATAAATGCGTTACCTACGTTCGATCGAAATATACTACCAATGCTATTATCGTATTTGACGGATATCCGGAAGATGTAGCAAACCGTAGTATCAAATATGTGGAGCGATCCCGACGATCACGAAAAACTGCTTTAGTAGACATACTTTTTGACGAGACAATGATCCCAACTGTGTCACAACATAAATTCCTGGGCAATGATGCAAACAAGAACCGCCTCATTGGAATGTTGAAAACAAAATTTGAAGCTGAGGACTTCATGGTCAAACAAGCCATGGAAGATGCGGATACGCTAATAATCAATACCGCAATAAGCGTTTCATCGGCATTTGATTTCGTAATAGTTGTCGTCGAAGATGTAGATCTCCTTATTCGTTTGACGGCTCTATCTACGCGTTCAAACATATTAATTCTCAAACCAGGAAAAGGAAAAATTTCGCAACAAATATACTCAAAAAGTATCATAGATAAAACAGCCGCAGATCATATTTTATTCTTGCATGCCTTCAGTGGCTGTGATACAACATCAGCTTTATTTCATCAAGGAAAAATGAAGTTTATTAATGTACTCCGAAAAAAATCCAGATTTAAACGAGGTTATCCAAGTATTCAAAAATCCAATTGCTGATCCAGAGATCATTGCTAAAGCTGGAGAACGCTTCCTTCTTGAATTATACAGTTACAGTAATGTGAAAAGTAAGAAAAGTATGTCTTTAAACAACTATAGATATGCATGCTTCACAATATCAGCATATAAAAGTAAATTTAATATTGCGTCGCTACCACCAACAGAAGCAGCAGCACTACAACACGTTCCGAACCCATCAGCAGGTTCAGCAGTGGTATGGGATGAACAAAATGCAGAGCAATGGGGATGGAAAAGAAACAAGAACGGGCTAACTCCTGTCACCACACTCGAGCCCCCTGCTCCGGAAAGCTTGTTAAAACTTATTTCTTGCAAATGCAAAAAGAGATGTCAGAAAGTCTGTGGATGTAGAAAGGCTGGCTTAAAGTGCTCTGTTATATGCACGAATTGTAGTGGTACCTGTGATAGCTCGCAAGTTCCATTACAAGATAACGATGAAGAGGAAGAAACGGAGACTATTTTTGAGAAAACGTATGATGAAATCGAGAACGAATAGGATTGTGATGAAACTGATAATCACATCGCGGATGACGTGGAAGAAATTTCGGTCTGTGACGTTTCGATCGGTACTAAAGACAATGAACTCGCAACACCTGGTTCATCAAGAACAGCGAAGCGAAGGGGAATGACCTGAATTTTGGAATAGTGAATTGCATGCGGATTAGACTGGGGATACCACGATAAAATAAAACGAGCCGCTTACTCTACCTCAAGGTGGTGTGAAAATATTTTTTTTTGGCCAAAACGCGTGTTGAACTACCCTTTGCAGCGCTCGTACGCCAAAACTATGGATTTTACGAAAAAAAGGTTATTTCATAAATTGTAGGAGATTTTCTCTACTTTTGTTTGTATATAAATGTTTTTATCGTGAAATGAGTCAGAAAGGAGATATTGCCAAAAAACTGCTTTTAGGCGCCATTTCTCCAATATGGCGGCGCGAGCGGCAAAGATACAATGTGGCAAAGTTGAAATTCGGAAAGAGCACATCGAAATCTATAAAATTACCCATTTTCTAAACTCCCGGAAAACTTTCCCGGTAAAACTACCAAATGACTGTACTAGTAGTATAATTTCAGAGATACCCTTAAACATATTTTATTAACAATTGGAATTTTGTGACGTACTTATCATGATTGTTATTCATCAGTATTGCTAATCCCGTTGTTTCTTTTAAACAAGAAATAGTAAAATTTGTTATTTGAGTTTTGAGACCATTTATTTTAATTTATTGGCAATGCTTTTAACGTTCCATATTCTTATAATGCTTGCCCCTTGTCATAGTTTACTTCGTCTTCGGTTAGATTAGTCCGGCTTATTACATTTTTTTGGGCGTCCGAGGACCTGACCCGGTGCCCTAACCCCTAACCTGGAGTATCAGGCATTTTCGTTTTCTATATGAACTATAGGGGAAAGGTAGTTCTTCCCCTGCTTTTGGTTCTTCCATCATTGGGGCAGAACATTAACCATTCTTTTGTCGCTTCCACATTAAAGAGAAACTGTTGTTAGCAGTCACACATTTTGGGTCATACACTGCTAATGCATGTTGGTTCGCTGAAGGTATTTGATTTTCCTACTATTCTCCATATCTGGAAGGCAGTCCTGATCTGCTACCTAGAGACTCTGTGGTTAGAGGCACTTCCGAGGAAATAATATACGATCCGTTAATCCCTACGATCCCACATATAGAACTTCAACGTGAACAAATACATGTCAGCAATCTTATCTGTTTGGGTTCAAACGAGCAACGAATAGCGTCCCACAGAGCTATTCCTATTCATTCAGTAATCTATTTCAGAGTTTTAAATATCGAAATAAAAATCACTATACTCCTTAAAGGATAGCACCTATAAATTGGTTAATTGCATCTAAGAATATTCAACTTAAACAAACAAACAAACTAAACGCTTTCTGCTTGGAAGCTTATACAGTTTGTTTATTATAAGTACTGAAAAAAGGGACTTCTGGAAACAAAAACTGTAACAACTCATTTTTAACGTCCTTAAAAGATAAAATTATAATTAAGCAGGAATATTATTAATTTTTATCCCGTTTTAGAGGTAGAAGTAACTAGGATAATTGTGAATACTAACAAACTTTAATACTACGCATTTTCGTAAACGATTGTTAGAAACAACGTCTTAGTATAATTAAAGTAGTTTTAGCAAGATTTTTTTAAGTAACATATTACATAGTTAGATATCGTAGGTATCATTCTTAAATAACAGCCTATTTTGTCCTTTTTAATAGAAGTGCGACCTCTGAAAAATGGTTATTACACAGAAGACCCGACAGCAGCTATCACTATCAAGATCAGCATTACAGAGGCAATTTATATTTGCCTTACAACATCTGGCGTCGTTGAGATTTACATATCAGTCATCTGAGTACAGAGATCTACGTAAGAGCATCAGGTGGTGCCTAAGATAACACCTATTTGCATAACAGACAAAAGGTATTACAAACAAAATGTATTACATGGAATTTAGAAATGCCGACGTCAGAAATGTGTTCGCAACGTGCGAGTTTCGTACGAAGTTCTATTATACATAATAATTTTTGGTTATGTAGAGAATGTGAGGAGTTGTAAATGTTTCGCTTGTTGAACGACGCCTCTTGCAATTTTTCTAAAACTTTTTCCTGAATGAGAAACATTTCAAAGATATGAAGCGCAAGCTATTTATAAAATAGATATAAAGAACCTCACAACAGTCAAAACTACATGAAGTTCTGGCTTAAGGCTTTAGTGCAATGGGAAGATTAAAAGCCAATTTTAAATAAAAAAAAATACACGCTTGTAATAATATAAATTGGAACAAATGAATTTGTAATTGTAATTCAAACTCAAGCCAATGTGCAGCAGCAGAAATGGCTAAGCTGGATTCTAAAACACTCTTTAGAATTAAATATCGATATGATTTCCCCTATCTCAGGGTTGCAATAAATTAGGAAATGTCGGAAATTTCATATTGCGTAATGGCTTCCAGCCGAGAGCATCTATATGATTACATGCAATAATAGACGCTAATGAAGCTAAAGCTTAAATATTGGTATTGCAGTGTTGCTAATAATTGCACGTACATTATTTGAAATCATTGAATAAATACCGTATTAGTAATCAGCCAAGGACTGGCATTGTATGCAGATTTGAAATTATGAAAAATTCTGCTGTTAATGGAAAATGCGATTATTGAAGATCATAAATCAATCTCTATACCGATGGTGTTAAACATCTGTGGCTGTGATTGAAAATAATCACCTTTATTTGGTGTAGTTTGAGTGATTGCATTTACTTAACATGCATAGCTGGGTAAGCTTTATAATATAGTGACCTTGACTGACAATGATTTGTTTCTCTTTTCCTAATATTCATTCCCTGTGCTTTTTTGTTGAATATAAAGCAACAAACGGTTTTGTATAAACTAAAATTGATTTTAATGAAAGCTTATCGGAAGAGTAATATATCGAGAAAAACTAACAAAGAAAAACCAGGAGGACGAAGAATTAACCTTACAATAAAGAGAGAATATGACATATAACCAGTTTAGGTGCAAAAGTAAAAAATGGAACACAAACTGCGATTAATAATATAGAATATTAACATAACATTTAGAAATAGAAGAATACAAAATATGAACAATATAGAGTTACGGTGTAAAGACCGAATAATGGAATATGGCATCTATAAACAACAAGAAGCTGCGCTGCAAATTGGATTTTTGAAAGGGGAAACTAAGGTGTACCCTATGTTATTTTATATTTACGTATAAGAACAAATTATGAAATAAGAGAAATAATTCAAACACTAGTAATTGCACAAAAGGAGATAAGCACATATGTGTAAATAGCAATAGGCACATAGTGTTGCTTCGGGGGAGGGGCTCCAAAACTGTAGACGAGTACGCTGACTATAGTCAAAATAATTATACCTTGGAAGATACCATGGTATTAATAAGTGTATTAACATAACATTTATACCATTAGATTTAAACAGGTAAGCTTTGCAGCTGTGACCGCAATAAAGTGTTTCAAATCATTGCCTAAAAAATGTCTACATGTTCGTGATAAGAAAAACCAGTATAGACGGTTGCTTACAAAACAGGTACCGCAGGCGTCACTTCACTGCTTATGCTTATGCTAGAAAAATTACTTGACCAAATGCAGCTTACTTGTTACAGCACATACAAAATTGGTGAAATCTTTCCCATGCAAAATCATATTCAGAGTAATGGTATAACACGCTTAGAATGCGAAATAATAAACTATAAATATAATCTAGCCGAAATTCTGTTCACGCGACAGCAAGATTCGAAAACCAAGGGAAATCACAGAACTTGAGAGTTGCGCAAAATCTTGACCAAGCTTACGGAATCGGTGACGCCAAAGTTCAGCGAGATGTGCGGGCTTACAAATGGGACTCCTATCTTGAAAACGGAAGCAAAATGAAGAACTACGAGGGTATCCACGGCAAAATGTGCGTGGTTCTACACGCGATATGATGGGAGACTCACGTATAAACTAGGAATAGAACTTATCTTACGTGACGCGATTCCCAGAATCACGCGATCGCCTCCAGTTGCTAGCTACTATAAGCTGGTCTTCTCGGAGTCTAACATGGGTGTTCCTCGCTTAGCAGGATTAAAGTAGGGTGACGGTAGTTGATGGAGGTCTGAAGCCCTCCGAGATCTAAAGCTACTCTCAACTGGACCTCGACCGAAAGGAACGGGTTTAGGTTCGGGGCATTGTTCCACTTCGCTTATCTACAGAAACCTAAGTGGGGCAAACATCAATTCTTTAGATAAGAGCTTTGTGTTATGCCATTGTACTTTGACGTTATTATCCCAAGCCCGTTCAGCAATTTTAGACTTCAAATTGAGACTTTTTAACTATTTTTTACGTTCTTTAACTCTTCTTATAAAGGCGTGGATGTTTCACCGATGTAATACTTTCCGCAGTCAGCAATCACAGGAAATACTATATACAACGGTGGACAATAAATTTAGGCAGGCCTGTCATTCGCTTGACATCTACTACTACTACTACTACTTATGTCCAACTAACCTCAATTTCGATTTTCCGGCCTAAATTTATTGTCCACCATGGTACTTCTACAATTCTTTGAACGTTGTTCTTTGTTGAACTGTTTTGTTTCTGTAATAATTAACCGCAAGGAATTCATCGTTTTCGATACCGCCCTAACATTGAACATATTTCTAATTAATCTGATTTTGTTGAGTATGTCTGGAATTCAAACGAGAAAAAAAACATTATAAATGGAATTAGGAAATAGGTTCAGTGTTAGAACGTTACTCAAAATGATGAATACTTTGCGGTCAGTTCCTACAACAATTAAATCATTCAAGGAGAAAATTTCAAAGAATCATATAAATGTATACAGTGTGTCCCATAAAGTTCTCTAAATATGTTAAACTTCTTTAATTACTCATTTATGAAGAAAAAGTATTCTTCATAAAAAGTTTTACCCAAAAACCAAAATGCGCTCGTAGAATTTCAAAACTAGCTGATATTGTACAAGGTGGATCAAAAAATAATAATTCTGCTAAAGAAAAGTACCTTTATTTCGAATGATAGCAGAAAATGTTACTTAGAAGTTTTATTCGGAATAAAGAGCTATGCAAAATTATGAAAAGGCGGCCTCCTGTAATTAATTGTTTTCCAAAATAATGTGTTACTTACACAAATTCCATTCAGAGAAGCAATTTACGTAAGTTGCATTCAGAGAAGCAGCAGGTCATTAGAAAATCACTTAAACTGCTCAATACAGAAACCCTAATAACTATTCTAAGTAATATTTTTGGTTATCTTCAGAATAAGGGTGCTAGGCTCTTTAGCTGAATTATTATTTTTGGTCCACTTTGTATATCAGATAGTTTTGAAATTGTATGAGCGCATTTTGGTTGTTGCGTAATACTGAACTTTTTATGAAAAATACTTTTTCTTCATAAATGGACAATTAAAAAAGTTTCCCATATGTAGAGGAATTTATGGTACACACTCTATATAGTATTTCCTGTGAATGCGGAAAATATTATATTCGTGAAACATACAGGCCTCTAGAAGTAAGCGTTACGGAAAATGTAATTAAAAAGCATCATCTTGAAAACTAGAAAATTGCTGAACGTGTTTGGAACAGTAACCACACAATACAATGGCAATGGCATAATACAAAGATGCTATCCAAAGAATCGATGTTAACTACACGTAAAATTAAGGACACAGCGTATATGTTACTCAACCAAGATTAATGCGTTTCGTGTTTCTCGGTAGATTTTGGCAACGTTGGTTGTCTATTCATCAGATCAAGTAGGTAGTCGGCTGCTAGTGTCGTGGAAGTTATTGGAAGTTGGTGGCTTTTCAGGTCCACTAAATAATAGATTCCCTGTATATAAAGAGTTGGGACATGTAGGCGACTCACTTTGGATACACAAACTATGGAGTACCTGATTTTTGTTGAATTTAAATTTTATGCAGATCATTCATAAAGTACACTTTTTTGCAATAATAATTTTCAAGTTCAACTTTCTAGGGGATAAGTTGCATTCCTGCAGGGTCCCTAGTTTTAATAATGTTGGTACATGTATTTTTACTTCTTTTTTTCCACTAAACAAATGATTGTCATTTTGACAGATATGTCATAAGAGTGGATAAAACGAACAGCATAGTAAAATATTGCAAATTTATTAGTTATTAAACTTACAATATTTGAAAATAAACATAATGAACGTTTGCAAAATTAAAGAAATTTGTCAAGAGTTCAAATTAAGAAACTGATATTCAAAATTGACACAACCATAATTTTGAAAAAGTTCTACCAACACGAGCTCTAAATATTTCCTAGCATTTTAATCACATATCTACCAACAGTGTCACACTTTGACAGTTATTATAGAAAAAAAAGTACTTTACCTATGGACAACAGTTTTGCAACTACTACAAATTAGAATCACATTTCCTGACAGTTGTGACAAATACTTATCAATTAATTTGTTAAAACATTAAAAATATTGTGCAATGGCTGGTTGTTCAGCGATTAATTGTAAACATCGAACAGGTATGGGATATTCTTTGAATCGTTTTCTAAGAAATGAAAAAATAAAGTGTCTGGGTAAATAACAGCAAAATTACGGATTTTAAGGCAACAAGCCGTTTATGTAATGAACATTTTGCGGATGATCAGTGGTTAATTAAACATGGAAAAACGATACTGAGCTATAATTCTGTTCCAACATTATTCAATTTTTGGCAACCAGATTTAAATAAATGTAAAAATTTTGAAATTGAGGAAAACGAACTAATCGATGGCGAATTGAAAGCATCAAACGGCAGATTATTCAGGTCAGTGTTAATCAGTACAAAAACACAATTTTCATCTGGGGAGGTAAAATTACGCCGCCTCAAATTCTCTAACATTAGTTGTCGAGCATTAAATTCGTATTCATACCAGCTGCCACTAAACGTGCTACCCCACACCTAAGATTATAAGCAGAGGTTTTTCATAACAATACCTGTTTATTTGTAACCGCAGTTCACATGTCTTCAGAAATACTTTTTACCATAACCTGAAAAGACACTAGGACCAAAGAGCATATAATTAGATATGCTCTTTGCTAGGAATAAAAAAGTAAATAAATTTAGCCGGCAAAATTTTCAAGTTTTAATAATTCTACATGAATTTTATTTTTCATGGAAGTTGCTTCAGATTTCTAAATGAATTAATTCTGTGATTTGACATGTCAGTTAATGTCACTTTGTTTGTCATACTTGTTTCAAATGGAAAAATTAAATATATTATTGCTAAATCATGTGAACCTTGATTTGTGGATCCAATGGCTCAACTCTTTATATATAGGATCTCTAGTAAATAGGTAAGTTTTTCTTGTTTATTTTTAATTTTAATTTTCAATTCGTTGATAACGAGCACAAAGTGTTCCTCGAATTGTTCGATTTGTAATAATTTTAATTTTGTAGTGTGGCGAAATAACCATTAAATACATCTTAAATAGATATGCCACGGTAAACTTCTCTAAATGGCAGTTCCCACGGAAGAGATAACACACCACACAACCGTGCTTGACTATATCTGCCCAACTACGGATCTGTCCAGCGCTAACGCGAGACGAATTACAAGATTCGCGCTGGCCCGTGCACTTACGAGCTAGCAACAGTGGGAATTTTCAAACGGTCTTCATGGCATGTGTAAGATAATACAAAACAGTTACGATATAACGATCACTAGATAGTTCTAAAAACAATTATTGTTTGTAGAGCAACTAGCAATGAAGATGTGCCAATGCAATTACAAGGAGAGCAACTACAAGGATTACAGTATTTGACTAGTGTTATCACAGATGTGAGCAGACAAAACAAGAGGTAACACATGGAATACAACTATCAAAATTTGCTTTCTATTAAACGAAAGGTTAATAAAACTTCCACAAGCATCTCCTGAAATGCAATAGAATTTATTGGTGAGCTACATATGGATCTCTCCATTATGTAGTAACCATAGAACTATAGAAAATGGATAACCACAAAAAGAAGGGCACATATAATAATAATAGCAATAATAAAGGCCTTCATTTGTCACACATTATACAATCAAAATAGTACAGTTAATTTATTTATTAACCCGAGCGAGACTCAGATTCGCGAGGCTGCGAACCTGTTCTTCCACCTAACCCTAAATTCCGCTTTTACCAAGAGATACAAAAGAAAAATGAAACACAACTGAATTATAAAATTATATTTATTGCAAAATGTATATTTATCTATAAATTTAAGTACTATCACTCGACACAAATTATCACAGTTTATTATTTGAAGTTAAAAGAGATTATTATCACAGGTAAGTAGGTACTTAATTTTAATTTTTTAATTTTAGACCGCCATAAATTTTGAAATAACTACTTTATTATATTTCTGAAATGATATCTTCGTGATGTCCATAGTCAATGTGACAGAAACTGTCAAAATAGTCATGATCAGTAATAGGAAAAACTCAGTCCACCGAAATCCTCAATCGATGCCGATGCCGATGCCGGAGCCAAGTCGACTATTAAACCGCAAAGCGCGAGCTCGAAAGTGACTCCAACACCGAACACCAAAAGAAAATCCGGAAGAGCCGAGTCTCCAAGGGTGTAGGCGCTCGATGACGCATGCCCACAGAATCCTTTTCAGATCTCCATGCGGCCCAAAGGGACTACCTTACTACGACAGGGTCCGCACGAAACAAAATGACCAGAAACACGCTCTCTTTATGTAATCCCACACAGGTGGTTGAAAATGGCGACGGCCAACGGTACGGTAAAAGAGCGCTAGGCCACCAAACAACAGGGCATCACTACAAAAAAAAAGTCAAAAACCTTTAAATACTCAAAAATTTTCCACTCAAGAAACCTCATGCGGACAGCAGGCCATTGCCGCCACACAAAGCTCAAAAGCTTCAACAAAACTGTTCACAAAGAACACGATACGTGACAACATGACGTCGCCAGACAAAAAGGATACGGTAAAAGACAACAAATCGTCAACAAATACGAATCATTCCGACCAGCGGTAAAAGCTCGTTAAATGCTAACGGAAAGTGTACAAAACACTACTATAGCTGTTAGGGGTGTGCATCAAGAAGTCGGTAAACAAAGTTGGGCGGTACATGATAATAATGAGAATGATATAAAAAGTCCAACGAAAATAACTAAGAAGATGGCCTGAGGGACGTAATAACCGCACGAGCGAATCTCCCCAAGCACACCAACAACACACCGTAACTGATCAACAAACCAAAACGCAGTAATGAAGGTGCCAAAGAATTCCAACCTGCTCACCAAAAATCAACGCGGCACAACACCAAACGATAGGAAAACATAATTGTCAAAATCGGTAATCATCAACGTCAAAATCGATAAACCTCGCTAACGTGAACGTCAAAATCGATAAACGTCAGTTCGGTACAACAAAAGTGTCAAATTAGCCCAAGGCTAAACAATGTAAGCGACAGGGAATCGAAACTCCCAACTAAGCCTTCGAAAAGACTTAAAAAAAACAAGGTCGGTACCTTCACTCAACAACATCTAGTACAAAATCCGACTAATACGGGATAAAATCTGCACTGAATGCAACGAAACATCTCGGTAGTATGAACTGGCTAAGAAAAACAAGAAACGACGGTAAAAAATACGAAAAGGATACTCAAAATAAGAAAAGACACGGAAAAACACAAAAAGAAAACTCAAAAAGGCGATACACAGCAAGAAAACACAAAAATACAAATAGAAAATAAGAAAAGACGGGAAAAAACATAGAAAACAAGAAAAGAAGCTCGGTAAAATATTCTACTAGGAGAAAAAAACGGTTTAAAAGTCCATACCACTTCGAAATGACGAAAAAAAACATTTGTGACATCAATATAAATTACAACACACAACAAGGCCACAATGAGGCCGACAAATCCCCACGCAAGGGCGTCAATATCTTGTTACGGTCTTGAACTGACTTTACGACACCGCACCGGCTCATACATAAACGAAACGGCCGGCGCGTGCCGTAATGGACGAAATCGGGACGAAAGTTCTCCTAGGCCGCTACCCAGCCGCTACAAGATAGGCCGGCTAGACTTTCAGTAGAGTTGGGCGGGTTCTTAACGAGATTATCTAAGGGTAACGGCCAGAGGGTCGGTAAATAACGGTAAAATAAAGAGGGCGCCACCAAGCCTGTCTTAACCCGAATAACCGGGCCTGGGCGGTTAGACGGGGGCGAAGTATTCAAGACACTCCGTCGATAGGGGTACTCGTGAATTATAAACCCACACAACGATTTCGTGATGGCAAAAATACTTAGATCATGAAGTGGGGCTCTTTCAGCCACGGCAATGTCACCACCAAACTTACCTGCACGCTCTGATCTCACTGGCCCCACCATACATTTATCTTCTCAATGATGGGCGCACGCTGAAACAGAACATGCACAAATCGACCAAGAATAAAGCGTCTCTTAATTAGATAAGCGTCTATTATTCCATTCTTACATTGGGGCAGCGAAGCGTGCCGCAAACATTGCGTTAATTCTTATAAATAAGCATCAGCTGATGCGCGCACTACTGTTACTAAACAACACCCATAACTGTACAAAATCAAAAGCAGTTTGACATATGAGTCCCACAAACGGAACGTTTGTTCATAAAAATCGAGTTATGCGACAGCAAAGGCGACGCGAACAGCGTAGCTGTCGGCAGAATCCGGCGCCGCAGAGAGATGCGGCGAATTAGTTAGAAACCCAATTCGCAAGGCAAAAAGGGGCCGCGTTACTGAGATATATTTGGCCGAAAAGGGGGCTTACATAGCCTAACGCCCGCAGGCGAATTTAGAATATGACACAGCTGGTGCTAGGCCGCCCAAGCGATCGATAACTTCGTGTAACACTCAACGAGCCGAACACGACGCCGTTGCTAACATACGAAAGGTCTCGCACAAAACTTGGCGAATATGGCACCGCCCTAATAAGAAGTGATCTGGCTCACATGATAATTTGGGCAAACACAGCAAAGCCCAAGTGAGGGAAGTGATTAGATTAAAAACGAGCGACGCCACTTCGCGACAACAATTTAAGATGCGAAGGGTACATTTTTAACGGTGCACATGATTTCACATCAAGTTCGCGCACATGCAATTTTACTGCAACCAAACTGGCGATGCCGCCTTACAGCACGTATGCCAAGAGTTCAGCAATTATTCACATGGTTAAGCGCAAAGCTCGCGCACAAGAAGTTAGTATGATTCAATGGTTACAAATACCTTAGTTTTATTGGTGACGGCCCAAGAGATCGGCATGCGGTCCAGCTGGCGGAAAACAGGTTGCCTGTGGCAATTAATTCGCCGCTAAAACGGCCGACGTGTGAATGGTCTGGATGCGCCCAAAATGGCGACAAAGGCTGGCGCTTCAACAAACGCCGCTACGACGGCAAAGATAGCCCAATCATGTCCTGCCTCAACGGAATCCTCGCACAACGAGCTAAAGGGAACACTCCCTTACGTGACGACGTAGAACCGGGCATGGAATTCCATCACACCTACGCCTTGGCGTAATAAGATCGCCGCTAAACGACACACACCTCCCTTGTTCAATAGCCTGAGTTGAACTCCCGACTCTCGCTTAAGGCGAAACAGTTTATCAAACACTTGCTGAAGCAGCACGAGACGGGAAAAGGCTGACGCCCCCGCCAAGGGCGGGAGCGCCGCACGGACACACAAACTATCCGACCTCTTAGATCGACGGCTCTCGGCTGAATGCCCAGCAAAAAGCGTTACGACTCTCGAAGTGGCGTGAGCCAAAACGGCGTTACCACGTGACTCTTGACAGCCAATGGCGATGCGCCCAGTAAAACAAATAAGTTCCGGTGACAAAGAGAGCGCGAGGCCTCGCAGTCGCACCAACAGCGTACCTTCTAGAAGGTTCGGAAATCTTGCGAGCTTTAACACCCGGCTGTCAAAGTACCAACAAAGGGGTGCCCCAGATGACGAGAAATACTGCGCTTGAGGCCAAATATGTGCAAAATCATTATTATGGAATTAGGCGATGAAGCCAAATAAGTAACTAAAAGGGTTTAACATACGGGCACGCCGCCTAAAGCCTAGGTGGCTAATGAAAATTCAAAATGACCTGACAAGTTCCAAAGCTAATATTCATGAGGCCTCTAATACCTCACACTTGAATCTTGAAGTAATAGTATATTACATACCATGGTGGAAAGTGTTTCATTACTGTCTAGAGATTAAGTAGTTAACCGAGGCGCTTAACGTCGAGGTCAACTTTATCTCGAGACAGGAATGAAACTTTTCACTGTGGTATGTATACTATTTTACGCAAGATCGGTTTTTGTCATTATTTATTTAATTAGGTAGGTTTTAAATCATACGAGTTTTCATCGCAGTTTAATAAGTCACTTTAGCAAAGGAGACTGCGACGCTGTTGCTAAGTAATATGACAAGTTCATTGGGAGTGAAGTTTAGCTAGCCGGGAAAATCTTTCCCGGCTAGCTGGGAAAGTAAAGTAAGCAATGACTCGCTTTCCTTCTGTTTTGAAGGTTAGAAACGTACCTATTATTAACGCATTGTGAGTAATAGTAATTTACGATGCAAGTAACGTTATCAAGCTTTTTACATTACCAGAGAATAGTTTGAATGAACGAGCGACGTAAGGAGCGAGTTCTTTAAAATTCTCGAGTAATGTAGAAAGCAGATAACGTTACGTATATCGTAACACAGTTTATTTTATCCTAAAATACTAATATTTTTAACAAATAGAAAAAATGGTTATTAATGAATAATGACACTTACAACAGCGAGTGGTGGTATCACTAGTAAGATAAAAACTGAATACTGTATTGTTGGTAGCACTGTCAGGTTATGTTAAATTTGAGATTTTCAAGTTAAGTTTTGCCTCAGCTTGTGTCAAATAACAAACAAAACCTAACCTACTAACATCGAATTTGACATAGATTGACAATACACTTCAGTGCTGTCAACATGTGATTAAATGCTAATAAAGTATCATTATGTTATTTTTCTTAACAACACTAGTGCTGTTAAATGCGTCTTAATGCAACTCGTTGCTAAGGAGTTATTGTCAGTTGTAATATAACAAGTGGAATGATTATTATGGATGACTTTTTTCCGAATTAAAACCGGAACCTAAATTTAACGTTTGCGTGGCACGAGTTAAATTCGCTGTTTCGATTTTAACGAGTAAAAAATGATCGATCTTTAATCATTACACGAATTATATTTGGAAAGAGAATATATTGAATGAAATGCAAAATATCAAATATTTACTTTTTGTTCTTAGGTTGGCACAGTTAATGTTGGTTACCCTGCTGTCAATTTTAAGTCTATGTCAAATTCGAGGTTAGCAGGTTAGATTTTCCGTCAGTTTTGACACAAACTGACACAAAACCTAACCTGCTCACGTCGAACTTGACACGGACTTAAAATTGACAGCAGGGTAACCAACATTAACAGTGCCAACCTAAGAAAAAAATCACAACCATTTATGATCACCCCTAAAAACAATTACGAAAATAAATTACTACCGCTGTGATAATGTGTAACTAGGCATTTGCATGCCCCTCATTGGTTGAAATTGCGTCACGTGATACATGAATTATATTCTCATAATAACATAATAGGATAAAATAAAATATTTTTGCGTAAGTGCTTGCAATTTTTACATGCGCTTGTGTAGAGCGTGGCTTGTTTTGTGGCATTCCCAACCTCCCAAATGTTTCTTTCCTAACTGTTATTAGTAGCTTCAGCGTACTTATGCGAACGTTTTGTCCGTCCGTCCGTCCGGATCGCCTGTAACTTTCGAACGGCTACAGATATCGAAATTTTGAAAGGGGGCAAAGTTGTTGCTACGGTCCCGAGCACCTTCATGCGCTATTTGGTTTTGGCTTTCCACTTTGCAAAATTTCCAAGCATTGTAGCACAGTGGCGGTTTGTCCACTTGGCGCCATCTACAGAAGCTCGGTGGTCACGTTTTGAACTACACATTCTGAAGGTACTCGTTAGACCTGTCCTTGAGCAGTTTATTTTACAATAACAACCTTCGCCATAAACGCATACTTCCTTTCATGCAAGGCCTACCTAACGACATTAGAAACCACATCAGGTGATGTAGTGACTTAGAAATGAAGAGCTTGATAGGACACAGAAAGACACACCACGTTGCTACAAAGTAATCACGAGAGACAAAGATCTTAGAGCAAATAGCGAAACACGAAAAACACTTTTTGAAGGATCGTTAAAACATATAGGTTTCTTTAACAATATTTAGTATGCATTTAGTCTTTGTTACTCAGAAGGAATCAGCTTTAGGCTTTACATAAAACGAAGGAACAAGAATAGTAAAAGCTAAAGAACCCCTTCACAAATAATATTAATAAAAAAAAATATTTTAGGGTTGCCAACGTTTTGTTTTATTTCACCATTGTTGATTTCGCACCAAGAAAAACTCTTAGGAATGTTGAAAGAGACTAAGAACAACAAAGTCGGCTAAAAATTAAACAGCTACAAATTTTAACATATGTGTATACCAATTTGTGTTGAGCTTTTCTGCAGATATCACTTCATAATTGAGTACAAGCACGAAAAATTACAATCAGATGCCGTCCGATGCCCACTGCTATTAGATGAAATTCCAGTAAATTGCATTTTACTGCATTGCAGGCGTCTGAGGCAGCAACCATCGACATATGTCAAGAAAAATTAATAACCGTTTCAGTTTTAAACGTTTTGGCTTTAAAACCGCCACAAAACGTTCACAGCCAGCACGCGTGGGTAAAATGGCATATTTTACAATGTGTACACATACTCGTATTTGATAGGCTTTAAATATGTGACATGCGATGAAGCGATGAACAGTTTTAGCTTCGTTTATTATTTCTAGTTCCGTTTCCGTATCGGAAAAAGGATAACCAGCATACTCCTGTTTTCATATTTCCAAGTTATCGATGATATTAGTTTTCTGTAAAGATCGCAGGTCTTTGATGTTTGCTCTATTCAGTAACGACGACGGGTGGTTTAAAAGCAGATGCTTTTTGCTTATACCTATTTCAATTGATCTTCAAAGCACCCTTGGTTTTGAACTTATAAATATATATTTTAAAGAGTTCTTTATTTACTGCGTATGCTGTCTATACTAAACATATTCAGATTACCTGATAGGGTTGACGCAATATACATGAAAAGCGGATTCTACGATTCAAACAGCTGCGGGTTAACACTGTAAAATACATGACTTCTTATGTCGGTTGCTTCCGTATTTCACTTTTTTAAAATAAATTACAATTATACACTTTTTAGGATTAGAAGATCATTTTCTACTAATTTAAGGCACTTTAATTCGAGTGTTTGGTTGTTCACTATAGGGTAGGCCACATTTTCTCGTAGGAGGAACATCTATCCACATAATTTTAGGGTTTGGTTTACAGAGATGTTGAGGGTGGTTAATCTTTTGTGGGATGCACATTTATCAGCATTGTCTTGAAGTTGATGAGATCTTTGTCTTTTCTTCCTTCGTTGTCTGGAGTTCCTTATTTTTCGAGTGGAAATTGCTTTTATTGTGTGTATTTCTTTGGACATCAGTTGTGATACGTTTTTGGGCTTTTAGTGCTCTTCTTTTGCGTATTATGGTTGGCTGTTTTGGTCGTGTAATTGTGATTGGAGATTGAAGAGAATTATTGTGAGGTTGTCTTCTGTTAAGGGTTTGCGCCACTGTAGTAACCGGCACGCACTTTACATACAGCTGCTGCAAAGACAAGATTTGGTACCCATGCTTAGATAATAATTTTTGTAATCATTTCTTCAGATTTCCTTTTCTTTCATCCAAATTTGGGTTGGTAGTTTTCCGGGCGTGTGTCCTGATAATGATCCAGAGCAAGTTTTTCCAATTGTCGCTTACACTAGATTACCTACGTCTCTACTTCAATTTTAGGATTTGGAATACCTTTCAGCATACAATTTTGGTAGCTCAATTTGCATATTGGTATCTTCTCTTTGAAAATTGAGGGAACTATTTTCTGTTATCATTTTGGAAGATATTGTCAATATTTACCTTATTCGCAAATTAATAAGCACCAACAATTTCCTGTTTTACACCAAATGTTAACTTGCTTTTGACAATTTGCAACAATACAAATTTACAGGGGACACTATATTAATAATTTACCTACGGTAGAAGAAAAAACTTATAGCACTAATTATTCCTTACTTTTCAATATTGTCACCACTTACCTCTTTACACCTTTGCTGCTTTTCCAAGAGTTGCAGTCTTTTGCATGTTTGAAAAAATAGCTGCTAACAGCCAGCTGAAGTGTTTCTAGATTTTGCTATAAATTTCTGAATAAATAATAGTCACAGGGGGTTCTATTGGGACTAAATTCTGAATGTTCTAGCTTAATGAATCCTTATTTTTGCGTTTAAGCTTGCATTGTCATGAAGAATCAGCACCCCTTTCTTCTACAGATGCAATTTCTAGTTATTCACATGTGATGGATTAGGCATTGGGGGGGGATTGTTCTGTCTTTCCCCAATTAAAATATTTCCCAGGTGATCCCAAAAAACCGTCAGCATAAGCTTGTTTGCTGAAGCTTGCGTTCGACATGTAACGATACGTTTGTTCCGCCCTTTAAGCTTAAATGCAACGTATCGTCCGCCTAATGATCTTAATACTAATTATTTGACCTATTTTGCTCCACTAGCTAACCTAGTATACCTGAAACCTTATAATAACTCAGTCGTGGTTATAAAGTGTCAATATTTACCAAGAACTTTAAATAACATATAAAATCATGAACAAAACAAAGAAAACAGGATTAAATCCTAGGACAACCAATGTGCGATATAGCTTAGGAATACGCGCATATACGTTTAAAACACGTAGAAAACAAAATTAAAATAGATAGCTAAAATAATTGTCTCTAAAGCCGAAAACGTTAAAATGGCTGAAGCCAGTATTGTCTGTCTACAGTTGCATCTATAAAAATTTACAATTCGCATAGGAAAGAGCAAACTTTTTAACGATTTCCATACCACAGATGGAAGTGAAGCTTATTACTTTAAACTGCAAACATTTCCTATATTAGGTTATCTTCTGATCCTCGAATTACCTTCGCATATGATTGTGTCAACTAAATCTTGAACGGCGGGATGCGTGAAAATTTACTACCCACAATATGTAGCGGAATCCCTGACTGTTGGTTTGGCATCTTAATAACGGCTGCCGTCACGTCTTTTCAATAGACATGGCGAATATACGTGGCTGCTTTACAAATCGTGTACTTACCGTCACACTGTAAAAATTGTGTTTGGGGAAACGCACGCGCTGACTTGCTGCACCCAAACCTCGAGGCAGCAAGTTATTTAGTCCACGGTTCCCTAAACCGGTTTCTTTAACTTGTCGGATGGCGAAATTCACTTAGCGGCAAGCGATTTACACATGCTACTTCGCGCAAAGCCCGCTAGTTAATGAATTGTTCCCAGCGAAAGACGCTTAAGTTGAAAATACCGTCGTCCCTTCGGACAAGCTTAAAAATTGCGTCTATTACTGCACCCTCGAAAGCCGCTAAATTTAAGCGCTGTATGCACAAGGCCGTACTCACTCTTTCGGCTATGCCAAATTATACTGATTAAATCTAATCAACGATAAAATGGCATGCAACTGCAAATTGGATATAAACGAATACATAAAAATTAACACTACAGCTAAGGAAGACCAGAGGGTCTTAATAAGGAACCCAGGTGTCATCTGCTGTCACTATGTTGCGTGTTTTTTTCAATAAAGTCCAATTTCTGTTCAGGAGTCAAAAGTCTTGAAGCTGACACCTTGCTCATTATAAATATTTTATATAGACTGTGTAAGACACTTGTCCGAATTTTCATGAACCATCGATTTGCAGATTCTAGGATTCGTTGTAGTTTTTGGCTGTCCTGGTCTTGGGTCGCTTTCTGCTAATTCACGACGTCAACGGAACTATTTTGGACAGTAGTTCATTTGATACAGGCTTGCTCCATTCTCACTAATCACTACCAGCATCTTGTATAATTGTTGGTCGGTAGCCTTCCAAAGTTAAGAATTTTATTACGCTTTAGCGCTGTAATTTAACTAAGCAACTAAACTCATCGTTAATGGCAAACTAGTACACAGAGAGCAACGGCAGTAAATTAATCAGATTTTGTACAATTACTACTAAAACGTAATGTGTTACGATACAGTGACCTTTGCTGTAATATTAATTTATTTTCATGGCTAGGTAGATTAGTAAACTAAAATTCTTCGTATTAAGCTTATTTAAGAGCTCTTAAACTTAACGTGTAACCAAGATTAGTTTTTTATTGCTCTCTTATAGAAGTAAGTCAGTGGTATGCCAAATGCCGATACATTATAATGAAATATACACTGGAATTTTCCAATGTCAAGCTGTATATAAGAGTTTTCCGACGATCACTACGAAAAATGCCAAAAATGGCATGGCTTGGTGTTACTGAAAGTGACACATCGCACAGGTCACCTCAAAAGGTCCCGTGGAGCGTGCGTTTTCCGTCTTGAAACACTAGTGCGACATGGTCTCCCGTAGCAACTAAAATGCGCTAGAGCGTCACGGTCAATTCGGCATAAAACAGCGCAAGTCGCGAAACAAGCCGGTTCAAAAATCTAGTAAGCTAATGTTACAGATATAGTATGACAATTTAAGTTGATGTTTAAACAATAATTGTTTCATTTTGCGGTTAAAAGTGGTAAATTTGGTTTATATTATAAAGAATCAATAGCATATTGGTGGTCGTCGGAAATGAATGAGCCACTTGCCTTCGGCTTGTGGCTCAACTATCGCATTCGTGTGAAATCTCCAACTTTCAGCACTAGTTAGACAATATACTATTTACGCAGAGTAATTCCTTTAAGACAGTCTGAACGCAATTACATATTAAATAAAAATGTTTTTAATTTAATTTAATTTAATTTATTTATTTATACTGTCACCAACAATGCCGTGAGCACTAAAATTAGGTAACAGTGTACAAACCTATTTACATATACAATACTAGTGATGCCCTATAATACAAATAAATAATAAAGAACTGCAGTACAACCGAAATCAGAATGAGCAAAGGTAAACACAAATTTTAAATAAAATACTACTACAGTATGTAATAAACATAATATAGAAAGATAATAAATTAATAATTCTAATTAAAAATTAAAAACTAAATGTCCATAGGAAGACTGGAATTTTGGTGAAATACAAGGTGTTTCAAAAATATCTGCCAAAATTTCTAGGACATATAGTACATCAAAAAATAAGTGTAGTTTACTCTATAAAACTATTTCTGAAAATGCACTCCCAATGAGCTATAGCCTCTAGAAGAAGACTCTCAAAAATGGTTTTTTGGCATTTTCTTCAAAACTGTTACAAGTAACTTAACGAAATTTGGTACAGGGGCGTAGTTTTTTATGAGAAATATTACTAATTTGTTAGAATCTTTATATTTTATTCAGGGGCGTAACTTACAAGGGGGCTGGAATGGTTCAATTACCCTATCTTTTTTGTGCGTGGTTTTATCTAATACATTTATCAAAAATCTCAAAGCTTGATTTATCTTACATAAAAAAGGCATTCTTGTTAAAATGTTTTAAAGTTGACCGTTTTAGTGTAATTTGCAGTTGAATGTTGACGTGTTTTTCAAGCTTTTGAAATTGCTTGTCCAAAATTCATTCGAAAATCTTTTGAGTAGGCCTAGATATGACTTAAACAAATGAGCAACAAATGGCCTTTTTTATGTAAGATAAATCAAGCTTTGAGATTTTTGATAAATGTATTAGATAAAACCACGCACAAAAAAGATAGGGTAATTGAACCATTCCAGCCCCCTTGTAAGTTACGCCCCTGAATAAAATATGAAGATTCTAACAAATTAGTAATATTTCCCATAAAAAACTACACCCCTGTACCAAATTTCGTTAAGTTACCTGTAACAGTTTTGAAGAAAATGCCAAAAAACCATTTTTGAGAGTCTTCTTCTAGGGCCTGTAGCTCATTGGGAGTGCATTTTCAGAAATAGTTTTATAGAGTAAACTACACTTATTTTTTGATGTAGTATACGTCCTAGAAATTTTGGCAGACATTTTTGAAACACCTTGTATAATACATAACATTACACAAAAAAATTTAAAAATAAAAATACAAAAATTTCTTAATTTACGTTGTAACATATAGTATTCCTGGAATGTCAGTGTCGCATAATGCACGAGAGCAATCTTTTTTAAATTGTTTTGTGTTATTATTAAGTATATCAATACTTTCAACGAGTTTGTTGGCTATATCACAAGCAAGGTAAAGAGGTGAATGACTCAAGATATTGGTTCTTGGTTTTTCAAGATAGAAATACATACGGTAGCGTAACATTGGTCTTGGTACATGGAAGTTTAGTTGCATGAGAATTACAGAGCAACAATAATTAATCCCGTAATGAATTACACGATGCAAAAAAACTAGGGATGAAAGACATCTGCGCTTTTCCAAGGTTTGCAAATTAAACAATTTTAGCAAGTGGGAATATGGCGTAAACAAATGGTATACCCCAGTTGATTTATATTGCAAAAACCTTATAAAACGCTTCTGTACCCTTTCGATTTGCATCCTGTACACATTATAGCTAGGCGACCAGATGACTGCAGAAAATTCCAAGCGAGAGCGTACATACGCATTATATAACCTTAATAAAGTTTGGGTATTTTTAAAATTGAAGCTGTTGCGTATTATAAATTTAAGCATTCTTAATGATGAATTTACCACATTTCTAATATGATTTGCAAATGTAAGTGTAGTATTAAATGTGATACCCAAGTCACTAACTTCATCTTTCACAGCTAAAGGTTTATTATTCATACTGTACTGATACTTAATATATGTGTTCTTTCGTGTAAATGTCACGGTAGAACACTTGTTTACATTAAAATTTAAATGATTGACTTTGCTCCATTTGTAAATTTCATTAATATCTCTTTGAAGAGAATGACAATCATTAACAGAATGTACAACCCTCCAAAGCTTAAGATCGTCTGCAAACAAAGAGTGCTCGGAATATTCAATGGTAGCTGGGAGATCATTAATGAATAGTAAAAATAATAGTGACCCCAAGTTAGCACCCTGTGGGACACCATAAGTTGCTATATATTTTTCAGAGATACAGCCTTTATAGGCTACTACCTGAAATCTATTTGTAAGGTAATATTGCAGAAGAAGTATTAGGTTTTTCAAAAATCCAAAATCTACACGCAATTTCCTCAACAAAATCACATGATCCACCTTATCAAAAGCCTTGGCGAAATCTGTATAAACAACATCGACCTGTTCATTACTGTCCAAGGCTTTAGATAACTGCTGCGTAAACGAATAGAGGTTTGTAACTGTCGACCGATTTGACATAAACCCATGTTGAGTGTCAGATATTTTAGGGTTAACGAAAGAAAATATCCTTTTATATAAAATGGTTTAAAAAATTTTAGATACTGATTGCAATATTGATATGGGTCTATAGTTAATTATATTAGTTTTATCGCCATTTTTGTAGATTGGACATACTTTGGCAACCTTCCATTTATCAGGATAAGTGTTAGTTCGTAGTGACAAATTAAACAGTATGGTTAAAGGTACCGCTAAAAATTCCGAACAAGCCTTATAGACATAGATAGGTATCTGGTCAAGACCAACACATTTTTTAGGTTTAAGAGAGCACAACGCAGAAATTGTTTCATATTCAGTCATCTGCTTAATATCAAAGCCACCTTCTAATAATAGTTCTTTTGTGTCCATAGCAGTATCATTTTTAGTGTATATTGAGTAAAAATTACTTGCAAATGCATTGCTTATTTCTTTGTTAGTACTTAAATATAGGCCATTCACATGCATATTGTCAACAACTGACTTTGGCTGTTTTTTGTTTTTGATAAAGGACCAAAATTTTTCTGGTTGAATTTGAATGGATTCTTCAACAGCTGTACAGTAAGCTCTGTACGCAAGATCAATATCACGCCTTACCTTTTTTCGTAATTTCGTATACTCGTTGTGAAGTTTGTTATGAAATGGTCTGTTTTTGCGTTTTTTATGTAATCGATTTTTCTTTTTGATATCACTGATTATAATAGGAGAAAACCAGGAGGGATATTTACATTTAGACGAATTGGTTAATGGAACAGATGTACGAAGAGCTAGATCAAATAGCTCGTAAAATTTTTCAACAGCACTATTTATATTGCTATAATTATTTAAGATATGCCACTCAGTCTCACGCAGTCTGTGATATAATGTGCATTTTTGTAATTGTATTGATCACCTCCATACACAGTTTCAGATCTTACTCTAGCGTAGTTAACAGTACATTCTAGCGCGGGATGAAGCATATCTTCTGGGACAAACGAGTCACTACACCTCACAACGGATAAGCTTTCATTTGATAGTGAAAAATCCAATATTCTACCCATAGAATTGCACTGGGTTAAGCTAGTAAAATTCAAAAAATGTAAGAACTCATTTTGGCATTCAGTATAATTACATTGTGCGTTTGCATAAACAGGGTATAATTTTGGTAGGTTAAAGTCCCCAAACAATAAGAGTTTATACTGAAGAATATGCATGTGCATTTCTATGGAGTTATATAATAACCTGTAGTCTGTCGATGTACACAACGGTGGAAAATAAACAACACATGTAAAACGTTTCTGGACCGATTTTAATTTTCACCCATAAGTCTTCAAGATCAGTCTCCATCTCCGCCAGTCTGGTGCTCGGAAATTTATTTTTAATAGCCACTAACACGCCACCTCCATCGCACTTACCGGTGCGTATTATGTCTCGATCTTTACGAAAAACTGTATATCTGTCATCAAATAATTCACTGTCACTAATACCAGAGTTAAGCCACGTTTCCGTAATAATTACAATGTCAAAATTTTCCGAGAGAGCGCTATTCAAAAATACATGCGTTTTTGTTTTTAATCCACGTACATTCTGATAATAAATATTTATGGGCGATATGTTAGTGGACATCTTTAAGATCGTCAATGGACTTAATTCTGAATACCCTGCTCTCGTCTTTGGCTCTCATAAAAATGTTACCATTTCGACACCATAAATATTTTAAATTATTATTGCGCTTAAACCCCCGTGCTTTAGAAAATATGTATTTATTTTGCTGAGTGAGCGATTCATTCACGTAAATTATGTTATTCTGGCCCGGTAAATCCCTGCATACATCGCTTACCTTGAGATCTCTTTTAATTTTTCTATGCCGCAAAAACTCCTCTTTGTCAGTCCTCCTAACGAATTTGAGGATAATTCCTCTAGGTTGATCCTGGCGGTTAACAGAGTTTCCCAAACGATGGACTGCATCTATCGCATGGTTTTCCATTTTGAAACCAATCGCGTTGATTATGGATTGCACTACCGTGAAGATATTTTCTCCCTTCGCTTCCGGAACACCCCCATGTTGCAAGGGTATGTAGTTGTGAAGTGAGTATTTATGTTATATACCGAAAGTAAAACAACGCATGTACTTTATTATGGTGTCATATTCATTTCTGACAGCTGCTAGACATAAAACGTATATAACATGTTCTTAATTTATTTCAAATAAGAAACATATTTGAAGCTTTTAAATTTAAAAAAAAACTGGATATTAGAATGTTACATATACCACCGGAACCATACTAAAAAAGAACACATCGAGGCACGATCAGTACTTATATCTTTTGAGAGTATAATATGGACACTGTGTGCTGAACTAGCTTCCATGATATAATCAAAGTAAATATCATAAAATTTCCGCCTTAGCACTGTCGCGAGCACCAGCCAGAAACAGCGTGTCTTACGAAACCCAGCTACATTCATTATTTCACGTTCGAGCGGCTGCATCGAGCCCATTCATTAATTGCAGGGCGAATCTGGCGACGACACGGAAATAACTCAGAAACGCAACGCTTTCCCACTCGATATAGCCACTAATCTAACGTTTCCCTTTTCGAATTGTGATATTTTATGAGACCTCACTCCCTGTATTACAACAGGAGATAGTATGACGCGACGCTAAGCATCGCTGAATTACCGCAAAGCAACTCAAACCTGCTCTAGTGCAGCAGAATTTTTCAAAAATGGTATTGGTGATAATCGTGTGTATAGTGCATAAACATCCCGCTCTAACTCTGTAATTGAGACAGTGGATCAAACCATTTATTCTTGTTGCTTTTTGTCAGTTTTGGAATTGGTTTGTGTTGATTGATATATACTTAATTGGTTACAAACGCGATTTCACCCGTGAGAGTGCTGAAGTCCACGGTTGTTGATGCTGACAACCTAAGTATTACCAAATGATACACCTTATGCAAAATAGCCAATTTCTTGAAATTTATTTAAAGACAAAATTAATTAACAAGCACGCACATCATATAATAAAGAAGAACGATCCAGACGTGTGTGTCACGACAATTGCAGACGCGATGTCTCCCATTTGCGTTTGCATGCATTTCGCCGTCGCCTCGATTTCGCGACCGGGGCGAATCCCCGAGGGCCCCTTGGAAAGGGCGGAACCCGAGGGCCTCTTTGGAAAGGGGCGAAGCCCCGTGGCCCCTCTTGGAGAGGGGAGGAGTCCCAAAGGCCCCCCTGGAGAGGGCCGAAACACCTAGGGCTCCAAGGCCCCTTGGAGAGGGGCGGATTCCCGAGGGCCCGCAGGGGCGTGGTGTGTAACAGAACGGAATGGTCCAACATATTAGGTAGCGCAGCATATATATATATATATATATATATAGTATTACATTTATTCGTACATCGTTGTTCGCCGTTACCTAAGAAAACTCAGTTATCTAGAAATCAAAAAGCCAATGCTGCACAAAACGATTTCTATTTTCTTAAATGTCTGTGATCATGTATGATTGTGTTAACAGCTAAGAATCCAATCCTAAGTTGATGCTCTATTACCCCATAAGTGACTTTATCAGCATAACACGACTCGGTCCTGCAGCCTCGTTGGAGGGCGGGCGAGGGCTAACTACTACTAATGGCGACTCTTGTTGATTTGTCCCTGGAAACTCAGTCGGCCAATGGTGTTCTCCCCGGTAGGCAAGGCAGACCTAAGTGCAAGAGCACGAGAGAAAGAGAGAAAACAAAAAAATGATATTTACACAGGTTTTTTAATTTTTCGAACATATATACAAAAAAATGGGCTATTTAGTTGATGACGCCTCGAAGCTTCTGGTGGCGTGGGGTCGTCGTGTTTTGTCCCGGGGCTCTTCCTTTCGTGGAGAGGGGCGTGCGTGCCGGGGGCGGCGGAGGTTCTGGCGCTGGAGGCGGCGCTGGGGCTCGGTGTGCTGCCTCGCTGACTCGTCAGGCCGGCTGGCTGCGGGTTGGGGCGCCTGGGCGATGCTAGGAGGCGGTGACTCGGCAGGCGATGACGGCAGAGGTTGGGGGGCGGCCGGCGCGTCGGGCGGCTGGATCCGACTTTTTCTAAGTCCCAGGAGCTCGGCGAGCACCGCTGGCGACTAAGTTTAGTTGGAGCTGGAGTACTCAGGCTGGCTGGACCGATGGCGGTAGCTGCTGGATACTGGATGCTGCTGGGTGAACTGCTGGTTGGAACTCCCTGTTTTTTTCAAGAAGCCCGGGGTTTATAAAGGTCTTCCCGGCTTTGTTTGCCGATTCCTCGCTCACAATTGGCTGAACGGCAGTGGGGACGTTTGCAAATTTGATAGGAATTGGATTCGCGGCTTTGATCTCCGCGGCGCGAAGCGCTATATTGCCGCTGACATGGGCATTGCTTTTGTCTTCTAAAAACTTGAATTTTGAGTCTTTACTTGCTATGTTTCGCCCGCATATTAACAAAGTTAGGATTGATTAAATTATTTCTACAATAGAAGCCGCTCGATTGTGACGCTGATCTTTTAGATGCCGCGGCGTTTGCGGGCTTATCAATCTCGTAGCGAGAGGTAAAAAAAACCTCTGCATTGGTTGCGCTTTCTAAAGACTTGAATTTTTAGCCTTTATTCGATAGGTCTTGCTCTCCTATTAATAAGGTTGCGAGTTGTAATTTCCTTTCTTGAATGCAAGCCGCTTGGCCGCGGTGCGGATTTTTCGTTACGCCGCTGCGCGAAGTGCTATCTGGTCGAACGCCTGTGCACTGTTTTCGTCTCCTAAAGACTCGAATTTTGAGTCCTTATTCGACATGTTTCGCCCGCATATTAACAAAGTTAGGATTAATTAAATTATTTCTACAATAGAAGCTGCGCGGTTGTGATTTGCGGACTTCTTAGCACGCGGAATTGCTGCCCCGTGCTTCCACTGGTTAGGCGATTTTTCGCATGCTCCGGTGGCCGGTGTTTTTTTTAAATTTAATTAGCCCTCGCGGTGTGGGTTTTCATTATTCCTTGATTTGAACGCGAGTTTAATACCCGGATTTTATTCCAGACTATCTGGTGCCGGTGTTTATTGGTGCCCTTTGGGTTTTATTTTCCAAAACTGCTTATTCCTAAAACTGTATGTTCCTCTGGTCGCTGCAACCTTCGTAAACTTTATAGTTTTATGATGTTGTTATTTCGACTATTTGCCTACTTGGAAAAGTGCTTTCTACCGCAGGCGGCGGCGGATTGACATTATTTCATACGTGCGTCCCTTATGTTCACCCTGACCTTATAACAATAGTAAAAAGGAAAAAACCAACACCTCAATTCGCGTAATGTTGGTCCTTTTTAATTAATGCGCCAGCTTCTTTGTGTTCTTGAGCGGTTTACTGCCCGGAACACTTCCTTTGTCGCGCTGTCATCTTTGTTTTGATGGGTTTATGACGTTTATGCTCTGGGCAGTAATACGGTAGCTCTTTGCAAATTTTGGGACGGCTGTTGTTATGCAGATGTTAAAACTGCGTCTTTGGGTTTTTGCGATCTGGTAATTAATGCCGCGTTCTTATCCTTGTTGCGTGGCGAGGACGTAATCGAATTAACATTGATAATGGAGGCCCTCGCGTGCCTCCTGCATCATATCAAGCATATTTAACTATTTTCGAAAAAGCAGCAATGTTCTTTTCGATAACGGTCGTAGGAGCATGGCCTGCTTCTGTTTGATGCTGAAAAAAATTCCTTTCGAATTCAAATGTCCTATACCATGGTAAATTTATAGCCATGGAAGATGATCATTCACTAAAATCCGAGTCTAGACTCGCTTTGCATTCATAAGAGCTTAAACCTTTTTTAAAGTCGTAATAAAACGTGAGTGTAAAATGATATTCGGATAATTACATTTTTCACTTCTTGCGTAATATAAAAAAATTAACAACTGGGCTTCTAACTAACGTAACTTCAACAATTAAATTTCAAATGTTAGATAAGGGGTTGCTCTTATTATTACTGTATGTTTTGTTTTTCACGGCCTAGTCGATTTTCTTATTCGCAATAATTACAGCTTAGCCCTCATTTATTTTTTCAGCTATGCAAGTGGAGGATTGTTTATGATTTGTCGGCTGCCGGTCGGGTTCTTCGTCTCATTGGAACTATAAATACATTGTGCTTTGTCTTCTAATCCCGAGCATCGGAATTTGGTTTTGTTGTCCCTTTCCTGCAGAGTATGTCTCTTCGGCAAAGCGTTAGGCTTGATCCACACTATCGGGCTGCTCTCGGTTCGATCTCGCTCCGCTCAAATATTTATACATTGTTAGCAATGGGCACATTCACACTATCGGTAACGCTCAAGCTCAGGTCGTGCCCATAGCTAACAATGTATAAAAAATTGAGCGGAGCGAGATCGAACCGGGAGTAGCCCGATAGTGTGGATCGAGCCTTATGTTACTTTTTGTTACTCGCTTCCGGTCTGCGGGAGGCCAACTTGGAGTGGCCCGGGATCGCCCGCAAATCGCAGATGACGCAATGTCGCCGGAATCCGAGCATGAAATTGCGTGCTTTAAACTCGTGGATGAAATTTTTTATTTGTCAGTTTATTACGTCAGACGCGTAACGTTGTAATTTAGACACCCGCTGGTTAGTCTGCAAAACTGTTTTCCCGAAATTTTTACTTCTATTGGAAATCCAATTATTTCTTTGTATTCCTTTCGCGGACAATATACGTCTGCTGCACGCAGTGGTTTCTCCGCTACAAAAGCAAAAAATAAACAATGTAATAAACAGTATGCGAACTATGACCTTAGAATATGTAAAGCGACCCAAGTGTAGGATTAAATATTTTGGCCTTTGGCAATTCGAAACCGAGAATGGCAAACAAGGCATCCTGACTTTGATTTCTTTGAATACAATTTAAAGAACTTACTAAGCGGAAATTATCGTTTAAAAGGAATAGCATTACCTATAGAAGCTTTGCTTGAAAAATAGAAAACCTCACTCACACTATTACAGGCAACTTTTTTCTATCTGCTGCCATAGTCGCCACAATTTTTAGAGATAATTCAGAAAATGAAAATTTTTTTGACAAAACTGTATTGGCGTTTGCACTGATGGGGCATGGACATGCCTGCAAAATATGATAACATTTAACGTAGAAAGAACCCCTGTGATTACTACTTAGAATTATTGCTTCATTCATAAAGAACCGTGAATCTCGAGCCTCGAAGGTAATCGGGTCAGAGTTCCACTCAACGATTTAAATGATATTTCTATTTTTAAAAAACGAAAAAGGAAAAGTATGTTCTGCAATGTGTGACATCATGGGAAGTGGGTATTGTAAATTATTATTATATTGGCAGCCTCGATGACTATCTCGTGGAACAGTTCTGGGACATGTCTTTCAGCTTAAACAAGTTTTTTTTTCCGAAGAACTTTTTTGACAATTTTTTTATACTGAAACTGGCTTATCTGACTCACATTTTTGAAAAATTAAATACTGCAGATACACATATACACACAAAGAGTGCTAATATATTTGAAATTTTAGTTAGAATATTCGACCCTTCGAGAGATAATCGTAACCCAGAGAGTTTCTTTAAAGGTTTTACTATATTTTGCTTATGTTTTTGGTTATTTAACGCAAGTTAAAGATTCTTCAATATATAGAACCAATTCATCTTATGTTATGTTATGCTGTTGCAGTTGCCTGCATTTTACAAAACGCATTAAACGGCTCCTGCTGCGAACTTTCGAAAATTAATTTCTGTTCCGCTCAGTTTTGTCCTTTGTTATCTGTTTTTGTCGTGCCCATTTGTTTAGATTGGGAGTAGTCACGTCCAGTTGCGAGTGTATTTTACAATATTTTTTATTAACGTGTTCTGCCTGTACTATTCGTGGCGATTGTGTGAGAAATATACTGCTTTTGCATATATTGCATTTTAATCTAGTTTCAGTGTGTTTTTCTCTTATCGGGCAGTTTCGCATGGACCATATCGTATTAACGAAGGTTTGCACGTGCGCAATGTCGCATAAATTACTTGCACAAGTTAGTTTTGAATTGATTCTCTCTTAAATCTGGAAACATACAGTTTCCGGGTCTAGGAAAATTCACCGCCAACAATTCACCGTCAGCAATTCACCGCCAGCAGTTCACCGAAATGCAATTCACCGCCACCACAATTCACCGCAACAAAAATTAACCGCCGCAATAATTCACCGCCATTATTCACCTCAACAAAAACGAATTACTTTTTTTAATTAAACTTGATGTTCTCGATTCCTTGAAAATGGATTAAGTAGTTTGTAAAAATAACTTCCAGTAATTGTCATAAGCAGTGATGCTACAGTTAGTACTTATTAAGTACAGCTATTAAAAGCCTATTTAATTTTATGATCCCTCGCAAAAATAGATTACCCAACAGAAAAGAATTTCTTCCTAATTACTCGCAAAAATAGATTAATCAACATGTTCTAAATTGTATTATTTGCTGGTTTTTATTAAAAATTTTTAATAAAATGTTTTAATTTTTATTTTATATAACTAAATGAAACAAGTTCAACTAAATTTTTGGTATGTTTCTAAATTTTTAAATTCTTCACAAATAAATTAAGTTTTTGTCGCGGTGAATTATTCTAGTTTACTCCATATATTTCTATATAAATTTGATAATGTTCCTATATCAACATGTTCTAAATTGTATTATTTGCTGGCTTTTATTAAAGTTTTTTAATAAAATGTTTTAATTTTTTATTTTATATAGCTAAATGAAACAAGTTCAACTAAATTTTTGGTATGTTTCTAAATTTTTAAATTCTTCACAAATAAGTTAAGTTTTTGTCACGGTGAATTATACTAGCGGTGAACTGCTGCCGCGATGAATTGTCGTGGCGGTGAATTGTGTTTCGGTGAACTGTTGGCGGTGAATTGTTGACGGTGAATTGTTGGCGGTGAATTTTCCGGCACCGCAGTTCCGAGCCAAGCAGCCACTCGACCCAGTTTTGGCATCGAAGCGGTCGTTAGAAAATTACTCAAAACAGGCAACTGTGCGCTAAGCTCGCTGTTCGAGATCTGGTTGCTACGACTATGAATTTAAAACAATTAATTGTAATACGGTAGTCTATCTTATTAATTGCAGTATTATCGTGCATATACAGGTTGTATCTAATCGGTCTTACCAAAAGTGTACTAATATTCTACGCTTAAAAATAAAACGAAAACCCAATAACCTTTTTGCATTTTACGGAGTATTTTCAAAATCGAGGTAATCTGAAAGTCGTAAAGTGTGCAACGTTAGAGATAATAGGTAGGTATGATGTTCATATGCACTGACATACTATATAAATAATATTGTCCTACTCTAATGGACAAGGAATACCTCGTTGGGAAGTTCTATCTTGTCGACATTTACTAGTTCCGAAACTTCAGGTTGAAATTTCAAAAGTCACTTTAATTTCTTACCCTTGTCTTTTACAACTTTCTTTCGAAAATTTATAATTGACATTTAATTTTTTGTTACCTATTTCTTAAAGTAACCTAAATGCATGGATATGTACTACATTTGCCGTTAGTTGAACAGCTGTCTTACGACACTAGCGACTCTTCTACGTAGTCTGGTAATACAAGCTTTTTTATCTAAGTATGTGTAACCAAACCTACAGAGGGTATTTCAGAAATAAGTACCGTAAATGGGAAGGGTAGTACATTTTCGCAAAATAATAAGAAAAGTTAAATACAATTCCTCCCTAAACCTCTTTTGGGTTCTACAAGATGATAAAGCGAGTTCAAAAAATTCATATTTTATTAAAAATCGTTCCCCAGGATAGAGATATTAATTTAACAATGTACGTATGTAACATAGTAGTTACTGCAATTGACTTATACCAAATTGTAATAACTCAGTGGCGAAGAATCAAGGGTTTAAGGATCAGTTTTTATGTCAAACTTTTTCAACGCCCTATATTAAAAAAAAATGTGTGTGTTTAGTATTATTAAATATCGCATAAAAAAGGTACTCTTTAATTCACTAGCTAAGACGTTTTTTTTTTCGAGATGTTTTGAGTTTTTGGGTCATCTTCGTATGGGAGCAATAATATCTTGGTTTGTTAGAAAATTTTCAAAAACAATTTAAAGAACTTGAAGTATGGGCTGGGGAAATGTGCGGAAAAGGATGTTTGTTTTATTAAACAGTTCAATATTTCTAATTGGTCTACAATATTAATAATCCTATAATTAGTCCTAATTCTTGGGTGTGCGTTTTTAGACCAATGTTTTCTCATTCTTAGGACGAGCTGAACCACTTGTGTCAAGACCACCCTGTATAATACAAAAAACATAAACTCTGCAATTATCTCAACGGTTGATATTAGTTTTATGCTTGTTATATTCAATTATCAATTTAGGTGTCTCGATATTTTCTGTTCTTTTCATCAGTGTCACAATTTGTGGATTAAACACAATGTTTAGCCATCATAAAATTTTTTTGACACCGCTATTTCTACAGAAATATTCTAGTGTTACCCTTTTCTGCTATTATTTCTCCTGTCTTCAATTTATTTCCTACTCTATCTTTATGATTATTTCTTTTGTTGCTTCGAAAATTTATTAACAAAGATGTTGGGTTGGTTAAGAATTTGTGTGAAAAACTCAACACTGATGTAATAGTTATCAACACAAATTATGCTAACTATTTAAATAAAAAAATATTTAATTAATTCCATTCCATTAATTCCATTAAATTCTTCTCGTAGTAAGTTTTGTATACATATCCGTCGTCTATACAGAGTATGAACATTTTTATACCAAAACTACTCTCTTATTGATTGTGTACTTCTTAAATTTTAATCTGCCTTTGCATTCTATCATTTTTCCCGAGATCATTATTATTAGTCAAGTATCAGTCCTCTAAAACCAGCTGAAAACGACCCTTTGACAATATTCGGCGAATGTCACTTGTTAGCTTTAGTTTTCCTAAATTGCCAGAATCTCAAATATCAGAACGCTACGAGATTATACTTGAGGACCCGCGAACTAAGCACAGTGAAGACGGTGTTCGGTTCCGTAGATGTTATCAACAAATATTATGGACGCCAACAGGGCTTTACTTACAAAAAGTATACTCAGATAGGCCGAGAACTTATAAAATCAAATAAATCGCAGCGGGAAATCGTACAATATCTGAAATACAAAATGTAGCACTAACTAAATCAGACAATTAATATCATAAGCAGTGCATTAAATCTATCTAGAAAACTTTGCATATAATAGCCAGTACAGCCAGTTCTAAGAGCATTACTCACATGAAAGGTAGACCCCTAAATAACATGTTATACTAGAAATCAATCACACAATAATGAGCAATTAAAGACTAAACACATAGGTATAAACTATAAGCACGTTTACTCTAATTCACTCTACACTAACCCTTGAATGCTGGTGGGGCGAATATCATTAAGGTAATTTATATGGGGCTCACTCCTGAAAAAAACGCAACCAGGTGCATTGGCTTGCATATCACCACACGAAAGTCAGAATGCTTCCAAGAAGGTATAATTCCAAAACTCTGAAAGAGATACGACATCGCAGTAGGGCATAAGCACTTGTCTGAGAGGCCAAGCTTCTGCTGATTTTGGCTAAATAGCCTCCAAGTGAACTTTCACAGCTATGCTGGCAGCAGGTTGAGGGTGCCTGAAGATATCGGCAGGTCAAAACCGAAATACGGCTGCAAAGCGGATCGTTCAGGCGATATGAATCAAAGTCAAATGAGGCTCCTAGGGTGATATGAATGCACGTCTCCTAGGACAAACTATACCGGCGAATTTTAAAATCTTCCGTGAAAGCTAGAAACGCCGTATCACCTAAACATAATATGCTACCAAAACCAAAATGAACTAAACACACCCTGTAATACAGGCTTTTATATCTAGGACAAAAACTTGTAATAAATGGTCCGTATAATAGACGTGAACATAAAAATACGTCCGAAATGCGTGCTCCAGGTCCAAAATCCGCAGTAAAGTAGAACATCTACGAAAATTTTCTCCAAATACAAGAAACTAAGGAGCTAGGTTGGTGCACGAAAATTACATACAAGTTGCCAGGCTGAAGCCAAGCAGGGAAGAAGGCGGTATTTGAGTTGCGACAAGCCTCTTGGTATCTCGAAAATCCGAAACAAAAGACTCCTGCACTACAACCTAAACTTTTTGAACAAACAGACAAAATGCGGGAACGCTATCAAAAACAGCAGTGGAGACCCGTCAGTAAAGTAGATAACCACTATCTGTGCATATTGTGAAAGGAGACTAATGAACCGTTCACACTATTAACTAGCACTACCAAAGATTCGTTCGCGCGACTAAATTCTTGCAATAAAATAAGTTCTGACGCTAAATACGCTTATTACACGTAACGCACCTTATACGAAAATTTGCTGACCAGCATAATGCCACTGATGGCAATGACCGGATTCCAATTTTCACGATAATTTCAAACACTTTTCCATTTCCTCAACATTTTTATCTTTCCATTAAAAAATCAGTGTCTTCGAATTAGAATTATTTTTGTGTTGCCGCAAAGCATATCTACATATGTGTTTCCCTAACACATTCTCCTAGATGTATTATTTAACCGGTAGCCATGGATTTATACAATTTATATGGCTTTTGTTTATATTCATTAGTCGTTGCACATACGTATATTCACGTAGTCCTGTAGACTCTTCAATTTTGTTTTAAATCACGGCATGTCCCGATACCTACCGTCGTTCTAAGGAAATATGTAGAGACGAGTATTTTCTCCGCATCGACATGTCACTGCTTCAATTACATAAATAGATTCACATAAACTTCAGTAATTCAACATTGCAAAATTGTTTGTACCGACTCGATAGCTTTATTATCATCACCATTCGACCCATTGCTGTCCATTGCTGGACATAGATCTCTCTCTTCTCTTTACATGCTCCCCCTATCTTTACTGCTTGATCGAATTTTGTTGGATCGGACTAACTTGCTGGCGGATTGCCCCTGTTCCGATAAGCTTCTTGTCTGTGTCTCCACTCCATTAAACGTCGTGTCCATTGGTCATCTGACAGTCGAGAGGTATGTCCGGCGCAGTTGCACTTGCGGGTTGCCATGCTTTTAATCGCATCCACCACTCCCACACGTGGTGTAGTTTTTGATTCGGTACTCTGGTCCTTAAGAGAAATTCCCGGCATCGCAAAGTGTACTGCCATCTGAGCGACACAGATTTTGTCATATTCCTGGTTAATATTAATATCTCCGCTATATAAGTTAGCACTAGCAGTATGCATCGATGTCATCCGCTAATCTCAGATGGCTGAGCTGTAGTCCTTGTAAATTTATGCCCTTTGCTCTAGGTTTGCTTCTTTAGATGTATGCTTCAGCAGGGCTGTAAAAGGACGTGGCAAAAGGATTACTCATTAGCGCACACCACGCTGTATTATATCAAATTTGTGTGTCTTTATCTGCGAGTCTAAAGGTTGCTGTAGCATTTTGATACATGTATTTGATTATGTGAGATAATGCTAGCCTGTTGGACATCCTATTAAACTCGACGCATTTTTGTTTGCTTTATTGTAACGAAAGCTTTTTCGTAGTCTACAAATCTCAATACTAGGGCTTTATTGGGCTCTACATATTTTTCGATTACATTATTTATCAGCGGTAAGTGGTCATTTGTACCATATCCATCTCTAAATTCGGCCATGGTCTCTTCGTAAAGTTATTTATGAAGAGCCTGACTAGGGCTTGTAGAAGTCCCCCCCCCCCCCCCAAGTATTTAATAGCTTCTATTAACATTGTTTTTCGGAGATTTATTATTTGTCCGTCTCTTGAAGTGCTTTTTTGATATCAGTTAAAGTTTTCTCTAGTATTTTTTCGGGACCTTGATTTGTAACGTGCGGTAGAAGCCGATTGCTATCGTGTGCTTCTTGTTATTCATGTAGTTTACAATAGAAGCCTTCTACTATTTCGACGATCTTTGCTTTATCGTCAGTAATATTGCTTAATTTGTTTTTTAACTCCTACGTGTTGAGTTATTCTTCGTATCTTCATTATCTTCTCCAGCCTATATTGATATCCACTCTTGGATGTAGGCCTCCTCTATTCGCTTTGTTGTTTTGCACAGAACTGATTTCATCTAGTTCTTCCCAATCGGTCTTTGATTGTCATCTCGCCAGCGCTTCAGCTTCCACGCTTCTTTTTGTGGTTCTTGGCAGCCATTGTAATATTTTGAGCGTCCAATTCTCTGCAATCTTGTCTCGCAATGTGGCCTGCCCATCTCCATTTCACTTGAGCCGCCTTTATTACATCTGTTACTCTTGTTCTGTTCTGATATCTTCATTTCTTATTCTGTTCCTTATGCAAACCCCCACCATTGCGCGTTCCATTGCCGTCTGAGTTGTTGTGAGTCTCTCGGCACTTTTGTTTGTAAGAGTTACTATCTCCAGACCATATGTCATTACGGTAGGACACATGTATCATATACTCTTCTTCTTTAGGTTTATGGGCACACTTTGCGATTTGAGAATATAATTTATTTTCCCAAACGCCACCCAGCTTTGGCCTACTCTTCTCTTTGTTTCAACAGTTTGGCCTTCTTTTCCTAATTAATGTTATGGCCTAGATATACATATTCGCCCGCAATCTCTATATTGTGATTTTCGATGTTTACTTGAGCATTTTCTCTAGACAGTATCTTTGTTTTTTTAAATTAATTTTAAGACCGACCTGTTCTGAGACTCGCTGGAGTTGTCTTAACATGGTGTCTAGTTCTTTGATGTCGCTACTGATGAGAGCGATGTCGTCAGCGAAACGGAGATGGTTTAGGAACATTTCATTTATAATGATGCCTTTATTTTGCCATGGCAGTTTTCTAAAGATGTCCACCATCGTCAAGGTGAACAGTTTTAGTGATATATCCCTTTGTCGTACTCCTTTCTCTATCTTAATCTTTTCCGTGACCATGTCTTCGTCCACTTTCATCTGTGTAGTAGCTTTTTCGTATATGTGTTTTATTAGGTTGGAGTACCTTGTGTCGATTCTTGCATTGTCCAATGCTTTCAAGATTGCCCTTTTTTGATCGAATCGAATGCTTTTTCATAGTCCACGAACGCTATGTGTAGTGGGATGTTATATTCCTTTTCTATTTTTATGGTTTACAGGTGGTCCATCGTGCTAAAACCCTTTCTAAATCCCGCCTATTCCATGGTTGGTATCGGTAGAATTTGTTTTTAGGCGATTTTTCAGAGTTCTAGAGAGTAACTTGTATAGGTAAGACAGCCAACTAATTGGTCTATAATTAGCTATGTTGGTATTATCTCTCTTCTTGAAGATTAGAACCGTTTCTACGTTTTGCCAGGCTATGGGTATCCTTCCTTCTTTTAGGCATTTATTTAGTCAAATAGTGAGAGCTTTTTCTAGGGCGTTTCCTCCCATCTTCATAATTTTCGCGATGCTTTTATCTGCAGCCAGGGCTTTCCTATTTTTCATTTGCTTTAGCGCCGCTCGTACTTCCGCTGCGTTTATATCTGGGATTTCTTCTGATCCTACGTTTTGGATGCTTATTCCATGTTTCTCCTCTTCTGTACCTGTTGATCTATACAATTTTTCGTAGAATCTTTGGATTGTTCTAAGAACTTCTTTTTTTCCAGCCTCTATTTCGCCTTTCTTGTTTCTGATTTTATAGTTTGCTTCTTCCTCTGGATATGTTCGTTTTTAGTACTTTCATATTAGTGTTTTCCTCGATGGCGTTTCTGATACTTGTGGTGTTGTAAGCTCTCAGGTCCCTGCGGGTTTCCTTGCTTATTCTTTTGCACAATCCTTGATATTCATTTGTGTCTGTTTGTTGACCTTTTTTATCAGTTCTATCGTATTAGCACTCAGTTTATTGTTCTTTTATGGTGTTCTTGAGCATGTTTTCGTTATAACTTTTAGTATACTGTTAGTAATTGTTGTTGTCAATTCGTTTAAATCCATATTTTCTGGCGCGTCAGTTGCCTGTAATTTAGGTTCTAGGGCTTTTTGAAATTTATTTTGGTTTTTCGTCTATGTCTCGATCGTCGGGTATTTTTGTACTTTCACAAGCTTCATTTTTTCTGCTTTAGTGTGTAGTGTTATATTAGCTAGGACTAGTCTGTGCTCGCTTCCAGCGTTAAATTTATTCAATGCAGATACATCTTGACATATTTCTCTTTTATTTGCAACAATGTAGTCGATTCCATTTTTTATCTTGCCATCCGGGCTGCTCCAATAACTGCACTTTCTTAGTGGATTTTTTTATAAAAGGTGTTTAGGCAGTATAGGTATTGTTGTCTTAGATAATTTAGTAGCATTTCACCTCTATCGTTCATTTTGCCCAGCCCGAACTTTCCTATGTTTGGTGGGTCTTCTTCTTCATCTTTCTGTCCGATTTTGGCATTGAAATCTCTTTGAATTATTAGATATTTGGCATTTTCTCTGTTTTTGGCCGTAGTAACATCCTCGTACAGTTATTCTGCCTCCTGGTTGTCAGATGTACTTGTGGGAGTGTAATCCTGGATCACCTGCATTGAGTATCTTTTATTTATCCTTAGGAGTAGATGTACGGCCCTATTTGAGGTCGCCTCTAGTTTTGTTACCCGGTGTTTTACTTTTCTGTTTAGTATCGCTACACCTTTTGTGTGGGACTCTTATTCAGCGTTTTTCTGGTACAATAGGTGACCCGATTTAAGGTTTACTGCTTTATCCTGGTAGTCTGGTTTCGCAGAGCCCAAATATGTCCCATTTGATGTTTTGTAGCTCGTTTTCCAATGTAACTAAGTGTTCTTCTAGTGGCATGGTTCTAATGTTATATGTGGCTATTTTTAGTATATGTTTGTTTCTCTTCTGTTTATGTTTGCCATTTGTCGAGTTTTTGCCTCTCCCAGAATCCTTGAGGCAGGCTGCCGTAGCAGTGCGAGATTCTAAGCTGCATGCTTTACTGGTCTGGGGTATTAATGTTTTAGGACTCGATGTACTTATGGTTTTCATTTGGAGGGTTGTTGGAATTCATAGACCTCGCTTGCCAGTCATCTTGTCCCGATAAGGGATCAGCCGCCTAATATAGGTCAGACGCTGTTACGGACCGCTCCTCAGGAATCAGACGTCCTGCTAGTTTTACTATGGGAGCCATTAAAATCAATATTTGATGGTTGCCTCCCATAGCCTCTCATTTAGTTTGTGCCGATACAATTACCGGGATGTGGCCGCTTTTAAGCTTCTGGGAGCCATAAATGAGAGTGAGATACTGTCTGGAGACCAATATCCCAGAATGACTCTAGGGTCCGGCACTCCTGGGTATAGAGGTACTACTAGACAAACCTCCATACATCCCATTAATAGTAGATTATATTATAAGTGAGAGAAATGCATCATTATTTGCGAGTGAGAATTTTAAATCGCGAGTGCCTCAGCACGAGCAGGCGCTACTGTAAGATATATATATATATATATATATATATATATATATATATATATATAGCGGTTTGTTTACAACTTTTAAGTCATCTACCGCATCTCAATTTCCACATTTTTCTACTGTAAGATAAACATTTTTATTATATACTTTGTTTATTTTTTCAGTGATGTAAAATTCCGTATTTCCTTTAAATTTCATCTTACACATATTATGGAGATTTTTGTGTTCTGGGTTTATGCTTTTTCTCTTTCCTTGATCTTGAAGACGTCATTACTCTCAGTTTCTCTTAGCGTTTTTGCTGTAGTTGTTTTCATTTGTTCTAGATCTGTATCTCAGTTGGCTTCTTAGATATTTAAATTTTTATATATGGGTTCCTATATTATTTAATATTTACGGGAGGTGTCAATTTCTTTGTGGTGTTATGAAGAACCATTTTCGTTCTTCGTTCTATGGTCGCTTGGTCATTTCTCATCAATATTATGTTAAATGTAGTTACGTCCTGGGCAATTTCTTTTTATTTTTGGTGATGATGAAATCTATTTTATTTCTTGTAGCCCCATCTGGGTTTATCCAGGTCCAGTTAAGCTAAGATTTTTTTATCGAAGAAAGAATTTATTACAAACAGTTTTTCTTTTGGAAGAAACTCTATAAGTCTATTTTCTCATTCGTTTCTTTCTCCATAACCATAGTTGCTCATGGCCGCTTTTGTATCGGATTAACATTGTATAATGTGTTTGTTTTCTTTGTATGGCTAGTCTGATGTCTTTATGGAAGTTTTCTGTTGAATCGTGCGAGTGACATTGTTGGTGCGTATGTCTGAAGGACTTTTAGTTTGTATTTTGAAATTATCTTTAAGATGAAATAGATAGCTCGTCGGCATATGCTTGCGATTTTACTATTTTAGTAGGTGTCCTTTTATATATAATGAAACCTACTCTACCACTGATGAGGTGTCTTCTCAAAAATGCAACATGTGGCCCGATTTGAGGGTCACTTAGTTTTATTCTTTTTTCTTACTTCGCCGATTCCGATTGTATCCCATTTATGTGATTCTCGCATGAACCGTTGCTGCGAGTAGTTGTGCAGGCAGTACCGTGGGCCGAGTTCGTATTATTTTGTGTTATTGCTTATAAATAATTAATTAAACTTGGTACAACAATGGGAGGTGAAGATCGAGCACTCAGATCTAAGACAGAAGACGATGCACTTATCCAAAAAGTAGTGGAAAAAATTTACAATCGGGAAAAACTACTTACAGATATAGGAGACAGAATTACCTGCAATGGTTACTGCTCAATTTGAAGCTACTTTAAAAATGTATGATGGCAAAATTCGCGATTTGGAAACAAAATTATATAATGCGAATACGAAAATCGAAGAACTAGAACCAGTATTCCAGACGAAATAGCCTGATAATTTTCGTATCGATGAAGAAGATAAGGAAGACCACGGATATGAAGATAATGGAGATATGTCAAAAACAATTAAATATACCAATTATGAGGAGCTCTATAGATATAAGTCATAGAATTTCAAAACCCGTACCTGGCAAACCACGTCCTATAATTGTAAAATTTGTTAACCGGAGCATTCGTAATGAGATATTCGCAATAAAAGCAAACTGAAGGGGTCTCGCATTCTGATTCGAGAAGATCTGACACAGGTACGAGCTAGTATTTTAAAAACTGCGATTGATAAATATGGAACCAAAAATGTCTGGACTAATAACGGAATGATATTCGTCAAGAGTGACAACGTTGTGTACAAAGTGATAAATATGGTGGATCTTTGTAAAATAAATAAAAGCGATAGTGTTGAAAAGTGATATGGCTGAAAATTGTCGTCCCAGGTGCTGTCGCAAAATAGTTTTTTGTTTATTTCTATTCGCCTTATCGGCATTCAAATACAAATTTCTTAATTTATTTTCAGTATATCTGTTTTTTGTTGTTTATTATTAAGTAACTGTTTAATTATAAGCCAAAATTGAGATGGTATTTAGATTTTGATAAAAAGAAAACTTTAGTTTGTGACATCGATGGATTTACAGAACTTTTGGGTAAGCATAGTAATCTAATTTCTATTTTTAATATGAATATAAGAAGTATTAACAAAAAATTATGATGAACTTTTCGTATTTCTGCAATCATTACTAATTAAATTTGACATAATATACTTACTGAAACTTGGAATATACAGCACGAGATTGATAAATACAAATTGCAAGGTTACAACATTTACTACAATTATGGCTCATTTAATCAAAATGGTGAGTGATTGTTTATGTTAAGGAAAATATTAAGCAAACTGTTCAATTAATTGAAACTGACTTGGGCATTACGTTTCTTCGGTTAAATTGTGTTATAAATAATGTATCATACCGCAGTCACAGCTATCTATAGATCCCCTTCTAGTAACATACATCAGTTTTGCAGGATCTTGGAAGGACTTGCGAATTTTTAAGAACTGTAATTATCAGGTTGAAATAATTGCTGGAGATATCAATGTTGATATTCTGGAACCAGACGCAATTCTAACAATTATTTAGATATAATGAGTGAATTTGGGTTTGTAACTTATTTAAAAAAATCCTACTAGAGTTACTGCTACATCAAAATCATGTGTTGATCACATTTTCATTAAGTATGAAAACGAACTATTTGATAATTTATTTCCAGTGGTTATGAGTCGTTCATTACAGACCACTATCCCACTGCATTATTGATCAAAGAACACTTACATAATTCCCCTGTTAGTAATCATAATTATTATAATCATGTAAAAACCAAACGTCTATTAATTTGAAAAATTAAAATAATCTGTTGGCTAATGAAAATTGGGAAGAAGTTTGTAAATTGTCTGAATGCTAATACTGCAGCTTCAGTATTCATACAAAAATTAACAGCTTATATCTTAAAATCACAGACTACTGTCCGGATTCAATCAAAATACAGAAAAATTAAACCTTGGATGACAAATGGAATTTTAAACTCAATTAGACACAGAGATAAAGTTAGTAAGAAGGTATTAAAGGATTCGCATAATTTACAATTAATTATATACTACAAAAATTACAGAAATAAATTGACAAGCTAAATTAAAACTGCTAAAGATAATTATTATAAATCAAAATTACATGAGGCCTCTGGCAATTTAAAAAAGACATGGCAAATTATCAATGAAATAACTAATTATTCTAAAAAAACTTCGGAAATTGGAGTTATTGTTGATGATAAAAATAATATTATTGAACATGATGCAGATAAAGCTAACTATTTCAATGAGTTTTTCCAGAGTGTCGGTACGAATATGGCAAAGTTGATTGATAAGACGGATAATGATTCTTTTTTGGATAGTTACAACCCAAATACTATTTACTTATTGCCCATAACTGAAAATGAAATTAATAAATACATCAAAAGCTTGAAAAATACCAATTCTAGTGGAGTTGATGGTATTAGCAATAATACCATTAAAGCGATAACACAATTTATATTAAAACCATTAGTGCACATTACTAATTTATGTTTTCAAACAGGATGTTTTCCTCAAGTTTTAAAAATAGTTTAATTCTTCCCATATTTAAGTCTGGTGTAAAACAGTTGTTAATAATTATAGCCTATATCACTTACTAGCAATTTAGGGAAAGTAATTGAAAAATGTATTAAAGAAAGGCTAATAAATTTTTGGACAAATTTTAAATATTATCTAGTAATCAATATGGTTTCCGTAGCAATGTTGGCACTAATGATGCAATATATGCAATCACTAGCAAAATACATAATAATCTAGACAACAGTAAAAAAACGTTAGCTGTTTTTTTGGATCTTGCAAAAGCTTTTGATACTGTGTGTCACATGACCCTCTGTCGCAAATTAGAAAATCTTGGAATTAGAGGTACAGCAATTGAATTGATTAAATCTTATTTATCAGACAGAACACAAAAAGTTACGGTAAATGACGCTTTGAGTGATAAATTAATCGTTAAAATGGGAATTCCACAAGGAACTGTATTGGGACCTTCGTTGTTTTTGATTTATATAACGATCTTACGAACCTGAATGTCAACGGTGACATAATTTCATTTGCTGATGACACAGCTATTGTCTTTGCGGCAGAGAGTCATGAGGAACTAGTATGCAAGGCGGAAGATGGAATGGCACGTATAATGTATAAATTAAAAACCGATTGCTATCGCTGAACTTGTCTAAAACCAAGTTTATATATTTTTCCTTAACACAACAAATTACTCCACCTATTACAAATATTTACATTCACTCATCCAAGTGTATGAATAACAATAAAAATAATTGCAACTGTACTCAAATTATTACATCTGTGAATTATATTAAATATCTTGGAATATACATTGACGGAAACATGAGATGGAAAAAACACTTAGAAGAAACGGCAACTAAAATTAGGAAATCTTTATATAAATTTAAATTGCTTAAAACTATATTAAAAAGGGAAACAATATTAAACGTTTACTATGCCTTGGTTCAATCTGTTTATTCAGTATGGAATAATAGGTTGGGGTGGTGTAGCAGACTGCTATTTGTTTCCTTTAGAAATTCTTCAAAAATTAGTAATAAAAATTATATTCAATAAAGATTATACTTACTCCACGGAGCCTACTTTTTTCAGAAACAAATATTTTTTCGATTAGGCAATTATATCTATACACATTGGCTATTTTTGCTTTTAAACATCATACATTTTTTACATTGTGCGCTCATTCCTATCAAACCCGAAGTAAAGAAAAGCATCTGGTTATCAATCTTAAAACAATGAACCAGTTTCACAAAAGCATGCCAGTTATTTATGTACAAAATTGTTCAATGAGATTCCGATAAATTTGAGAAATATTTCTTCTTTGAATATTTTTAAATTAAAAATTAAAAAATGGATTAAGAGTAAAGCCTTGGATTACTATGCTTGCCTAAGTAGGACCATTTATTAGATTTTAAGAATAGATTTTTAAGTTAATTTCAATTATAACAAATGAAATATAAATGCGAGGATTAATTCAATTCAATTTAATTTATAAAATTTATTATATTAATTTGTCAAAATGAATAGAAACTGGCCACGCACAAGTTATCTTTTGTGGTCAGTATCATTTTAATGTATTTAAATTTGCATATATGTATACTTATCTGAATAAATTCCTTTATCTATCTTATCTATGTATTCGCTTCTTCTTCAATCTCTATTACTTTTTGGTCTAATAATGGCGTTCTTACATTATAGTTTTAACACTATTCAATTAATTGAAGGATTCGTTTTGCATGTTTACTGCTTTCCTTCTTATTATCAGCTTTGAAACGTTTCAGCATTAGGTTCATCGAAGCCCCTGTAACCATTAGATAGTTTATATTTCGAAGCAGTCATATCGAAAATAATCGCATTTTAGAATGATTAGATTCGCCTTTCTTTTTTTTGTCGCAAGTCGACATGATACACTCCCACTACCTTACAATGTAACTGAATTGTAATTCAGTTTCTCCAAACATCCCACTACGACCAAGTGGTCGATTAAGTCACAGTGGTCACGATAGATAAACCCTATAGACCAAACAAAGTTGCAGTTGTTATAATAAACAATTAATTTTTATTGCATCTATATATTTTCATTACAGGGACCAAAAATATGCAAAACTTGAAAAAACATTATTGGCCAGTAAAGACATCATAACTCGTAATATGTGTATTCACGTGGTCGCACTCTACGTAGTAAGCACAACCATATCGTATAAAATATTTTCAGGGCGTATTCAAATGAGGTAAAATGAATGATACGAGTGAATTCTTGGGTCAAAATAAGACAAAGCCAAATACACCTTAGTACAGAGTACAGGGGTAAAATAATCTTAGCGTTTCTAATAATATTGAAACGGTAAAAGGAAACACTTGGTAATGCGAATGACATCAATTTATAAATTTAAAAGCGCATTTCCGGCGGTGGGCTTCAAACTCAGCGCGTTTTTTGGTGCCTCAGAGGTCGAGTTCAGCGCTTTGAAGTACCATAGACGATCCCTGGTCGCTAGTCCCATTCGGCAAGGACGGTGCGCCCCCTATTTTCACTTGCGGCTGCTTTATATTGGACACCCTGATCGTTGCGCATTCTTGTTCCTTTTACAACATTTACCCTATTTCTGTTAGATTCCATATATTCCCTAGTTACAACAAAAACTTTTTTTTGCCTGTCCTGTACATATTGGACCAAACGTATATTCGGTTATGAGCCAGGTAGACATATAATCCACGTGCAAAATATGGTCATCTTCCAACAAACAGTTTTTGAACTATACCACCAACAGATGGACAGACGGACAGACAGACGGGTTTGGCGATTTTTGTGCGATTACAATACTTACTTGCTTCGTCTTTTACGAGAGAAGTAAAAACTAAAAGCTATAGAAAATCTGTACATGAAATTGGTCTAGTGTAATTTCTAAAAATTTTAATGATACAGGATGAGGCATAATATTGCCGCCAAAAATATAGTGATATTTTAATATTCCTCCGCATCTCCTTGAAATATTTTCGAAACTCCATTGGGGGGGGGGGGGGGCACCACATTTTTTTAACGTTCTTTTAATCGTTCTTTTTTTCCAGCTCTCGTGCTTCCGGAAGTCGAACAAGCACAAAGAGCAGCAGTTACAGCACCAGCGCTGCTGCGGCACGATGACGCACGCCCGAGGCTGTGACCTAGAAGGCCTATCCGAGAAGTACTGGGGCGAGATCCTGGAGCGCACGCTGTCCTCCACTTCGCTGCACGCGCTGCAGCGCGCCTACTCGCACCCGCGCATGGAGCGGTGCAACGGTCTACAGGAGATGAAGGTTTTCGACACCTCGGTACCGGACTTATGAAAGAAAGACAAGACCACGCAGACGCTCGACGCCGTCGCGGAGTTCCGCGAAACGTCGCTGTCGAAGTGATTCTGCCTGGTCTTCTCGGATCGGACTAGCTTGTAAGTCTCGGTGTTACCCAGGAAGTGATACGTAGTGATAAGTGAACCGTGGACTGCGCATGGAGATGAACCTTCTATACATTTTTTCGAAAAGACTGTATGCTGTTATATGTAGCATGTCAAGGTTGTTGCCGTATTTTGCAATAGTTGTGGAAAGTTTAGTAATCTACTAGAAGTTTAAATAAATGATAGCAATAATTTCAACACAAGCTATTCTGGTAGAAGATATCAAGGAAGGTTTCAAATTTGAAAATGAGATATTGTACTTATTAGACATTTAATGATTATAAATGGTGTATAAGTACGTTTATTAAAACACACTAACTCAGCTAGTAAGGACTACCGATTATAGTAGACAACAAATTTCGACTTTTTAATATTTTCCTTATTGATTTTGATAATATAAAGATTTTCTTTGCACTATTCTTTTATACAATTCGACAGATCTTTCGCATATGAGCTTCCAGAAATAGCAAGTATGCAAGTTTTCGATGATAACGTTTATCAGTACAAGATACATCTTGACGAAAAAGTTCTCCTTGTGGTACCATCCTGGAGGCACAGTGAGTACAGTGTCTTGCACTAAACAAGTTCTTGGTTCAAATCCATGAATAGGGGGAAACTTTCCCTCACTCCACTGGATCAGTACTGATCCGGGTGACCATACGACGTTGGGATAGAGTTAATACTTCCCCCTTTTGAAGATTGCTCTATGGGATAGTGTAACCAGAATACACACACACACATGTGACTTGTAGGTAGTACAACGAGCCCACTTAAAAACCTAGTGGCGGTGGACTTGGTCTACCGTTCACTCACGTTTTCCGTATAATTCACGAGTTTTACTTCAATACTTGTATATATTCAGTTGCTCATAAAATACACCCGAATTGGAAAGTAAATGACTTTCCCAAAATTTCTTCATCGTATCAATCTTTGATTTCATGGTGAAGGTATTTCTACATTTCGTATAATATTCTATTGGTGGGTATTGGGTAAAGTGGCACGCAGTAATAGTTACTATTACTATTGTGAAGTAATACAGGGTGTTCGGTAAAGAATGGGCCAAACTTCAGATATAGTTAATTTCGGCAAAAATAAGCTGATTTAACCCAACTTACCTTAGTCTAAACGTTATTACTAACGGAGCTACAGGCTGTCAAAGTTGAAAAAAATAAATCACATTTTTTAAATCGATCACTTCCTGATAATTTCACGAAATTTCGTATTCGGGGTTTTTTTGGCATGAGAAATTCAAATTTATCAACGATTCAGTTGTATCTTCTAGAGCGCCCCACAAGCGACCATTGGGACACTGTTAAACCGCTGCAACTTTTTTGTGCCACGGTGTATGTCATTTTCGACTGGAAAACCCTTTTTCCCTATCTTTTCTGCTTAAAAAAGGTATATCTTATTGAACTCGCTAGAAGTAACGGTTTCCTAGAAAATCGCATCTAAAACTTATCATGTGTGTAAATTATCCTAAAGAAAAATCAGTTTGTTGAGTAAATACTTTGACATCCTGTATCTTTGTTATTATCGACTTTGGTACTAGGGTAAGCTGAAGTAAATCAACTTATTATGGTCTAACTATTACGCTGTTGCGGTATGGCCCATTATTTACTCAACAATCTGACTTTACTTTAGGATAATTTACATTAATGATCAGTTTTGGATGCGTTTTTATGGGAAACTGTTGCTTCTAGCGAATTCAATAAGATATACTTTTTTTGCGCAAAAAAGATAGGGAAAAAGATTTTTCTAGTCGAAAATGACATACACCGTGGTACAAAAAAGTTTCAGCGGTTTAACAGTGTCCTAATGGTCGAATGTGGCGCCATCTAGAAGATACAACTGAATCCTTGATAAATTTGAATTTCTCATGCCAAAAAACCCCCGAAAACGAAATTTCGTGAAATTATCAGCAAGTGATCGAAAGGTATTAAAAAAATTTGATTAATTTTTTTCAACTTTGACACCTTGTACCTCCGTTAGTACTAACTTTTAGACTAAGGTGAGTTGGGTTAAATCAGCATATTTTTGTCGAAGTTAACTATATCTGAAGTTTGGCCCATTCTTTACCGAACACCCTGTATATTTGAAGGAAAACATTATAGGTATAGATGCGACACCTAATCGCGATAAAATGTTTACATTAGAGATGCCTTTCTACAAAAATTTCAAAAAAGTTTATTTCAACAACCACTTCTAAATCCTTTCAAACCATATTTAACCAGCGTGTTCGCTGTCCTTCGTTAGGTCTAATAATAATTTTAAAACACTGTTTATTTGTTGTCAATACAGGTTAGCAATGAAGTGCAAGTTGTTATCATCAATACCATTTGTTATTAGTACCTATCGGAATGATTTTATCGTGTAACATTCTGTCGAACGACTTCCAGAAGTCTATGAAGCACACAAAGAGGTCATAATTCATATCCTACCGGTGTAGGAACTAATCCAACTTGACTGTTTCGGATGTGATCTTCAATTGTAGGATTAAATTACGTGATGTCTAATAGGTGAAAACAACTTCAATCACTCAATGTAGTACCGTAGTCACAGCACGCTTTAGCTCTTGGTTTTTAGAAAATTGATTTTAACCAGTCGAATGGATTGTCAAAACCAATTACTTGTACATTCCAGTTGCTCTTTCAACTTATGCTTGGTATTGATGAATACTAGCAAATTCAGCAAATAACGTCAACGCCTACAAGCTAGATATTTGATAATAACAGTGTATTTGTCGTAAAGACTATACGGCTCACTATACATAGGGTTGGTGAATGTAAATTGCAGATTTGGTGTTGAAATTGCAATAGAAATTCTGATGATCTAATTAACACTCCGTTTCCATGTTATCATCGTCTCCATGATATAGTATGGCCACTAAACGTGATTAAAACAATGCTACGAGCTCTATAATCATACACTAAAAATTATGCTTCAAGCATTCAGTGCTATTGACATTAAAAGAGCTTTCAGTTTACATCCCTGCCATGAACAGTTACCTTAAATATCGTATATGAATTTGCATTTACCATGAATACAAGAAGGGTAAATGACGTTCAGCTATAGTTTTTTCTTCAATTTGAGGAACTGTACCTACCACATAGAGTTATAATCAATTAATTTTTAGTATACTTCTTTGTCTATTTTTGGTCAACTTCTACCTTTTGTTGATCTCGAACCGAAAATGCTTGTAATCATTACAAAATCGAACTTGAAACGAACACTCATTACAATTTCAGGCCCTGTTAATTCTTATAATGATAATAATAATAATAATGATAATAATATGTATTTTCAAAATATATACAACACACTGTAAGCTTTACAGTTAAGAACATAGAATGAAATAACGTCAACAAAAACACTTTTTCTTAATTAACATGTTACAATTTTTAATTGAAATATTCATCTAGTGAATATGGTTCCCTTTCAATTAATAACTTTTTGACAATTTTTTTTAACTTTTACAGCTGTCTGAATTTTTATCCCATTTGGTAATTTATTAAACAATTTAATACATCTACAATACGGACCCTTCTCAGTCAGAGTCAATCTGTGAATAGAGTAGTTTACATTCAAGGATCTTGTCGCATAGTCACGTTGAGGTTCTTCAGTTCCAAATTTTTCTTTATTTTTGAAAAATAACATTAAGCATCCATAAACCGTTAGGATGTTTTTTGATCTGAAGATTCCTCTACATGACTCACGGAACGCCATTTTGTTTATAATCCTAAGCGTTTCATTCATTAAAACAAAGACTTTTTGTATATCTGTTCTTTTCCCCCAAAATATTATACAGTATCTTAAAATTGATTCAAAATTTGCATGGTAAATAGTGAGTAAAGTTATTTCATTCATATATTTACTAACCACTCTTAGAGAGTAACAAATCTTATTTAATTTTTAACCTAATTTAGCAATTCCACTTTCCCACATTAAAAACTCATCAATTGTTATGCCTATAAGTTTGTCTCTGATACTAGCTCTATTTCTTTATTGTTAATTTTTATATTGCTTGGTTTCTCCATTCTAGACTGCTTTGTACGAAAACAGATGAACTTGGTTTTCTCATTATCTATTCTATATATATAATAGACTTGTCTGGGACGCTGGTCCGTCCGGGACGCTGTTTCAGCAGCCAAACCGTAAGAGATAGATAAAAAAGTTATTAAAGTTATATGTTTGGAATGGTCATGTCAGATCAGGAACCGAATTTCAGTCACGTGATACTTCCGGTTTTCGAGAAATCACGTGATTTGCGTCCGTCCGGGACGCTGGTCCGTCCGGGACGATCTTTTTTGTTTTATGAAATGAGACATTTGTCTCACTGGTTGCTAGTTTACTACTAATTTATTTCTGATCAGCCAATCATATGTGCGCAGAAATAAACTGTTTACCATCTCCCGAAGTCCATTTACTTGCTTTGCACCTACCAATCAGTTTGTATTATCCACAAAACCAGATACACTTCCGCTCGAACTCGCCACCATGTCATACAGGTTATTCAAATAGATAATAAACAGAACCGGTCCCATAATACTACCTTGCGGTATCCCTACCGTGATTTCTCTACTTTTTTATTTACCAACTGCATCTCCCTTTTAACTTCCTTCGTCGGAAAGAAGGTCAGAGCTTCCGTATCCTCGCTATCACACCCGGCTGTCGCGTGTCAAATTCATGACAACCGCATTAATACCCTTTGTTCTTTCGAACGCAGGTCCCCAATTATTTAAGGCGACTGGGTAGGCCGCCGCCCGCCAGGCATCGATTCTGGGATTTGAACTCGAGACTTCCGCACCGCAGTCCAATGCTCTAACCATTGAGCTACGCTGGCGCTAGTCTGTACCAGTAACTGATTATATATTTTGTTGACATTTCTATAAGATTCCTTAAAATCTTGATTGTGAGATGAGAATACTAGTAATATATCTAACATCCTTCTACATTCTTTTATTTCCTCACTGTTATAATATTTACGTCTGCATTTTTTTCTGGTTTTGATTTTTTATTTGATCAATTTTCTTCCCACGTTTGATCTTTTAACCGATTTATGAAGTTATTTTTATACAGGGTGATTCACGAATAGTGTCTGATTTCGCACAGTTTTTTTCTGCAACACAATTTGCTTGACACATTTGATTGACACTTTTGTTTCATTTTTCTGAAATAGTGATCACAAAATTGTATTCAAATTGAAAAACAGCGCAAGTATTGTAGAAGAGAGTAATTTTTGTTGTAGGAATAAATGCGCACTATTCGTGAATCACCCTGTATATTATCTAGAAATAGAGTCGCACTTCAGATACTAACTAATTTTGAAGATCTGATCTTAATTTTAAAAATAATCACAATAGCTACTGCTCACCCAAAATAATTGTGCAAAGAAAAATTAAGTTTACCGTACACACCCTTCATTAGAATGAGCAAGGACTGTCTCCAGTACAATTGCCCATTGCACATACATTTATCATCCGTACAGTTATTTTGGGGTACCTAAACCTTACTAATGTGACTAGTGATTATTACCATATCTACTTGTTATTACCAGAAGATTCGTCCTTTTCAGTCGTAATATCGGTTTCTGAGCCTCACTATTGCAAGAGCATTCAACAACAGGACTTTTGAGGAGCATAAAGTTAATATTGGGGCCTAATGGTGCATGGTCGTCCAGTTTAATAGGTTATTGCTGATAAACGCTTTGTTTTGATTGATGACAACTTTTTTGCAAAACCTTGACGTGCTACAGTAGTTAATTAATACTTATCAAATACAATTTAGCCAATTTTTAAAAATTTCAGAAACATTTAGCAAATTAATAAATTGCCAAACTGAGTGTTTTCCTTAACGACCTTTGTAAATTCAACAATCACACCTTAAAAAGCAGACCACGAGCGAGTAGATAACCTAATAAAACCTAAATAAACCTTGTTCTTTGTATTCTTAACGGTTGGTTACGCCCTTTGAGAATGACATATCTAACGGATCCGTAATATCGCGATTGTCTTTCTGCTAGTTAAAGCTTGTATAGTTCGTTATCTGGACGCAGAAACGTCCGCCTCGTCAAAATTCTATCCACTCCCACAATTCAGCAGGCAATAACTCAAAACGAACCGATGAGTCCCATTAAGCTCGATTGTTCGTGCAAAGTGTTCAGTGAACCGCGGTCCAAATTCGCGGGGCCCGAAAAACGTAAGGTGACGTGCTTAGTGTTCATTATGCCAGTAGCTCGGAGTCGACCGGCACTTAGAAAATGTATCCAAGGCATAGCTAGGAATCCAGTAAATCCTTGCGGTAGTTCTGTTGTCTATAATGAAACGCACAGCTGTAGATGTTAAATGCGAGATTCGGGAAGCTTGATTGAAACAGAAAACAATTAATTTAAAATAACGAAAAATTCGGAAGAGTTCCTTCCATAATAAATTAGCTGATGTCGCTCGAGGATTTGTCAGCTGCTAATTTATTAGAGATGCCGGACTTTATTCTTCTGAATAATATATTGAATATTTCATAATAATTGCGCCAGTTACGTCTGCGATTCTCTGAGATTTTCTTCGTTTAAAAATACCTTAGCATCCACTTAAGTGGCTTATTTATATAGCAGTCGGTATTATCTTATCCGATCACTAGTTAATTTTGTGAAGCAGTCGGTAGGAGTAGTTGTAGACGTATTTGTTGTATAAATAGCATAAGAAATAATGGTTTAATCTCAATACTTTCCGAATCTCTCGACCAAACTTGGCTCATTCTTGTTTTTATGTAAACTGTTGTTACTTATTGTATGTAACACATTTTGTACGTTAATAAACTTTTCATTGGCATTATGTACTTTTGATTCAATTCCACCCTAATCGTAACCATCTGCCGAGAAGACGACAAGACGCAGAAATCAGCAATCTTGCCGGCCCTAATTCAGGTACTGTGATCTACTGTTTTTATTGCTTGCGTACTTTAAAGGGTATATGCGATGATTTTGACTTGTCTTTAAAGTGACGTAATTTTATGGGTGGCAACAACCATATGTGGGAACCGATGCGATTGACCTATTTTGAGAATAAACCCTCATTAGTGTTACGTCATAACATAAAGCATTTTGTGCTGCTTGTTTACCACTGTCATTTCAATGTAGCCAATGTCACACCTATTATTGTTAAATAGATTTTACAAACTCCCCGCGCGCCGACTATATACGTGGATTTCACCACAAGATCGTGAAGGAAATATAGTGAGAAATCAGATCGACTATATTCTTGTCAAAAAACGATTCCGCAATAGTGGCTTGTCAGTTAAGACGTACCCGGGCGCTGATATTTCATCGGACCACTGTCCACTAGTTGGAAGATTTAGAATGAAGCTCAACAGAGTCACGAAGAAAACGTCGAAGAAGCGATGAGACATGAAGAAGTTAAAGGAAGAAGAAACAAAAGAAACAGTGACGAAACTACTGGCGGAAAAATGTAAATCAATAGAAACAACAAGCAACACAGTGGGAACAATACAAAAGATAACAAAAGTGTTTAATGACATCAGTGACGAACAACTAACTAATAAAAACAAGAAAAGAAAAGGATGGATGACGGACAACATATTACAACTTATGGAGGAAAGAAGAAAAACGAAAAATAACGAAGATAGATACAAAGTTATTCAAAGGCAGATAAAACACGAAATAAGAATAGCAAAGGAAGGGTGGTATAGAGAACAGTGTGAAGAAATTGAAGCACTAGAACAAAAATTTGATTTATTTAACATGCATAAAAAAGTTAGACAAGTAGCGGGTATATATAAACCCAACACAACTGGGATAGTATATACTAAAGACGGAAAAATCATAAAGGATGACAGAGAAAGGATGAATATCTGGGAACAATATATAAAAGACCTTTTGAGGACAATAGAACAGAACAACCACCAGTAATGGACTGTTTAGACAGTCTACCAATTACAAAAGACGAAGTGAGACGTGCAATAACACGATTAAAAGATGGAAAATCGGCTGGCCCTGATCGTATGCATGCCGATCTAATTAAATTAATGGACACATATGCCATTAGGCAAATAACAATATTATTTAACAACATATATTCTACAGGAACGATACCAAAAATATGGTTAAGGTCAACATTCATACCACTACCTAAGAAACAAAAAGCTAAATATTGTAATGATTACCGTACCATTAGCATCATGAGTCACTTCTTGAAACTTTTCCTAAAAATAATACATCAACGAATTACTAGACAATGCGAAGAGCACATCAGCCACACACAGTTTAGATTCCGAAATGCGTTAGGCACACGGGACGCTCTCTTTAGTATTCAGGTTCTTATACAATGCTGCAGAGATGTCAATTGTGATGTTTTTCTGTGCTTCATAGATTATCAAAAGGCATTTGATAATGTACAGCATAATAAACTTATTGAAATACTTAAGGAGATTGGACTGAATGAGCTAGATATTAAGATAATCAGTAATCTATATTGGAACCAAACATCAACCATACGTATTCAGGGAGTGGACTCTGAGGAGATTCGTATTAAAAAATGAGTCAGACAGGGTTGCGTACTGTCACCCTTGTTATTTAATGTATACTCGGAGAGAATTTTCCAAGAAGCTCTGGAAGAAATTAATGGCGAGTATATTAATAATATAAGATATGCAGATGATACGGTGATAATCGCAGACAACCTTGAAAGCCTGCAAGAAATAATGACAAGGGTAGTGGAGGTAAGCCAAAGATATGGGCTCTTAATGAATCTTAACAAAACAAAATATATGGTAGTATCGAAAAGCACAAACATTGCTGGACAACTCCTTATAAATAACCAACACATAGAAAGAGTACAGACATATATATATATATATATATATATATATATATATTCCTTATCGGGTTTGAACAATTTTATCAAATTGACGGCCATTATGGCTTAAAACTAATAAAAATTGTAGTAATTAATTAATTTTAAATGTATTTGTGGATTTTTAACATGTAACCTGGTGACAGGAAAATCTAGCATTACTTTTGTTGTGTGATATGCTGCATTCGCTGTACTGCTTTTGTAAATTTAAAATTTGAAATCTAGTCACATGTTTTGTGAACTACATGTGCCTTTTCGGTTTTGTGCCGCAAGTTGTTAGGTCTTGAAAATGGAATAAATATATTTCGAAACTGTCGACCTTAACATCAAGTGGTTTTATTTCAACAAACCATTAATAGCTCTTGTAATCGTTGCCCAAGTACTGAGATTGGTGTTGACTATAACCCCTTTCCCAGTCAAAAATTTTTCGCCTTGTGTAGTAACCACCGAGCTGTGAAAAGGACTTTGTTATATATATATATATATATATATATATATCTGGGAACAACAATTAACGAAGCATGGGATCACTCATGTGAGATTAAGTGTCGAATAGAGAAAGCTAGAGCTGCATTCCTGAAAATGTCGAAAGTATTTCGAAGTCATGACTTATCCTTACCGCTGAAAATCAGATTATTGAAGTGTTATGTCTTCTCGGTGCTGCTATATGGAGTCGAAGCATGGACACTGACAGAAGCTTCTTGCAAGAAACTTGAAGCGTTTGAAATGTGGTTGTATCGACGAATTCTGAGAATTTCATGGATGGACCATATCACCAATCAAGCTGTCCTAGAGAGAATAGGAAAAGAAAAAGAATTGATTCTCTCAATAAAGTCACGAAAACTACAATATCTAGGACATATTATGAGAAACAACCAACGATACGAGTTATTACAGCTAATTTTGCAAGGGAAGGTGGAAGGCAGGAGAGGCCCGGGAAGAAGGAGGATATCGTGGCTGAAAAATTTACGTGTATGGTACAACACAACAACGGTGGGACTTTTCCGAGCTGTAGCTGATAAGGTGTGTGTTGCCATGATGATCGCCAGCATCCGAAACGAATAGGCACCGCAAGAAGAAGAAGAAGATTTTAAAGTTTCCTTTACAACTGTTGTCAAAAATTTGCCGGCTTACTTAAATTTTAATTGATTTGCATTCGTTTTTAACTTCTTGAACTTTTATTTACTGTATACTGTATACACTGTGTTGACGTATTATGTCTATCTGTCTTTATTTAGTGCTTATTATTCATTAATATTATTTGTAATGTAATAATAACTAAAAATTGAGCACACACATCACAGCATATTTTGCTATTTCTATATTTCATGCATTTGTAACTTATGCGCCGGCTGGCAATTTGAGACTGCAGGGTTAAGTTATTACACTGTTGATAAATTTAACCATTGTATGGCAAATGTTGGATTCTAACGAACAAGAGATAACCTCAAAATATTTAACTCTAAACAAAGCTGTTCGAAACAAACAGAATTAAGCGATTTATGACAACAAAATAACCAACAATCAACCAGTTCACCTCAGGTAAATTATTACAATGCTTTTAGAAGATTCAAGTAGTTTAGCTAACCTGGAATTTGTTTCTCAAGTGCCAAAGGACGCCAACGCGAATTTGTTTTTCCTCCAAGGAATGCTAATCCCGTTTCTGATCTTCGTGTATGGACGCCAAGGTTGTATTTGCTTCCTGGAAAGGTTTCAGCTCCTGCTGCCTGCCTCTGGATCACAAACTAAGCATCCTCTAGCTTCTGCACTTTGCTGTCCGCTTCTCTCAGCTCCAAATCTTGTTAAATCTCAGTATCGAAGACGATACTGTTTTATTCAATCACTAGCCTCTGTTGTACTTGAGTCTTTCATTATCATTCATAAGTTAGCAATGCAACCAGAATTGCTGTAAGCATCATACCATTACAGTATATGTGTCAAGCTTTCTTCCGTTTGTTAATTGCGAGATGACCGGCAAAGCTAGCAGACCAGCAAAGGTAAGTTCCAAGCAGCCAGACGTCCCACACGTCCGTTGATGTTTAATGAAATTCGTGGCGCTTAATTTCCCCTCTTATTTTAATTACAATCAACCCTATTGTGACAAAATCTCTCTCTAAATTACGTCATGTTACTCCAAACCACCTTTTTTCCCTGAGAAAATAACTAGACAACCGTCTTTTACAGCGAGTGGTGGCATAATTAGAGTGAGATCGGTTTTTTAAGATTAACGTGTCCTAGGAACCCATTTAGAGTATCTCCGAAGGGTTTTAAGGCCAGCAAAGTCGTTTTGTGCTGCCACAAAAGTCTCATACACAACGGCATACGTCGAGGGCTACGGTAAGGTATGCAATACACGCTATTCACAACTCACAATAAGAACAAGGATCACGGCCAGCGGCTCCATGTAAAGAGCTATACTGGTACAATACAACATAAACCAAGCCTCATGTCAGGAGAAAAGGGCGAGAAGAGAGCGCTGATCACATATGTTATACCATATAAAGTTATTGAACTACGAAAAGATGGAGGCAATGTATTGTCAGAACCGGAAAGAAACTGAAAGTATTATTTCACATCAAAGCAAAGAACCTGAAGAAGAATAAAATGCTGTTATCATCAAAAAGACTAATTTCCAACTGCACATACTTGTTGTTCCAAATGTTTGAAAACATTTATAATAATAATAATAATAATAATAATAAAGTTAATTTGCAAAATTTTACAAACAATATAATTTTTTATATTTTGTAAAATATTACAATACATTTTATCTATCTTCTTAATTGGCAAATAAACAAATTTAACCCATAAAGTTTAAATAACTGTCTATGGGTATCTTTTTAAACATAATATTATTGTTGACGCAGAATTTAAACTAATTCATTTAACTTGATTTTCAAAAAAATTTAAAAAAATTAGAAGTAATGAGAAGAGACAATAAAAAGCTGAAATCGATGGTCCAGTTAAAACACATTACAATAATAATATAAATATAACTATGTAAAGCATAGTTTTTTAAGGAAATATATTATAAAAAATATCTATATCAGTGGAGAATAAAAATGCTTTTACAGATTTCTTAAAGTGATGTAATGATCTAGATATCTAGAAGATTTAATAGCTTCTGGCAAGAAATTATAAAATCTCGGTCCAAGATACACATGATTCCTCTGTCCAACAGATTTTGTTGAAAACGGAGTCTTGAATGCAAATGGTTTAAGACGAGTCTGGTACTGATGATCAATTGAGACCAAATTGTTTTTATTCTTATACATAAATAACACCACTGTAAAAAAGTATAGTTGCCGTGGATGCAATATTTTTGCTTCACAATAAAGTAAATTTGATGGATAGGTGGCGTCCTTATTTAGTACAATACGGATAAATTTTTTTTGAATTATTTCTAATTTTTTTAGGTAATATTAACAGCACTACCCCATCCAACAATTCCATAATATAATCGGGATTCGATCAGTGCGTAATACACTTTTTTTAGATCAAAGCTATTTAAAATAGATTTTAATTGTTTAAAGCGGAATAATATTGATCTTAGCGTTCGGACTAAATTATCTATATGATCGTTCCATCTCAAATGTTTGTCTATAATAACACCAGATATTTTATGTTTTTTGTCTCATCCACTTTGGTTTGCAGGTCTATTACTAATTGTTTGAATAGGGGCAATTTGTTTTTGTAGCAAGTGAATGGTACGTATTTGGTTTTGTCGAAGTTGATTGTTAGTAATTTATAATCAAACCAATCTTTTACAATTTTTAGATCCCTCTCTGCTTTTGTTCTCAGACCTAACCAGGAGTCATCTTGATAAAAATTGCTGTGTCGTCTGCAAACTAATTATTGTGCCCAAAGTATTTAATTGAAATAGATCATTAAGATATATAATGAAAAGTATTGGCCCTAACACAGTGCCTTGGGGCACTCCATATTCAACTGTGCATTCAAGGCTCTTTACTTTGTTTATTTGTACAAATTGTTTTTGACCAGTTAAATAGTTTTTCATTAATTTTAAAGCAATGCCTCTGAATCCTATGTTTTCTAGCGAATCTAATAAACGGAGATGACTAACAGTATCAAAGGCCTTAGCCAGATCTAAGAACACGCACAGAGAAGGCTTGCTGTTTTCTAAGGAATTATTAATAAGAGAACATAAGTAACTTACGGCATCTTGCGTAGATTTATTTTCCTGGAATCCGAATTGCTTTTCTGATATTATATGAAATTTATTTAAATAATCATTAATTCTTTTCTTTATAACCTTTTCAAATATTTTCGCCAGATTACTAATTACAGAAATTGGTCTGTAATTGGACACCTCAGTTTTGTCGCCTTTCTTATACAAGGGCTTTACAACAGCTATTTTAAATAATTCAGGGACAGAACCAGTCTCTATAATTTTGTTTATTAAGAAAACAATCGGTGAAACTATACTTTCTGAAATTACTTTCAGTACTTCAGTTGTGATATTATCAAATCCAGGTGTAACATTGGTTTTTAATTTGGATATTATATTTGCAATTTCATATTCATTAGTTGGCGTTAAATAAATGGAAGACGATAATGATTGTAATCTAGATGGAGCCTTAGCTACCGGTTTAATTTTAGAGGCAAGATTTTTACCAACACTAACCAAAAATTTATTAAATTCATTTGTTACTTCAGATACATCGGAAGTCAGTATTCCAGTTTTACTTGTAATTTCTTTAATATCACTAGTTTTTTTATGAGAATTTCTAATTTCATTAACAATATTCCAGAACGATTTACTGTCGTTATTTGCCATATTCTCAATTTTTAATTTAAAATACCTAGCTTTCGTTTCTTTAATTAAGTTATTCAATTTATTTCTATACGTTTTAAATTCATTTTTTAATTTAATATCGAATGGATTCTTTTGTAATTCCCGATATAGTATATCTCTTTTGTTTATTGACGTCACCAATCCAGCAGTTATCCAATTTTTTCTTTTTGTATCTTTGTGTTTAATTTTTTTTGTAACAGTACTAGAATTTAATGCGATTGTTATACTATCTGTGAGTAAAACAGCCAATTGATCCGTACTTTCTGTATTATAATATTGAACCCACTGCAAGCTATTCATGTTTAACCTCAATTGATCATAGTTTAAAAATTTACTTAACTTATTTTGTTTTACATTAGGACAAGTTTGATTTATTACTGAAAGTGATAAGCTTATGGGAAAATGGTCAGTTATATTTGTTTTAAAAATTGCTGACACTACATCGTTTATATCCTCTTTCGTCTTTAGAAATAAATGATCAACACAAGACTTGCTATTTTCTTGTACCCTTGTGTAACTGTTTATCATTGATATGAATCCAAAATTGCTCATGATATTTAAATATTTATTTGAAGCAATATTTTCTACTAGAATATTTAAATTTATATCACCAACAATAATACTGTAGTCTGCATTTTCAGTACTAATAGAATTTAAGTAATTATCGAGTTCTGTTAAAAATAAATCTAAACAACTAGAGGGTGATCTGTATATGGCTGTAAATCATAATTGTGTTGGACTCGGTAACTCAGTGATTATGTATTCTTACATTTACCAGGACCAAAGGATGAGCTAAAAACTACGTAGAACGTCAGACACATCTGGAAGCTCCTTTTTACTAAGAATATTTTGTCTACTATAACATAAGATGTCAAAACCATATATACAAATAAAAAGTACGAAGGGAAATAAATTACTTACCTGGAAGGGAAAGACCTTAGAGCGTATTTTTAACCCAATAATTGATGGTGGAGAATGAAAATAGATACAATTTCAAATTGAATGCAGGATATGGTCAACCAAACCTATTTAGTAAAATAAAGAGTAATACAATGTTACGGTTGGGCCACTTAGAGAAAACACGATGGTGGAACAATACACATGGTGACTTGGAAACAGCAGGAATCAAAAACTGGGGAAGATTAAGAAAACTTAGGTAAGATATAAAGCAGTTAGGGAAAAGGTGAAGGAAACGGTACGCCAGGCGCAACTTGCAATGGTAAAACTCAGCCAGTTTAAAACCTGTTTTCGAGAGGCCAAGGCTTTAAGTAGTTTACAACGTATCAAGAAATAGATAAGTAATTTTTTAATGGGATTATTTAAAGCAAGAGGTCATAGACACACGCCATTTTGAAATACAGATTATTTGAAAGAGAACATGAATTAGGGCTAATAAAATGTTATCGAAATCTACTCACAGTTTTTATTTAATCTACCTTTAAAGATCAATGAGATTTTAACTTTATATTGAGCAAGCTGGTAGGCATACCGAAATACAGAATCTAATTTTACTTTTCCGCTTGTAGGTTTTTGTACTTAAAAATGAAAATGTGTTGCTAGTTCTACAATTTTTCTCTATTCCCATTTTATAGCAGACCGCGACGCAATCTAAAGTAAGATGATGGAACAAGTTAAACACTAAGGACTGTAGCACTTTAGCGCTTGAATTTAAGAAAACTTTCCATTGCATTAGTCATAGGGTCACCAGCAGAAGTCAGAGGATAAAGAACATAGGGTGGCGGTACTACTGAAGGTATGCGCTTACAGTGTGTATAATATTAAAAATACTTATTCCTTTTGTGACTCACTCAAAAAAAGGGGGGAAGGTCCCATCACCCGATCCAAAGAACTGAGAAAAAATGCATTTTCTTAAACCCACGGTACGGTATGCAATAATAGTATATTATGTTATTAGGAGCAAAAGTTATATTTTATGTGGCGAGGCTGGACGGGTTATCTGCCGAGCTTGCGAGGCAGATAAGTACAGCCGAGCCACTTAAAGATACTTTTGCTCCGAATAACATATAGTATTTTTTCTTCAAACGTTTTTATAGCAAATTATTTACAACTTTGTGAACAAAATTCGAAGAAAATTGCTTGATAAAGTTGTCAGCGGCAGATAAGGTCGTCAGCGGCAGATAATAACTTTATCTGCCGCTCGTCAGCGGCCGATAATATTATCTGCCGCTTGGCAATAAAGTGACAGTTTAGCATCATCAATCCAGCAGTATAATGCCATATTTTACTGCCGTTTGAAGAAAAAATTATTTACAGTTAACTTAAACAGATGTCAGATGGTATTTTTAATGCGGTAACGTCCACCCTCGAGGAACGTGGTCGCACGGCCCAGGAGAGAATGAAGATGACTCTGGGAGCTGCGAGATGGGGTTTAACTCAAAAGCTGCTGCTATGAAACAGCTGGAGTTGACAATTGGTGTCGGGTTATGTGTGCGCAAAGAAATATGCCAAAACATCCATTATACGTGAGACGGACGTATATTACGAAGAAAGCAACACTGCCAATACACTCTGCGACTACTCTTCTTCATGGAGCACTGCGATTCACTCCAACAAAAACCTAGAGCTGAATTTTGAAAGAGGCGACCAAACCCAAAGCGGAGGCTGAAGGGTTCGCATCCCTGGCGGGCTACACGCTGGCCTCGAAGGCCCAAGCATGAATGCTGCGAACAAAGGGAATCGAAAATGCATCTGTCTAGCAGGCTTCGCCCGGCTATTTATTAGCATTGATAAGGGCAGGATCGCTTTCCCAATTCCGTATGAATGAACGAACAGAGACGGATTCTATATGAGATGGCGAAAATTAAATGGACTCGACAAATGGCGTTAGGAATCGAAAATAAGATAACAATGGGAAAACCTTTATATATAATGGTTTACAGTAAACTGGTAAGTTAAGGAAAGCATAACGATGGAATTGTATTTCCGCGTACTACGACCCCGACAGTTTTGTTGGAATCTCAATGGTGATAGGTGCAATACTGGTTAAAAGTGCACCCAAGGCAACGCCTTTGTCATATGAAAATAATTCAGGATTTTAAAAAACGTGAAAGGGCAACAACAGAAAACAACATGCTTTCCTCTTTCTGAACTCAAGAGTATTTATACGAATAGTGGGAAAGCGTTCAAGTTCCAGGCAGGCTATTCAATTCTTAACGCTTGATTGATGTATAATTTTGTCCATTAGTCAAAAGTAAGAGGCATGTTATGTAAGTACGTTACCAAGTTATCAATCAGAGTTGTTGATAAAGCGGCCTCGATGCGCAAGCGGTCTTGCCACTTGCAGTCGAGATTACAGTGAAAACTTAAGCGCTCGCAAAATGCCGTGAGAGCTGCCCGCTGCACACGTTTGTTCCCATCCAAAAAATGTTTCAGTAAAACTGTCATGACCGGAACAAAATTCAAATCCTGCTGTTCCTCCATCATCCACCCCATTGTAAAAAGGGGATAAACGGTCGGTCTTACCTTTTGGCAAAAGTTGTATTTGTTATTTTGCCGGCTGGTAATTATCGGCCTAGTTGGGCTAGCTCGCCGCGAGGGTCGCAGGATTCTAGCTATGCTGAAAGAGAATAATAAAAAAAAATAGGAGAGGGCGCCAGGTCCTTGACTCAGATCTAATCCTTGTGCCTGACCGTACAGAAGGTAAGGACAATTTCCAGCAGAACAAAGAAAAATAATCAAACCAACCACCAATAAATATATCACAGCTTTATTGTTAAATGGTGGATATGTACTATAGTGCAAATACAAACACAATTATATACTAAATCGGGCAGACGTTCAAATACATATACGTATCCATACGTTGTAACAATTATAAATTCAATGTAAATATATATGTCTAGGTAAATTACAACAAATGCATGCAAAAAGAAGAGATGAAGTTTCGAGCCGAAAATAAATATTACCATGCAAATATTCGTAAAGCTAAATTTAGGCCGCAAAACGTTGGACAATACAAACACTCTAAAAAGAAACGAGGGTACGCAGGGCGTCGCGGAGACAATTAAAATAATGTAAATTGAGTAGGCACGATCCGCGGAGCGGGTTTAAAATTGCGCGTGCACCGGCTCAGAGCAATGCAAGTCTACCTTGGCTAACGTTTTAACCCCGAAGGTTAGCCCTAAATGATGCTGTATCTATATCCAAAATTTTCTAATGGGCAGAATCAACGTGCGTTTGCGTGGCCACACATGAACGACGGTGTCCATATTAAAAATGCATTAAAGTATAAGTATGTATATTTACATGCTAATGAAAGCGAAGGCTTGGATTTGCCCCTTACTCCGTTAGCGGAGATCGGCAAATAATCACAATGCTCCCGTAGCGAGTTCACGCGACACTGCCACCGTGGTGTGCCTAACTTCACGCTGAACGTTTGACACGAAAATAGCGAAGCTTAAGGCGTCCGAGTTACTGTTTTGTGGTCCGAACTGTGTTATGCAAGCGGGTGAGTAAAAGCGCCGTCCAGATAGGACACAAGTGAAGCTCAAAGCCCTACAAGTTCTACTCTATAAATTTTTCAGATAACGCAGAGGTCAATGAGGTTTCGAGCCAAAAATAAATATTACCACGCAAATATTCGTTATGACCTGAATTTAGCAAGTAGCAGAGGGTAACCGCATATCATTGCGCTGCGGCCCTAACAAGAATAACACAATTACAAATATTAATAAGCTAATGATGCACGAAACCTACTATCGCACGATCCGTGCTGATAAAAACACACATGCCCTAAGTACTAACGGCATGAAACAGTATGATTCAATTATAAGTTACAACTGGCGCAATGCATATTAACTACAATAACGTCTTGCCTGCAGGAAAGTTCACCAGAACCTAACCTCTCCGTTTGCTCCCCTGTGATTGGACGTAGCTAACGAAGCAACGAGGACGGCCGCAGCTGCGGGATGCAATGCCAGCTATGGAGGTCGCAAATGGCAAATGGGTGTAAAGCAGTTGCTCAATCTTCAGAGTTGCCCACAAGAGCAAAATTCACAGGCGATGCGACCATCTTAGAGGCCCAGTGCATCGGACTGGATTCCAGCAGGGTGCAGTCGAACGGGGAAGGTCTACTCCAGACAGTAAGGTTTTCGACCAGATGGGGAGTGTTTTAACTCCCACCGGAAATGGCTCAAGCTGGGGGTGGAGCCGAAAGAAACGTGCTAAAGTCGGTTTCAGGAGATCCGCCAAAAGCGAAAGGACGCAAGTAAATAGCTAACCAATCATTACGAACGCCCATGATAACGCAGAAATGCTTCCAGATCCCTCAAACAATATCAAAGGGCTATGAAGCACTTAGCTGCAGAGGAACACCTACTAGCACGACAATTTAGCTTGAAAAGAAAGCCGAAGAATTCAAAAACCCAGCCTACAGGTCATATGATAACAAAATTTGGGCCAGAAGATGCCAAAAAAACCAGTCAGGCAAGTTTGACTGCAGGAAAAGATAACATTGCTCTAGCAACAAATGGAATAGTTTAAAATAATTGTAACACCGGTTGCCTAGCGGCCATACCCAAATATTTGTAAAAATATAGCAAGAATAAACCTAATTTGCAAGATATGAGTAATTAAACGAGGGGTTGCTTACGAAACTGCATGATAATTATAGGAGAGTAATTAAAAATAAGATATAGCCAATTATACCCAGTTTAAAGCATGCAAAAATTTCAAAAAGCCACCTAATGAGACTCAAGGCGAAAAATTCAACTAGCAAAAGTTTACTAATACGAGGGTCGCTCCAAAAGTATCGTAACACCATGTAGCAGCTGATACTCCAGCATGTGATCATCCGCACCAACGGTGTTCGCTAGTCATGCATGCTAACAGATATTGTATTAAATTTACCAGATAAGGCTTTAAACCGTTCATACACCCATCAGCAATGGCCCCAAGAGCAAGTATTCCCGACACTTTCACTAAGAAGTCATTACTACTCAATGCTTGGTTCATTAAAGGCAAGAAAACAGTCAACATTTCATCCCTGAACTTCATAGCAAGGACATCACTTAGTTAAGGCTTGATAGTATAAGTGACGCCCGCATCCCCCATGATGTAACGCGAAAGCGGATGCAGGGAGGAGGGGGCAAACAGTAGAAGAGCTTAGGGAAGAAAGAAAAGGGTTGTTGATAAATAAAAAGTAGAATTCACTGCCCTTGCTTTATCAAAGAAGTTTATGTAACATTTCGAATCAGTTGTTGGAAAATAATAAATTATAAACTGTTACTACAGCCTTCTTGTAGTAGCTCCTGCTTTACATGTAGATTATATTTTAGTGCAGTGATAGTTTGGTAAGAACTTGTATTTGGCAATTACAAAAAAGTGTAATTGAAAATAAAATTAAAAAAACTCTTGTTTGTTGTTGAATAAGCATCCCAAAATATTCGTCAAGATGTTTGAAAATTGGAAAATTATTTGAATTTTACATGAACAGAGCACAATTCTCACCAGAAAATTTTATAAATTAATTTATATTAGGCTTTTTAAATGTACATTTTCTCAACTTTCTGCCAGCATTTTAAAACATCTTCGTATACCAATTACTATTGAGTCCAAGTTTCACGTGGGAAAAGATATGAGTGAACTTTTTCTAAATAAAACAGTATCAAAGTTCTGTAGATTCGGCCAAAATTAAGGTTGAAGCAACTATTCGCGATGGCATTTAAAAGAGAATATTGAATTCTTCCAGAAGCCTAGAAAACCTTTGTACTGCCTTACATCAACACGAGATATATTAAGTGCAGGACAGAAACTGATAGCCGACTTACAAACGACTGCTTCTTGGCCAATCTATTATCCTTGCGAAGTTAAATAATGGCTAAACTTTTCTACATTCAGCGGAACATTTTATAATTTCCCGAACACGGCTGGAATGGGCGACTTATTTCAGCCAGTGTCGAGCGCTTAATGAAAACTAAGAACGAAAGATAGGGCTTAATTGGATTTTATCGTGTACTTTAATAAAAATCGCTATTTAGCGTAATGAATTGTGAAACTGCACTTCTGTTTAAACTGGCTGCTGACACTTCTCGGCATTAATTGGCTTCTGCATAATTTATGGACCCATAGACTCGCTCTGACGTGCTGTTTACACAGGCTATCCATTTGCATTAGATCCTGCTGAATTGGTTTGCTTGGACCTGAAGTACATGCACGTGCTAAATCTTTGTTTTTATTTAAAGATATTAATTTGGAATAACCGCTTATTTCACTTCATTAGTAACAACGGAAAGTTCAGAGATAAAATGGCAGAATTCGTTTTCTAGAAACTTAGTAAGGAAATCAAATGGAGGTAAGTAGCAGTTAACCTACATATTTGGAAATTATGTAGTTGTTTCATTTATTTTTATATCTACAAAAATACGTAATAGTAAGAGTCAGGAATACCAATCTACCGCTGTAGATGTCGGCTAGAAGGTTCCGTTTCTTTCACTGAGTGTCATTGTTCCCAATTAGACCTAAATATCTCGATATCCCAAACACTTAGCCTATATAGTACATTGCTCATTGCCCTTAATAATAGCTAATTTTCGTCTTCTACCGTCAGCCTGTGGCGAACAGAAAATAAACTGCCGTCTGCAACAAATTTTCAACTAGGTGTGTCGTCATACATTTAAAATATACTTCTAGCAAAACAGCAAAATATCAGTAAGTTTACAGCATAATTTCAGCAAGTTGTCAGCCCATTTTTAGTAAGTTAACAGGAAATCTTCAACTATTTTGCATCAAACTTTCAGGAACTGGACAAATAATTTTCTGGAGGTGTATAGTAGATTTTCAGCTGGTGTGCAACGGAGTGTAGAAGCTTTTCAACAACTTTTTAATAGAAATCGGCTGATTTTAAAAATATAGTCACCAAACGGTTAGCATCAATTGAAGCAAAGGTTCTCTCTTTACAGGAAATTTTCAGCAAGTGATCACCAAAGTTTCAGTAAGTATGTAGCTGAAAATCGGTTAGTCTACAAATAATCGTCAACAAGTTTGCAGAAAAATTTCAATGCGTTTGCAGCAAACGATCAACAACGTTTAATGAAAATGTACAGAGTGTCTAAAAAAGAATTACATCTAATTACCTGTGAAATTTGTTTATATGTAAATTTTTATGTGCCACTAGATTGTTATTGGTATTGCATTATCCAGAGCTGTCATTAATTAATTGTCAAAAAAAAGTAAATATTCAACAGTAATATCCCAAGTGCATTAAAATAGCCGATTAAATTTTGACTTTTTCTGTCAGAATGTTTTGCTAAGAAATATGTTAAGTAAATTTGCCGCTTAACAAGAATCCCGAGTGCGTAGCACGAGGGATTTTGGGGCGGAAAATTTACGAGAAATATTTCTTCAGAGCAAAACATTCTGACAGAAAATCGTCAAAATTTATTCAGGCTAGTTTACATGCACGCGGGATGTTCGGCGTGATTATTTCCTGAATAAATAGATAAAATTCGGTTGGTGAAGCACCTTTAATAATCAACAGTAATATCCCAAGTGCATTAAAATAGCCGATTAAATTTTGACGTTTTCTGTCAGAATGTTTTGCTAAGAAATTTGTCAAGTAAATTTGCCGCTCAACAAGAATCCCGAGTGCGCAGCACGAGGGATTTTGAAGCGGAAAATTTACGAGATATATGTCTTCAGAGCAAAACATTCTGACAGAAAGTCGTCAAAATTTATTCAGGCTAGTTTACATGCACGCGGGATGTTCGGCGTGATTATTTCCTGAATAAATAGATAAAATTCAGTTGGCGAAGCACCTTTAATAATCATGTTAAAATTATGCACAAGCGATTAAATTTTGACATAAATTTAACCGCGGTTAAATTTTGACGTTTGAATTTTAGTCATTATTAAACTGACAGAAACCATGGTGATTACGCATTATTATGGATATGAAGGAAATAATCATGTTAAAATTATGCACAAGTGATTAAATTTTGACACATATTTAACCGTGGTTAAATTTTGACGTTTGAATTTTTGTCATTGTTAAACTGACAGAAACCATGGTGATTACTTATTATTATGGATATGAAGGGAATAATCACTTCAAATAGTTTTAATTATAAAATATTTGTTAATACCATACAAAATGTACACAGTGCAAGAAAACATTTTTATTATTGAGGCATATTTTCGATAAGGACAGTTAATAAATGGGGAATGGCAATATTCCTATGCGACTTGTAAGCAGTAGTTTCGACTGCAGTTTCCTAAGAGAATTGTCGAAGAAACTGTTTTGCTGCACCACATTCGTTGCGTTGTTGAAAAATTTCGGGCGACAGGAAGTGTAGAAAAAGGCAAGTCTATCGGAAGGCCAGCCACTGAACCAAACATTATTGAAAATGTGGAAGCTCTTGTCGTATAAAACCCAAAAATGTCAGTGCGTCGTATTTCAGCTCAAACAGATGTCCCTAGAAGTACTGTTCACAACATTTTCAAGGAGCGACTGCACATGCATCCATATAAAGTGCCTGTTGTACATGAAACTCGACAAAGGGACCATGCTAACCGAATACATTACTGCAACTTTTTCCAAGAAAATTTAAACAACAACGATGTTCTTGATTTAAGTTTTTTTAGTGACGAGGCGTGGTTCCATTTAAGTGGATTTGTAAATAAACAGAACTACAGAATGTGGTCAGTCGATAATCCACATAACTATGTTGAAGCTCCTTTACATCCTGTTAAAGTTGGAATATGGTTAGCTGTGTCACGTCGTAGGATCATAGGACCAATATTTTTTCATAACTCCATAAATGGTCAACGTTATCGAGAACAGCTATTAGTGCCCTTTTTGGATCAACTGCACCCCGATGAATTTAATGGTGGTTACTTTCAGCAGGACTTGTAGTCAATAATTAACCCTTTTCTAAGGACTACCTTTAGTTTATTAAGTTATATTCCTTCCATTACTTTTAAGTTCTGTATTTGAGAAATACTTTTTATTTTCTGGAAAACAATGAAGATTAATCATTTTTAATAAGGGTTGTCTTACTTTTTACGATATTCATGCTGTTGAATAATGCGTTAAAATGCGCACATATCTTAATTTAAAAGTAAACGAAAACCACAAGTAAATTTTGTCAACAAAGACTGTTGTTGAGGATATGTTATTCTTCCGTCTACTACTTAGAACAGAAAATAGACAGGAAGACGCATTTCATTTAACTTGGCTGTAACATCTAGGCGACGGAAACGGCCATTTTGAAAACCCATGTATGACTAATGAGGTGTGATACCGGTTTGACAGTTGTGGGTTTTAGTTAGTTTGAGACTAATTTTGGCTGTTCTCAGACCCCAAATACCAGGACCCTGGGCATTATATTCCATCAGTAAGTATTAATATTACTTTTCACTGCAAATAGAGAGATAATTTATCTGAACATGTCACTTGTCATACGTACTTGTACACAACAATAGTCATGGGCATAGAAGGGAACGTATAATGGGGTCATTATTTGTAATCACACAATCTGAGGAAGCAATTGAAATTACAGACAGTGACTGAAGTCACACAAACTCACATGTAGTCATAAATCACATAGTGTAAAGTGCACTTAATAAAACTGTTGAAATTGTTTGCTGCACATGCACCCTCTCGATATGATACGCCACTGCCAAAAGGAAACAACCATCCGCCATTTTGAAAACCCATCGCGGTCGCACGGATTTCTTACAAATCCGGCTTCCTGTTTATTTTCTGTTCTAAGGTCTACTAGGTCTACTACTAGCTAACAGTACCGCGGCACATTTTACGTTTGTATGGGAAATTCAAAGCACACTAGATGTAGTTCTTTTTTAGACACACTGTATTGGTAGTAAATCCCAGGAAGGTAGCTAATCATAAATAGTGAAACTTTAAGCAATTATCTAATTCATTTCTAGCAAGCTAGTAAGAAGTTGCCGCAAATTCTAAATTAATTATATTTTGTGTTTGAAACAAAAAGTTCTCAAGTTTTCAAACAATTTTCTAGTTTATAGCAAAAAGTCAGTTTGCAAAAAAATTCTCTATGGCAGTTTCATTTCTAAACTGACAAGATATTAAGATTTGATATTTGATAAAGGTGGAAAGAAGGTTAAAAATTTAGGTTTCTTTCAGGTTATCGCTCTGGCAAGATCGTCCACAACCAACTTCTTCTAAATTTGTTTGCGTAGCGCCAAATACCAGTAAATAACGTTAAGCAAATTATTTAAAGATTAAAAATTGCACACACTTTCCATTTCATAAATACCGGGGGATCGAGAAAGGTTGTCCAAAAAAAACTACCTTCCAAGTAATTATCAATATTTCTTTCTAGTGTGATATTAGCCACACTCCTGTTGACAGATGTTCTCACTTGTTCTGTGTGTTTACGTTTCTTTACTTCTTTTTTTTCTTGAACGCCGTTATTATTATACAAAACAGTATTTTTCAATACTAATTAGCCATTGTTAAACGAAGTTTACAGTAAGTACAGTGTTTTCAATTAATCGAAAACGGTAATAATTATGTTTGTAAATTTTAGGTTATGTATACTCTTGAACACAACACGTTTATTATTGAATCTTATTTCCGCAATGGCCAACGCAATGAGGATAATGGTGAATGGAAATATTCAGGAAATTTATGTGTAAATGAATTCGTTAATCGGTTCCCTGACGTCGACTTTGATTACGATAATCTGAGCAGGCATGTAAAGCGTATCGTACATCGTTTCCAAACAACGGGTAGTGTTGATGCAGGAAAATCTCCTGGAAGACCAACCGTTTTAACTCAGGACACATTAGAGGATATACAGGCACGCATCTTACACAGCCCTAAAAAACCATTACGACAGTTAGCGCAACAAACAGGTGTGTATTTTTTATCCTATAAATGTTTGTATAAAAAAATTATTTTAATTTGTAATTACAGGGTTAAGCTATGGAACGTGTCAAAAGGCAGTAAGACGAAAACTGCATTTACACCCATATAAAGTTTCAGTAATGCAAGAATTACTTCGTCCTGATTATGAAAAGCGTGTGCAGTACTGCAATTGGTTTAACCGAAGTTTAAATAACGATGAAATGCTGGATTCAAGTTTCTTTTCAGACGAAGCGTGGTTTCATCTGACCGGTTACGTAAATAAACAAAATTACAGGATGTGGTCTGCTCATAACCCTGGTGAATTTTTACAAACTCCACTGCATCCAATAAAGATTGGCGTTTGGATTGCTATGTCAAGGAGACGCATAATTGGCCCTGTGTTTTTTGAAGATACCGTAACAGCTGACCGCTACATCACAATTCTAGACAGATTTATTAATGAACTTCACGATGATGAGTTACGTCAGGGATATTTTCAGCATGATTGTGCACCTACACATACAGCCCTTCGAACACGTCAACATTTACAACAATTTTATGATGATCGTATCATTGCATTTCCTCCACGGTCACCCGATTTGACAGCCCTGGATTATTTTCTATTTGGACATTTAAAGAACACGATCTATCAGACCCCCATGCACACACTTGAGCAACTGAAGGATGCAATTACTGCCGCTACTGCAAATATAACTGTGCAACAGCTACAAAATGTTTTTAACAGCATGAAAAGAAGAGTTCAGTGCTGTATCAACAATAATGGGGCTCATTTCGAACATGAACTGTAATAATTACTGATTAGAGTATAATTTAATTTTGTAAAATTTAATATTCTAATTATTAACCTTAATTAAAACTGATTGCAAATAACTTCTTATTGTCATAATGGTTTTCCTATTTTGAATCTACCATAAATTGCTAAATTCATTTCATACATGACAGCAGATGTCTATGATGACAGTTGGAGGATGTAAATATTGATATACTCGCTGTAGAAAGTAGTTTTTTTCGGACAACCTTTCTCGATCTCCCGGTATAGTATTCTAGAATTATAAATGTTCTCAAAGAGGGTCATGTATAATGAACGCATGGTGAAGTAAAATTGTGTATGCAGAGTTAAAGTGGTGTGCGAGGGAAGTTTCAACCAAGCAAATTGCAAGAAAAACCAAGAGTGACTCGCGGCCTTTGGCCCAAGCTGGATGTACGTCTCTATATGCCAGCGGCGAAACGAATTGCGTTTACGAGTATGAATTAGAAGCGGCCTAAAAGAGCCTGCAGCTGCATCAAGTGAAAAGTGCAGCGAGCAACCGCTTGTAATTACTCCAACGCATTTTCCGGGTGTACCGGAGTACACAATGTTGTGCCATATTTGAAGCGTCTATTTGGAGACGCTAATTTACACTGCCCGCAAAAGTACCTTTATCACTCAGTCTAGCAGAGTCCAAGCCAGCAATCGGGGGTTCCCAGTATTATGCGTTGTATCGTCTAGGTCTAGGGTCACTGACGTTTTCTAAGACGTGCTCAATCTAAGCGTATGCAGCGGCCAGTTCCAGGTAAAATGTTTTCGGGCCAATGTGATCAAGTTACGTTCAAATGCGAGGTGCCTTTGCAAGCGTGACAGAATATGTTATGCGCTAGAATTTCAACAGGGCCGGACATAAATAGTATCGGCTTCAGAAAATGTTGACAGTTGCATTATTTTCAATTATGTTTTATGTTGTTCAGGTATGTTTACAACATGCCTGCGAGTAGCCCCAAGATGTATGTGGATTATTAAGTATTTAATTATATCTGATTTTATTTCTTTTGTGTTTTTGTATGTGTTTTCTTTGAATTTTTTTATATTTTTTATGTGTTTTGAAGTTAGTAGGTTTATGTAAACAAGTTAGCTTTTCTTGTGCATTATGTATAGTTAGTTTCAGGCCGACCAACGCTACAGAGGGGAACCAGATTGCTGTTTTGGCATATAGTGATCTTTTATAAATTTCTAACTGAGTTATTAAGAGAGGTTTACGTTCACTGAGCTAGCTAAGGGATAAAAAAGGCAAATAATTATTCAATATTAAGGCGTACATGACGTCTTGTCCCTACATCAGTGGCGGCTCGCTATAAGGTGACAATGAGCCATGGCTCTCCCAGAACCAACCAGTGATTCAAGATTTTTATTCTGAAAGAAACATCTGTTTTTACTTATTTTTCACAATTATTTTCATTTTAAAGCTTAAACAAACCACACGTAATTTCTATTTCATAAATATACCTAGAGAGCGGATAGCCGGCTGGTAAAGCGTTTGCACTTCCAGCCGGCAGGTAATGAGTTCGAGCTCCACAGCAGAATATCGGTTAACCGTTAAAGCGTACGCTCTCCGGCCACTACATCAACGCATTTGGTGGTCGTGACCCTTGCAGAAGGGCATTCTTTTTTAATTCAAGGGGCTACGCTAGCCACCTGTCCCGTCCGCGGTTTATAAACCGCACTCGGTGTGTGGTTAGCAACAGGCTCTCAGCCTATATTAAGAGGAAGAAGAAGAATATGAACCGTACTGCAAGCGCTACTTGATGTGCAGCAAGATTGAAGCAGCTCAGCTTTTCGACAGTTTATAGACTGCAGGAAGAGAGCGGGAAAGAAGGTAGGCCAAAGATAAGATATCTTAACATTGAATCGGAGCCACCTCAGCTTAGGCTCAAGCAGTCTCAATCTGGCCTCGGCTGAAAGAGCGTGCGTGCCGAGTTTCTGATTACAACTTTCGCACGTAGGGTGATTGACGAACAAACGCCTTGCTCGCGAAATATATTCGGAAATTGCCATTTTCGTCCTAAGACACGGTTACACTAACTCATACAACTTTGCTATGATCTATTTTATTATATTAATGATTATTAATGATTTACTGGTGAATTGTGGTACATGTGGAAATAATATACGTCAATCACGCATTCATCTTTCAGACAGCGGAGATGCATTCTTTTGCCGAATTATACATTTAAACGAAAAATTAAAGTTTATCATCTTTTATTATCCTGCAAAGTTTGGTATTTTTTTCACGGATGTTAACTTTTGCCACTCCATATAGGTACGAAATATTGAAATTTCTGAATATCGGAATCTGTCTTTGTAATTGAGGGGGTGGAAATGCATTTTACGTTCAGTGGTCGTACCATCAAAATTTTCCATAAGCCGCCACTGCCCTGAATTGACATTTTAAACTTTTTGAAGGTCTGTGTAAAAAACATTTATTTATATAATACTACGGGTCCTTGTAATAAAAGGCAAAATTTATACAAGGAGGGAACAGTACGTATATATAATTGGTCCTTTATGTTGTAAAAAAGAAAAAAAAAACAATTTTGTTTTTTCAATTCTTACGAGATACAGAATTAAAAAAAAATTGTATAGAATTTAACTTAATAGAACGTTAATACAGCAAGCGCTCGATAACGTAAACACCGGATAATAAAAACATCGCTCTAATATAAAGACAAAATTCATCCTATAGGATCAAACAGAACGCCCGATAACGTAAACAACCTGTACAGTTCGATAACGTAAATAGTTCTTGGCGACGGTTAGTCGGCGATTTATGTAGGGAACTCCCCTCTGCGACACAGCTGACTCGATCGGATGGGTGTTTATGATGCGTTTGCATTTCATTTTAGTCATTGTTGAACATAGGCGCTAATTTACACAGAATAAAATAGCAACTTATTTTTCTTCTCATTAAAAATGTGTATTAATTATCGCTGTTATAATATATTTTGTTTTTTATTGTGTTATTAAACCTTTCTTTTAATAATGTGTTTATTAATAAAATCACGCTCGCTAATGTAAACATTTCGACAATGTGAACACACTTGGTTTGAATTAGTTCACGTTATCGAGCGTCTGCTGTAGTTGGATATATTTTTCAAACGAGTCTCAAGGTATGTCAACGGTTAGATGCAAATAACCAGATAACCGTAGCAAAAAGGCAAGACAAGTTAAACATTTTAAATTTTCCTATTGCTTTCTGTTTTAACAATTTTCTATTTTTTTTTTGGTTATTCTGTTTTTAAACTTTTTTTGAAATTATGCGGTTTATTTTTCTTGATGAACTTTAAAATTGTCTGCAGATACGGTATATTCTTAACAATTACAATGGAATAGTCAGGAACTACAATTCTAATTATTTAACTCAATACCACCCTTCAGCTAAAGTTCTTTAGTGATGACTAATATGTTTCCACCCTTATTGCTGTTATAAATTATTCATGGCCAATTGGATTCTTGTGTTATTTCCAAATTTTCTAATTATTTATGTAACTCTATGAGAATTCAAATGTATATGATAGAGGGTATACAAGATAAGACTGTTGAATTAGCAAATTGAAATTTTCTTGGGTCATAGTTTTATATGCATTATCTATCAGAACGTAAATATTAATTTCTAAACGGGTTGGCATTTCTAAATGCAAATAATGGGATTCTCAACAGTCAAAAAGGGCAATTTCGTAGACTTACTTCAAATTTTGGTAGGTATCTAGGAGAACCTTTGACGTGCTTCTTCCTTACGAAAAATAGCAGATCATCCCCGTCTATGGTGGATTCGTTTTGAAACAAGAAGTGCCTGACGAACAAATCCGTCCAGTACGTGGTGCCTTGCAGCATGACAAAACCTGAATCTAATTGGATTTTAATTAGAAGCGAGCGCGCTCCCCGTTTGGCAACTTACCATCCTTGAGGAGTGAGCGCATCTCTTTGGTTCTTTGAAAGTTGATTTCTTCCAGGAGCTGCTCTAGCGCGGTAGGAGCTTTTAGAATGGAAGAGTTATTAGCGAAGGCCATGGTTAGGTGTTAGGAGTAAACTTTAGTTTGTACTGAACACACTCGTTACGAGACTTGCAACACCATTGTTGCAATGGGCACGAGGGCACGCAGCGCGAGCGGATGAGGAATGTACGTATTTACAGAAACGTGATATGGAGCGGCGACCGGAGAGCCAAAGGGAACTCCCAGTGCGCAACAATCAATATGATAAGGATGACTCGCTGTTTTGGCGCCTGCGGAGTTTCTCTCGGCCAATGTCGCCAAAATTAACCTACTTCACCGAGCGCCATCCAGCGGCAACACGACCATCTATACACCCCCCACACGTGTTACACACCGTACCGGTCTTTGGGAAATATTGACATCTTTTGTAGGTTGTTGCTGTAACTGAGGACTTAGATGGGGATGGGGATGGTGGACTACCTGATTACCTTATTATTTAGTTTGCAATTTTTGAATCGATACTGGCTCTGACACAATTAAATGTGTTATTTTCTAATGTCACAGTCAAATAATCAATCTACACATTATTTACACACTAGAACAGAAATGTTTTTAGAATAGGGACACCGTTTTTTTTACTATTGTCTCCCGTTTCCCGGCATTAACAATTAAAACTGCAAAAAGCTTACATTGGGTAAAATATGTAAAAGCTATTTCCACGACCTGCTGAATTGTTTGACAAACGTCAAGTGACAAGGCCGTGGCTATTTCGGTTATTGGTTACCGCGGTTCATAGTTTTAAAATGTAAAAACTCTGAAATTAATTGTGTGATTTAATTTATTTGATTACATGTACAGGGTGTTTCAAAAGTGGTCGGTGCTATTCTAGGGACATGGTCTGTATGTAGTGGGGCGTATAACTCGTAGATTGCCTTGAATCATGCACTTTCCGATAAAAACACCAAATGTGGTATGCAAACTCTATACAGAGAGATTTTCTTTACTACGAACATGGCAGACGATATGTCGAATTTACAAATGCTGAGAATTTGACGTTGACAGTTCGCGTATTTTGTCAGTAGCTAATATCGGCTGTCATTTCTATCTTAAAATCGATAACTACGAAGCAAAGGAACAGCGCAAATTGTAAAATGGTATTATTAGAGACCAACAGTCCGAGAAATTCAAAATTATTTCACAACATTTGGAAATAGGCGTTATGCATCGTTATCAATGATACCTAGAGTTATTTTCAATTTTGAAAACTTTGGATGTGTTTCTCCCCAAAAGCACATGTTCCCAACGAAGACAGGAATTTAAACGAGGTTTGTATTACCACTAATGACAATCCAGATTATTCATTTAAATAATTTGCAGAACTAGTAGATTTCGTTGCGATATTCTTCCCGATGGCCATTTCAGAAGAATGGAATTTTGTTAAACTGTGATAGAAATGCCGAAAACTTCCTCTGGAAAGTCGTTTCCACTACAACTAACGATTCGAAGAACTGCGTTTAGAAATCACAGGGGTAGTTGAGAGTACTAGCAGTAATACGTTGGCTAATGTACGGAGAAGTTTCTATGATCGCTTAGGATATTGTTTAGCGCAAAAAGCTCTTTGAACACGAGCTAATTTAAACTTCTTGAATTTTGTTGTTTAAAATAAAAATAGTTTTACTTTTGTTTACATCTTTCTTTTACTATGAGTTAGTTTGTTCGGAAGAAATTATTTCTTTCTTCAGAATGTGTTTTACTTTGTGAACTACCTTCTTTTACTTTGCTGTTAATCTCTAAAAATCTTGTTTTTCAACTTTGAATTTATCACCTGAATTAATCACAGAATAACACAGTACCTCATACATTATATCTGTGATATAATAATTAATTAACAAAAATTACAATATGTGTGGATGCCTCGTCTGTGTCGAACAAGTCAGAGCTAGTGTATATAGGAACAAGTAATTAAACAATCAACGCAGACGACCCGTGGATTAATATCAGAGTACCTTAGACCGACTGTCCATCGGTCTTGGCGTGTTTTTAGACAATCGTAAATTTGCCTTGATTTACTCGTGTTCGCAGTTCATGAATTTTCACTGTATAAGTAAGAGCACGTTTTTTGAGGTGAGGTCAAAAATCCGCCATTTTGTTTCAAAATGGCAGCTCAAAATGGCGGCCTAAAACTAGTTTTTGATTTATAAGTTCTGAAGTAGATGCTTTGGGAACTAAAGTTTAAAATAAAAGCTGTGGAACATCTTATTTTACACATTTTATGCAACATTTTGTTATAGAGAACTACTAATAACAGAAATAATTAAAGAATTCAAGCCAAATATTAAGAAATACCGTGATTTCAGCAGCAGTTCTGTTTAGTGATGCCAGAAGAAACTTTAAATAATTAATTTTATCCACAACTCACATATTATAGAGGCACAATCACACTGACACCAGTTGTATTATGTAGGCCATAAACCCCTAGAGTTTTATAGCCATAAAACCCTAGGATAAGGATTTCACTATTTTATTTAAAACACTGTCAAATAACAAACAAAACCTAACCTACTCACCTTGATTTTGACATAGACTGACAATACACTTCAGTACTGCCAAACTTATAACACGAATCTCTTGTTACTTTTCAAATTGTCACTATGCTTTTTCACGGCTGTCAACAATATTTGTTTTTTATATATTTATTGAGTTTTTAAATAAAATTTTGTATGACACGCGTTGTTATTAAAAATAATTCACTCGAGAAATTACCCTTCTCGGCCTAGCGGCCTTAAGGGCTCACCTTTTCTCTCGTAGATTATTTGTAATATAACACTCTTGCACCATAAATAACTATTATCTTCATAGGTGTTATAGATTATTAATAAAATTAATTTTAGTATCGTTAAGAGCTTTATTACCGCACTGAGTGCGGTAATATCAATTTTATATACAAAAAATACATTGAACCATAATTTATTGATGAAGATAAAATATTGAACAATACACTTTTGCTTATGGCACATAACGAAACTCGTTTGATTGCTGCAAAACTCGACCCAAAGGCTCGTTTTCGCAATCAAACTCGTTTCGTTAAGATGCTCATAATCAAACTTGTATCGTTAATATCTATAAAGTACAAAAAACAGAATTGATTATAATTTAATTGTTAATATTTAATACTGCCTAATACAAAGGGCTTGTTGAATAACAAACAAGGATTTATATGCTGTAATGATCATAACATGGGTTTTGAAGTTAACATGCACAACTAAAAGGCTCTCCGTTCACTAGCCCGACCCAACTGCGATGCGATTACGATGCAACTACGACATAGCTATTATGCCATCACGACGGCAACTCGTGTTATGCACATCAAAGCAACTATTGCTCACAGTTTGACGTAAAATGTTTTCTAGTGACAATGACGATTATGTAGTTGCAGCCATGGTGTATATTTTACACCATGGTTGCAGCCTAGTTATATATCCAAAATAAGGACAGGAAACCGAAAAGGAAGTCTATCCTGTGGCGTAACATACATTTTGCTCAACGGGTGATCTAAGAGAGAAGTTATTTATACTTCACGTCGGCGTTACACTATTTTCATTTAAAGTGGCAAGCCCTCGAGACAGTTTTCATTGCAACCAGCACTCGAACCTTGGCGTGTGCAAAATTATCGGTAAGTATGTCTCGCCCTTGTTATATTACTATTGATAATTTATAAAGGGTTTTCCAATAAGAACGATATGATGATTTTTGAGGCTTTCACGGCCATTGTCATTAAGTAACAAATTCTTGTCTTTCTTCTTCCGATAGTCAGTCGAGTTTCGCCTCTGAGGTGGTTCACACGTTGAGTTACCGTGCTCTTCTGTCCCTTCCCTGCAAAGAGTTTCGCCTCTGGCGTGGTTAACACGTTGAGTTACCGTGCTCTTTTGCTTTTTTCTTCCTGATGAAGCCCCTTACGAAAGTGGGCGAAACGTTGAGTTCTTCGATCTCAATCATGACACGGTCCAATCCCGGAAGTCGTTTGTTACTTAAGAACGATATGATTTTAAAATGAAATAAAATAGAAATGATTTCAGATATAACCACACTTTTTATATTATCTTAAAGTACAATCGATAACGTTTATGTTTTGAATAGCACGTCGTTTAAATATCCACCTCGGCTTCGTGTACACGAGTGAATTCGACGAATCCAATTTTCGACGACTTTGTGCAATAAGTCTCACGAATGCAGCGTTCAATGTTCAATCTGAAAGCATCAAGTGTTTGTGGCCTGTTTGCATAAACCTTAGATATCGTGAAGAGTAAAATTACTTTCAAATTTCTTAACGATGCGACGAATGGAAAGCACAGAAGGACGATTATTTAAATCAAAGGTTTCGCGAAGTGCGCGAAAAGTGTTCACATAAGAACCACAATTTTCGTAAAATTTTTGGACAATAACCAAACGTTCTTGTTAGAGTTTAGTGAACATAAATAACAACTAGTGACAGGTATAACTTTATTACCATGGTTACTAGATTATTACAAAATCATATCATTCTTATTGGTAGATTCAGTTTGCACGTATGAAAAATAATTTTAAATGATGTAACTAATAGGAGATAAGATAAAAGTAGAAATTATAAAAAAAAGTTCTCAGGCATCAAATTTGTTGTTAGATCCCAGGTTTTGTATAGAAAGTGCCCAGAATTAAATTTAACATTGCCCATAATTGTTGATTTATTGTGTTAGGAGGTATTGACATGTACTTGAGTCGATTTGAGTGCTCATGTTAGTAACTTTGGAGTTGTTCGGGGAACTATCCGAATTGGAGACTTCAATAAAAGTTGGTTTAGAGTAGCCTGTAGATACCAAACGACGCATTGCTGCTGCCGTGTAAGTTTGGGGCCATCTCGGTGCTGCATTTCATCATTGGTGACTTCAGAGGAGGTCGTAAGAAGCAGACGGAAAGTTGCACTAGCCAAAGGGGACCATGGTGTGACTGGCTTTGTTGGGTACAATGGTCTGATGTCCTGAGCGTGACCAGGTGAACTAGTTGGCTGAGTTGGTGGCTACTGTTGCCAAAGAATTTAGAAGTTTTGATGTAATTATATGCTCAATAAATAAAGAGATTGTTTTTCTTACCTGATTATGAAATATGCAACTAGATTGTGTGTGTATCAATTTGTTTGAGATCTTTATACGAGTAATAGCAAAAAAAACTTTTTTTGGTTATATTGATATCAAATTTCTGTGATTTGCTTTGACCTAATACTATTTAACAAAGTTGTCATAAGACCAATTTTTGTAGAAACCCAACCTGTTGCGATAGAGTTTTGCATGTTCTCAGAGGTAGTCATTATAATAATGAGTTTATGATTAAATTAATAAAAAAGTTATAATACCTGCCTGATTAATTAAACAATAAATGAAGAGTCTAATCGCGGTATTTTTAAGAAGCTGAAATTTAAATATTATTTAATATGTGTTGGGCATAGAAATGTAATTTATATTTCATTATTACAAATTAATAACAATAACAATAGCCCATTGTTCATGACAGTATATTTGAATTATTTGATAAGTAACACTTAAAGAATCGATAAATAATATTATTTTTTCCACGACCGGTAGTAGAAGTCGGTTTCTATAGCATCAAAATTGTGACAGAAGTAAAACATTTACTCCCTAGAGACCAAATAAGACAAAAATTTCCCTAGGGAGTTTTCATTATGACTGACACAACAATTATGTCAAATGACATAATTGTGAGCTCCTGTCATAATGACTTACAGTGCCACCAACTTGAAAATGTACCATAGGCTACTAAAATAATTGTAACTAAAATGTCAATAAATGACGGGGTTTTCGTTTTCAATCTTCCTGCAAGGTGAAAAAAATAGTATATGCAACTCGGAGAGAATGCTATTTTGCTGAGGTGCAATTTCTGACTCTCGGGCTTCTCTCCCTCATTGCATAATTTACTATTATTATGAAAATATTAACCTTTTTTGCTATCAATGTTTATTATCAGAATAAACTTTATTGTCCGAAGCAGTTTTAGAGCTCATTCGCGTAAGACTCGTAAGATCTGTCTTACTTGTGCCGAATTCATGCATTTTTTGTACTAATGAAACAAATAACTATATATTTGTGGTGCTACGGTATTTTGAATGAACTGTAAAATTATTTTACTCTAGTTTTAGGATCAAAAACTAGTATCATCAAAATCAGATGCTTACGTATACGTACAGTATACGAATATCCGGATGAAACAAAGTCTCAAACCTCGGCTGTGATTATTGATGGGCCCACAATGATCCATATCACCAGTCCTGGAGAAGTGAAGAAACTATGTTGGAAAGTATATTGCATTCGCGATCTTTCTGGATGTGGGTTGGCCATGGAATTTAGACAGTTTTGGCAGTGTGATTGGTGTTTAAGGAGTTGAACTGTGACTTTAATATTTGACGTTCGATAATTTTATCTTAAGGTTATGTTTGCAAGCGCTTCCTCTGTATCTTAACGCAAAAGATTTTATAAATCTAAATTTTTATTAAACTAATCACAACATGTTTTTTACAAGTAGCAGAAAATTTTTTAAATTTTAATTGTCTTCCTCTGTGTTTCAGCGTATTTTTCGATGATATTGGCAACACGTCTTTTATTTTCATGTTATAGTAGGTACCTCGGTTAATCCCTTCTTTACAATAAGCGCCTAAACGAGCTGAAGGAGAAACATGAAGTTAAGCTATTGTTCCGTAGAGTACCTGAAAAATGCTATAATTTCAACCATGCACAGAGAATAAAATATGAACTACCGCATTATGCTGTGCTTTGTTTCGACTGCACTTTCGTTGCATCCACTCAGGGGGTTTGATCTTCTTCAATTTTCTTGTTCACTGAGCATTGCTATATGATTGCTCCGACGTTCCCGTGGTAGTGTACAGGTATAATAGACGCCTCTGTTGCTTAAATAACTCTTTCTGGTTACTTACGTCTAAATTACTGATGACTGCCTTTTTGGCTTGTTTGGCAGCCTTTTTTGTTTGCCACGTTTGCAATAACTGCGTTTTCGCTCTTGAATATTTACTGAAATTTTGAACCGAAATGATAGAATTTTGTATTCCACTTCCATTACTTCACTAAGAGATTCTGACTCCGATTCTGACTGTGATTCAGAATCAGATTCTGCTAGTGAAATAATGATGGGAGGAATATTTTCAAACGAAAGGTTACCCATATGTTTTGTCCAGCTGCCGAAATAAGTTCCTCACAAAGCTTACAATAATTTTGCCACATGTCTGGTGAACATTTTAAAAGAGCTTCAGACCATAAATTTGTAACCCTATCCTTAGATGGTGGCCGCGAATTTATATGTTTCTTATAATAGGTCTTACAAAACCCCCATGCCATTTCGATAGAGTTGTATTGATAATGGTAGGGGGGTAATCTAAGAACCTTATTACCGTTCTCTTTTAAAAGTTCGTCGACTGCATAGCGCTTGCTGTGATTTTCTCTAAACGTCTAAACGGTTTAATTAACTGCCAAAGCTGTTTTTTTGTATAGCTATCAGAAAACTTTACACTGTGTTGTCTTTTTTGGTGGAAAATGTGGGCGTTTTGTCCAACTGCACAGAATGATAAGGAGCGTTGTCCATAACTACCACACATTTACCATTAATCTTAGCTAAAGCAGGAATACGCTGATTAATTACCCAATTTTGAAATACAGTTCCGGTCATGGTCTTGTGGTAATCTCTGTCGTTTTTTTTAATCCAATAAAAAATCGCATCTTTCCAAAAACCCAAATTTAGTTCCAGCATGCAAAATTGTGTATCGTTTTCCCTCCCCCCCTGAATTTAGATGTATTACTTTTACTATCATCTTCGTGAACCCAACGACGAATCGTAGATCCATTTTGGTAGATCCACGTTTCATCAAGGTACACGAAGATGATATTTTCATTGGAATTTTTAAAATGTAGATATTTTCGCAAGATACTAATTTTGGATGCAACAACGTGCTTTTGTTCACATAAAATTTTGCGTCCATTAGTAAGTTTATACTTATATCCCATAGATTTTAGAATTTCGTATAGCAATGTTCTCCCTCCCGTAAACACACACTGTTCCTTAAATTAACATTAACCAATAAATCACTTACTGTAAAAAACCTATTTTCGGAATTATATTGCCAAATCAGTTGTTGCAAATTCTTCCTAAAAATGATTTTGATATAAACTAAACGCCAACGACAGAAGATTGCAACTCTTTAGGCGGTTGTTTTAGAATAATTTCTATTGTCGACCTCCCAAACTAAAAATTAGTGCGTTATTAGGTAAATATACAAAACATGTATGTAATTATCTTTACTCCAAAAATATTGCAAACGCTGTTTACCAGACAATCATGGGTTAAATCAGGCCGCATATTTTGTAGGGTTTCTAAACATTTTTTAATGTGCACTTTGGTTTGTTTTGATATCGTTTTGGGTATCTTTTTGCTGCGTTAATTCAACTTGAATGCAAATTGACACCAGCTTGACATGAACTACTGAGATCTTTTTAAAATCGCTAAATTTAGATTTGGCAGCACCGTAAAACGTAGTTTTTAATAACAGGAAAACCTAAAGGAAACAAAAAATATAATAACGAAAGTAAATTGATAAAACGAAATCATGGCCAACCCTCATCCAGAAAGATCGCGAATGCAATATATGTCAGATTACTTATAGTCCAGTCAGTAGGGGTTTTTGCCTTACAAAAAATGGAGTATGAACGGTTTTTATATATGTTGTTCAGGTCGGGATCCTGATGAAAAATCCAAGTTTTCGACCGTGGAGGGGCGCCGCGCGAGCAGCCATCTTGGATTAAAGGTGCTAAAAACTGGATTTTTCCAGATGACTCCGCAAAGGTTAATCCTACGCCAAGAAAGTCTAATTCAAAGTTAAAGAAGACAAGATTCTTGATATTTTTTGTATATAACTATTTTTTGTAAGTCTAATATGAAAGGAGTTACAGCGGTGGAAAGATGAACATTTCTCTAAAAAAATAGTGTAATTTCTCATTTTTAAAATTTCTCTTGTATTATTTCTGGCTATTCGTTATGTAGTTATAATAATTTGATAGACGTATAGTAAACTCATTTCCACACCACCATGAGGTAGAGTTAATGGCGCTTTTTTTATTGTGGTATCCCCAGTAGGCCTAATCCACAGATGCTCCAGTTTAGTGATGTTTCATGTTCGCGATTGTATTATTTAGTTTTTTTTTAATTTTTGAAGGCTCCGGTCGGTAGATGTTGACGTCTCCATAAGATTCTTTATTTTCAATGTTATCTTTGAAGTCATTGCTCCTGAGACTTGGGACTTCCATTGATGAAATGTCCTCATCTTCGTCCCCACTCTCGGTGTGAACTTCTGGTGCATTTTTGCATGATTGGCCATTACAGAATTTACACAGAATAAAGCACTTCATCCCACTTTTCTTGCAGCCACATGCTTCGCCGCATCCTTTCTTTGCAATGGCATGGAATTAGTTTTAATAAAGTCTCGGGTGATGGATTCTCTGTCATTGTTACTGGAGTGAGCCCATTCGTGCCAACTTTCCAGCTCCAGTCTTGTGCATTTTTTTCAATTCCATACCACTGTTGGACCTGGTCCTAAATGCGTTATACCGTGCAGCGTCCTTCGTTGGTGGAAAAGAAGCAAAATTAAATGTGTTTCTTGCACTTGATTTTGTTGGTAACGGACTTCTTCCAAGGTATTTTCTTCCATGTAGCCACCAAAGCAAAGAGAAAGTGTGCTTCAGCATCTGCGATATCATCTGGTTTGGCATCGTGATGTTTGAATATGCCTATAATGTCATTGAGTCTTGTGCTTTTCTGAACAAGCGAAAACAAACTTTTTCCTTGGTTGTAGACGGACGATGTTGTGTCGCAGCCACTAAACGCATGGAGAAACAAAATATTCTCAGCCGCTTTTTCATATTTGCAGCATACACTCTTTCGACAATTTTGCCTCTCATAGGTTTGCGAAGGTAGATATTGCTAATACCGTCAGCAGAACTAGAAGATCGACGTCTTCTCCAATGGCGAAAACAGCATAACATTTTGAGCACAAAGAAATCTTCGTGTTGACAATCAACACATCACCATCTTCTTCAGCCTGCTTAACTGTAATACAGTAATGTTTGTATGTTTTTACAGCATCGAAATCAGACGAACTTTATTCTTTTCGTTTGCTAGAAATCGTTCTTGGGAAACTAGAACCGGCGTTGTTTCATTCAAAATAACATCCGCAGATATCTGCTTTTTCGATCGGAGAAGCCTTTCTGCAGTCTTGGTATTTGTTTGTCGTCATCAAACGGATATCCATCAAAAACAACGACTGAATGTGCGAGAATATAAGTGACTTATAGTTGCGTTTATATATTAAGAATTATTTCATAGCTATACTAGATGAAAATAATTTTTGATCATACTTTGTATTTTTTTATAGAACGTTATTCTGATGTAGAAAAATATTACAAACAATATAGTGTAAGTTGTTCTTACAAAATGTATCAACAAAAATAAAGTTTAACGATATTTTGGTGAAATGTTCAACTTTCAGCTGCTGTAACTAGTTACATATTACACTTACAACAAAAATTAATATACAAAAAATGTCAAGAATCTTGTCTCCTTTAACTTTATATTGATCTTTTTTGACGTTTGATCAACCGTTGCGGAGCTATTTGGATAACACCAGTTTTTAGCACCTTTAATCCAAGATGGCTGATCGCGCGGCGCCCCTCCAAGGTCGAAAACTTCGATTTTTCATCAGGATCCCGACCTGAACAACATATATAAAAACCGTTCATACTCCATTTTTTGTAAGGCAAAGGCCTTTTTTTGTCCCTACAGACTGGACTATTACTCGGAAATAGGAATACAATAAACGGATTGATATTGGGGTTAATATCGAGAAAACATCATAGAGTCAAAAATAAGGACTGCCTATTAGTACAGGACGCCGAGTAATTGCAAACACTCCAATTCAAAAAAAACTGGGAAGATGGTCTATCTGCAAATAAAAATAACACAGAGCCTTTTAGAATGCTGTCCGCAGTTATCTGCGAGCAGCAACAAATAAAAAAACCAAAAAGGAAGGTTTTGTTAAAAATGGAAATAGTGTTCTGTGTTGCAATTCTTATCGACACCCAGACATCCAACCATGTCATCATGAGAAGGATGATAGCCGAATGATATTAGAAAAGTCTTACATACCTGTGAAGCAAACAGAGAGCGTCAAAAAGCCGCCATAATCAGAACTGTTAACAGATGTTGTTATACTTGCAATGTCTCTCTATGAAGTCTGGAGAAACTGTGGATAGCTTTTGGAACAGGTAAATAGTTCCGGTACATTCCAGTACACGACACTCATTAATACCTTGGGAAGAAAAAAGCTAAGTCACTGCGTTCCCTGAAGCTGACTCAATTTTTGCTTTCTCTGGTAATGGAGAGAAATTAGCATAGGAAATATTCCAAAGCTTGCCACCGTGTATCAAAAATGAGTGCATGGGAAATATTTTTTGTTCTTATATTCGATAATAATTCTTCCTCCCACTCAACGAATATCGAAAGGAGACTTTTCACCAAGAAAGGCTATTTAGTCGACGGAATCCCGCCAACATGAGCTGCTCTTTACGAACAGCACTACGTTCTAGTGTTTAAACGTGTTACTGCAGGGGGCATTATTTTCCCACCACCTATCCGAGCGCTAACATAGGTTCAGATCACCAAAGTGAATGCTACTAGACAAGTTGACATCAGAAAGTTAGAAGACAATCACATCAGAAACACTGTTTAAGAAGATCTTAATAATGAGCTAAAGGTAGTTAAAAATCACATTCAAAATGGAGTAATTGAACTATGGAGTAGAGTAAGACAAATAATGAATAACGTGTGCAAAAAACATCTGAAACACAGAAGATTCACAAAGGGCAATGCCACGGAGTCCAATAGACTGCAGAGAGAGATTAGAAAAGAGATCAGCAAAAAAAAATAATGACAACAAAATGTGAAGAGATGGAAGAGTTGGAACAAAGTCACGATATATTCAGTATGCATCGAAAAGCGAACCTTCTGCTACCCTTACCGATTCTAACATTAGACCCATATTAAATGATAATGACATTACAAAAGCGTGGGAAACGTACATCAAATATCTTTTCACTGATTACGGATACAGTATCAACGTAAATAATTGTACGGAAAGCCCGCCAGTTCTAAAAGAAGTACTTCATGTCATCTCCACATTCAATAAAAGAAGAGCGCCTGGTCCGATGAAATACCGACCGAGATCATTAAACTAATAGATGAATGCAATATCGATATAACCACAACGCTCTGTAATACGATATACAACTATGAAGAAATTCTAAAGGATTAGCTGAAATCGGTTTGCGGAAAGTTCGTTCCCCACATTTCGTTCCCCACATTTCGTACCCCACATTTCGTTCCCGGGATATTTCTTCTCCCCACATCTCGTACCCGGAAACTTCGTTCCCGACCGAGCTCAATTTGTCTCCTAGATTACAGGGTATTAAAAAACGAGTGCAGCGATCGGAATGCAGTTAGAAAAATGAAAGATATTTTAATCAATTTATTTATTATAATAAACTTATAAGAACTACTAGAACGCGTTGGCCAGTCTACGTCTGGCCCTGCTAGCGTAAAGAAACGGTTAACAATAAAAAATGCTTGCTTAAGCTGGTAGCCAGCCGACGTCCGGCCCTGCCAGCGTTAACAATACAAATGCTTGCTGCGTCGCCACTTGTGCGCGGTCGGCATGTGCGCGAGCCACTTGCTAGTATGCAGGCCCTTCATGCTGCGTGTGCCAGCGCCACTCGCGCTTACGATCGGCATGTGCGCGCGCCAGTGTCGGACGGCCGGCATCAGCTCTTATAATATAAGATATACAGGGAATTAAATTTTATTTTTAGTTTTACATAAAAATGTTATAGGAATTATACTTTCTGCTTGGTTTTTAGAGAATTTTAAGAAAATTTTCACATTTTCAAAAACAAGTCGGCCTTGACAGTTAAGCAAAAACTATCTTCTTTTCAGGTAAACTACCCTTTTTGTTCATGATTCGGCAAAATATTACTAAGAAAAGTTGTTCAGAATGAGAAATTATGGCTCTATACAAAATATCAAGAAGGTACTTAGATTAAACCGTCATTTTTAATAAGTACAATTTATTTTGTTCTTATAAGTTTATTATAATAAATAAATAAATTCAAATATCTTTCATTTTCTAACTGCATTCCGATCGCTGCACTCGTTTTTCAACACCCTGTAAATTAGGAGACAAATTGAGCTCGCTTGGGAAAGAAAGTTTCCGGGTACGAGATGTGGGCAGACGAAATATCCCGGGAACGAAATGTGGGGTACGAAATGTGGGGAACGAATTGTGGGAAACGAACTTTCCGCATCCCGGTAATCATCGTTTTTCACTATCCCCAAGAAATCTCATCCCAAAATATGTAGCGAGTACCGCCTGATCAGCTTGACGAGCCACCTACTTAAAAAGCTTCTTGCGTAAAATGTGAAGCTGATTTAGATGACGCCCAATTTGGATTACGTAATTATTTCAGAACTCGAAACGACCTCTTTGGATTTTGGGTCCTACTGCAAAAATGTCACGACCAAGAGAAGGATATCTTCGCATTATTTTTCGACTATCACAAGGCAATCGGTAGAGTGCAGCATTGCCAACTCGTTGAAATGCTTCAAGATAATAATATTGACTAAAAGGAAATAAGAGTCGTTAGAAATTTATACTGGGGATCGAGTGCTGAGGTGCGTCTAGGGAACGTAAGAACCTGTGACATCCATATTCAGCGGGGTGGGGTGTGCAGCAGGGTTGCATTCTCTCTCTAATTTTGTTTAATTTATACTCGAACAGAACATTCAAATAAGCCCTCGAACACAAAATTAGGAGTTAACGTCAAAGGTGTTGACTTCAATACATTTAGGTATGCTGACAACACCAAAACCAAATTCATGGTCTTCAACCGTCAACTACACTCAACTACATATGAATGGGCAACCAATAGAACGGGTAAATAAATTTTTGCACTCGCACGACCAAACGGCTACTTTAGGCGTCATTTTGAGGGGCCAGAGTGTCACTTTTAATCCCTAGGGATTAAATTTCGAGAATTTAATCAATGTATTCAAAAATCTACTCCGTCCCTCTCCAAGGGGGCTCTCGGGGCTCTGCCCCTCTCTAAGGGGCCCTCGGGGATCCGCCGCTTTCCAAAGGGGCCCTCGGGGCTTCGCCCCTCCCCAAGGGGGCCCTCGAGGCTCCGCCCTGGTCGCGAAATCGAGGCGACGGCGAAATGCATGCAAACGCAAATTCTCTCTCTATGGGGGCCCTCGGGGCTTCACCTCTTTCCAAGGGGCCCTCGGGGCTCCGCCCCTCTCTAAGGGGGGCTTCGGGGCTCCGCCCCTTTCCAAGGGGGCCCTCGGGACTTCGCCCCTCTCCAAGGGGGTCGGGGCTCCGCCCCGGTCGCGATATCGAGGCGACGGCGAAATGCTTGCAAACGCAAATGCCGCCGCTACCATAACCCGCGTCTCGATTGTTCTCCTTTATTATAGAGGATTGGTGATCCGGAAGTGCAAAAAATAGCTTATATACCTGGGGACCAAAGTGCCTTTGATCCCTTGAGTGATTAATAAACTTCACTCGCGGGATCAAATGATGTACTTTTGTCCCTTGGTATATAATATACTATACCTTCGGAGTATAATAACCTATAAACTTGATCCAGAAAAAGATATAAAACTGAAAATTGAGATGACTAGATCTTCCTTTAAGAAAATGAAACCTTTCTTCTGTAATGATAATCTCAACTTCAAATTTCGCCAGCGGATAGAGAATTATTCACGTTGATGATCTGGCAAAAGAAATGGCTCGATCTTGAAAAAGGATACTAGACTACTTTGAACCGTATCCGGACAATAATTCATGGGATTATTTAATAAACGAATGGTCCTACTTGGACTCCCTCCAGTGTAGATGCGGATTTTCACAGCACACAATCGGGCACATCGTTGCTTAGTCTCGTAAAATAACTTTTGGAGGTAGGTACCTTAGAGGATATACAAAAACTCACCTCAACCGCAACGCGCCAACTTTTCATAATAGTATATTTAAGAAAATAAACAGGGGGTTTTGTATTGTACGGTTTGTGGTAAGAAACCTGGTTTCAGAGTTTTCAGGATGCGCGAGCGCCTCTGACGTAACCTAACGATTGTCACGGAAATGACAACCGGGACCGACGGCTTAACGTGTTCTCCGAGGCACGGGATGCACCGCTGGCTGCGATTTTACTACCACTATAGGTCGGACACCCGTCTGAGTGCCAACCGCTGCGAATGTTGCTTAACTCTCGAGACTGTTTGGTCAGTTCTTGGAGCATGCTGCTATGCAACTAACTAATATACAAGATGATTGGAGAGGGAACCCCAATATTTGGATAATATGTTCGGGGGATGAAAATAAACAAAAAAGGAGATATTGGAGGAAGGCTAAAAGTAGGTTTTTGTCATTTTACTGAAAACTGGGAAAATATTTTACTATAAAATGAACCTTTTCTACAAATAAAAGGCTTATTTATGAAATGTTTTTTTATTAACATATGAAAAACAGTTGTGATGTATAAATAACAAATGGTATTGCAGACAAATTCTGCCAGTTTCAACACATAAAAGAGTAATATATTAATATACGGATATTTCAGAAAAAAATCATTCTCGTTATCAACATAATAAAACTAATACATGAAATGTAACAATGCAAAATTATTTTTATTTGACGTGGTGTTTGCTTGACAAGTTTTAAGATAACTCTGAGCCAGTTCGGTTCTGTACAAAGAATAATGTAAGGAAGAAAGCTTCAATTCGTCTAATTCAGTTTTGTTCAACTTTAGAATGACGTTTTTAAAGAGCTGATACCTGATACAGGTTACCGAACAGTAATTAAAACAGTAAGTTGTGCGCGAATAACGCGATTATATTTATACAGTGTTCCAGGATGAACAAAACATTTTTTAAGGGGCAATTATATAGACTGTTCTGAATATGCCAATGTACAGAGTCCTTCACTACGAGCTGAGTCGATACGTATATGAGAAATGACTGGGACTAGTTTTCTGAAAATTGGTATACGGGGGTTTTCCGAAGAACCCGTTTCAACTAAAATATTTTCAGTTTTCTGTAACTTCCGGAACTACCGGAAATGGACGTTAATTTCGGTATTTTAAATGGAATGTCCCAATTTTTATTGAATTTTTAGGATCAAAGCTCAATTTCAATCTAACTTCATATGGAACGTCATATGTCTAGAGTGCGTCAATTTTAAGTTATTTCAGGTTTTTCGAAATTTTTGGCAGATGCAGCCCATTACAAAAAAATAATTTTTCGAAATCCAAGCTAGTCAGGCCAAATATTTTTAGTGTTTGTACAAATGAGACTAATAGCTACCTAAATATATAAAATTTTTCAAAAAAATTATACAGAGTGCTGAAAAATTAGTGCCGAATTTGGCAAATTCTCTAATACAAAAATTTCGGCATTTTCAAGTTTCTACAAAAACCGTTCATTTTATATATATGTATGTAATAACAAAGTCCCCTTACTTTTCAGTGTAGAATCCACTGGTGAAGAGAAAACGGGGGCTTGCCATTTAAAAAACAATAAGTTTTCGAATTTTTGAAATAGCAAAATTCGGCGGTAATTTCTCAGCACTCTGTATAATTGTTTTGAAAAGTTTTTAAATATTTGGGTAGTTATAGGTCTCATTTGTGTAGACCCTGAAAATATTTGGCCAGACTCGCTTGGATTTCGAAAAATATATTTTTTTTGTAAGGGACCTGCATCTGCCAAAAATTTCGAAAAAACTGAAATAACTCAAAATTGGTACACTGTAGACATATGATGTATGATATGAAGTAATATTAAAACTGTGAGTAGATACCAAAAATTCAATAAAAATTGGTACATTCCATTTAAAATAACGAATTTAGGGTCCATTTCCGTTATTACCGGAAGTAGCAGAAAGCTGAAAATATTTTAGTTGAAACGAGCTCTTCGGAAAACTTCCGTATACAAATTTTCAAAAAACTAGTTGTCGTAGTTTCCCATATACATATCGACTCAGTTTGTAGTGAAGGACGGTGTATATAGGTTTGTTTCAAATTATTGAAAATCTGCATTTAAAATGAAAATGTTGCTGCGGTCTATAGAATCACTCTTTGAGAGATTTCATGCATATACAAGCAACTGCTATGCTCGAACTTGTTACATTAATTTACTGTTGAATTTGGTATAGATCCCGTTGACATCTAATAAAGTAACTATTATTTTTATACCTTCAAACATCACTAGCAAGTTGACCGCCTTCACAACTTTTTGCAACGAAAAAAGTTAATTCTCAAATGGAAATTGCCTACGCTACGCGTGGTGGTTTTGAAACCAACGCAAACGATAAAGGTCAAGCTAATTTAGGAATTGTCAGTTAAATTTACATAACTCCCCAGGGCTCGTAGTAGGCGGAAATGTCAACCTTTGCGGGATGTGAACGTAGTATACAGGGTGTCTCAAAATTGACGCCCGTGCTTCTGGGATTTGATTCAGGGGGCTAAAAGAAATCGAAAATGAAGAATGGAAAATTTTCCGATTGTCATTTGTTTTCGAGTTATTGATGGAAATGTAAATAATAACTTCTATCGCCCGGTCGCTCTAATTTGTTGTGTAGCATAATTCAATAAGGTGGTTATGGCGATGTTAAATAGTAATTTTTGTATTAAGTGCGCGAAGTGAGGCTTTTTGTGCGTGAGAATGCCACAAAAAAGTAATTCGAACCCACAAAAAACACTTCGCGCACGCAATACAAACAATATTTTTTCTACAACCGTCAAACAAGAATATCAATATTATTTCGCGACGTACTGCGCGAAAATTTTTGGCACTCTAGTGCGCGAAGTGCATTTTTTCACGTCGTCAATGGTAACGTAAATAAATATCCCATTTTTTAACACGTTTTATTGATAACTCGATAACAAAAGACAAACGGAAAATTTTCCACTCTTTATTTTCGATTTCTTTTAGCCCCCTGAATCAAATTCCAAAAGCACGGGCGTCAATTTGGAGACACCCTGTATATCTATACAGAATAAACCAAAACTGGAAACATTCACTTTGCATTTCGTTTGGTTTTGAAAACATCAACGGAAATTGTTAATATTCAGTTTTAAGGGCTTTTAAAATTTCTAAATGTCAGACAATATCAAATGAACTTACGTCTAAAGTTTAATTATAACGATGCTACATCAGCAATAATTTTATATAATTAGGATAATCAATGTATCGTAATGTTAATGTTTTATCGAATAACACATATTGATGTGCGACTGCACTATAAAGCAGTGTTTATGATTGCGGCAATAAAGTAGCTCAATAAAGCACGTTACTTTATTTTACTAGTAGGTACTATAAAGTATCTTGACATAAGCTGTCAATGTCAATAAATGCTTGTTAATATCCATCAACGGATTCTAATGTCAATTTTTTTCTGTCGCAGAATAGACGTTAAATTTACAAGCTCAATTTTTTCGAGTTTAGCAGTCGAACATAAAGCTTTGTATACAACTCGTACATAATCTGACTTTATTGACTTTTTATTGGTCTCGCTTGCAAAACTCAGTCGGCCATGAAAAAGGATTGTCAAATAAATTTCTCATTATATATTGTTATGTATTTATCAGGGGTACAAATTATTTATAGTCTTTTAAATCAAACACATTAACTTCGCACGCGAAAGCACAATGTGAATGACATTTTGCAAGTTAATAAGAATAATGAAAGAATAACAATGTAACTAGCAAAGTACTCAATGTGAAAAAGGTTGTAAAAAGAAATTAAATGTTTGGAATCAAAAATAAATTAAATGCAAGGGTTTCAAGTTTCATCCCAACTCCAAAGGGTTAAAATATCATAAATTATTTTTAAAATACAGCACTGGGTTGTAGTCTTAAATAAATCTTAAATAACAACGAGCATTTGAATTAAACCAATTTATATACATACAATATGGCAGAGTGCGGACATATGTGGCCGGCCTACAATATCATTCGAGATGTGTTTTTTCAATGTCTCATAAACACGCACACTAGCGGAACCACCTGCAGGTTGTGCAGCACATCTCAAGCGCTGGTGGAGTTAAGACACCTGGAGGAGCCATGTAATACGTTTCCGAGGCAGTAATATGGTTCGACACTTGCAACAAAACTCTAGTGGAGGCAGAAATATCCAAGACCATTGAAACTTATCAACAGCAGGTCAGAGCTGATTACGAGAATAGCCGAATCTCCCTAAAACGACAGTAGGTGAAAGCCCAAATTTATAAAGAGAAGTCATACTTCAACTTTCAACGAAAGTAGGTCACTGGGGCAAGCTGGTAATTTGAGTGGGAAGATTCCTGGAGACGGCGGCGAGATGGTGCCTGGAGTTTGTGGCTAGTGGAGGCGGCGCAGCGGTTATGCAGCTAAGTACTCAACAACGCTCCAACGGTTTCAAGGCATATTTGGGTCAAGGACGTATACCAACTGGAGTCACCTGTACGCATAGGAATGTTTAGCCTAATTAGAAATGTGAATGTAAAATTAATCAATATGTGAACCTCGCTTGTTTTTTATGATATATTCCCGCCTTTTGTAAGAGTTTGCGGATGTTTCAGCACATATTCCCTCCAAAGATTATTGATTAGCATTTTTTTAACAACAGGCGAGCGATCTTCCGATGATGCGTCAACCGATGAGATATGGCCTGACCTAATGTAACCCAATTGGTTTATTATTTAAGCAATTAAAGTTTGTTTTAGGACGTTCAACCCTTAAGGGGGTATATAAGCACCTTCAACGGATCTTAGCGCGTCTTTTGTTGTTTCATGTCTATTGCCTTTGATTGGCCACTTGTTGTAAAATGTAAATAACGTTTCTCCAAGATATGAAACATCCAAATTATAAAGCTGCTACTAAAATGTTTGTTTTTTATTTACGTGTGTAAACTTTGATATTCAACGCGAGCTTACCTTTTATTGTGCACGTGTCTACAAACCAAAACGCCTGGCGGGCTGCAACTTAATATGTGGCATTAGAAAGTTCGGCGAATGGCCACAAAGCTCGCACTTGAACGCCATCAGCTGCATGCTGTAATCATTTTAGGTCAATGGCGGTTCAATTCTTACTCAAAGTGTTCAGGGACGTTGTGATTTCTCATGCACGAAATTTGAGCGCGGAGAGAAAGCCTTTGCCGCCGATTTAACGCGACTTCACGTTCTTTTCCAACTCGTAATCTAGGCATGGACTAAATGTTTCTGCGAGGTAAGTTGAGCATGGGTTTATTGGGCTGGCTCTCGGCAGATCATTTGCAAGTCGTCGCTGGTTTTAGGGAGCGAATTATGGTTTAAAACGGCGGTTTCTATCTGCGGGCGACTTTAAGAGCACTTTGGTTGACAGCTTGACGCTGTTAGCGACCTATATCGATACGAATTTGGAAAGGGGTCCAGGAAATATTTATTAGGGAGAATTTTTAACCCTGTCAAGGTAATCTTCCACGTGCTCTGCAACTTCAAAATTAGGGTGTTCGTGGCTAGTGGAACTCTTTCAAGCCTGTCAGCATGCTTTTCCAGGCGCGCTGCGACTTGAAAGTAAGGTTATCGGACAGGATACTTGGACTGAGGTTTGCACCGAGAAGTTTGAATAACCTAAGCAATGAGGTTTCAGGTTAGGTAGGAATTTTCGGAAAGTTTTACTTCTCTTGTGTTGCTAATGCAGAAAAGTACCACATTTCTAAACGATTTTGAATGTAGAAATCTAGTACATTATCAAATAAAATGCGATAAAATGTTTTTTTCATTCCCTTGCAGTAAAAAAACCAAGAGAGTGCAATAGAATAAAAGTGTCATCAATTTTACTATATGGGAAACTTCCTCAGGCTGAATGTTTGAGACCGCTTGGTATGGTGTTTACATTTATCTATAGAAAATTAGATGACAACAAATTTTGACAAGAGCAGTTTAATTTTTAAATAAACTGTCTGAAAATGAGAGACACTAGTTTTTTATTTCTCTAGATAAGTGGCTGATATCTAATTAAAATACGTTTCACATTTTAAAAATTGAATATACAGCAACAGCGACAAAGTAAGTTAAATGTTAAACAACTGTTGAAGTGAGTTCGCTGATGGTACAGGTTACATACACATTTACATCGCTGGTACAGTGGTACATTGTGACAATCAGTAGAACACCGCAGGCCAAATTCGAAAGCTTATTTGTTTCATGACTATAGCATTGGCCGCCCTAATCACTTGCCAGCTATAATATGTTGGTTTATCTCTAACAATTATTCGTTTATTTGAAATTTAGTACTTTTCTGCAAATCTACACCTTAAAAAAAACATGTGTTATATTTGGGTCTTTACATCTCTAAAACCTCATATTCGGTTGTTTGTTCTCATGAGAGGTCTCTTATCACCAAGTAATCTCCACTACTGCAACGAACACTTTCTTCCAACAATTGTTCGTTTGTAAAATGGCAATCGAACTTAACGAAAAATGTCTCAAATGTGTCCCAAGCGTTATAGGCAGCCTTGGAACTGATTACTATAACGTGGTCAGTATACAGTATGGTGGTGGTCGACAATGAGTTACAAAGAGACAAGAGCATATTCTATACAACTAGTTGATGCTGGGGAAAATCGGTAGGGCTAAAAATTTGAGTAAAAAAGATAAAGATAAACTTTTTGACGAAAAATGTAATATAGAGGGCAGGTTGAAGAATGATATTATTTCTAAAGTTTAGTGAATGGAAGAGGTAGAAGTGGTCAAGATATTGCGAGAAGTACTTGAAAATTGCTCTACAGAGTAGTTGAGAGACAAATAAAGGGGCACCAAACGATACAAGGGAAAATGTAGCCCGTGGCATGCAAAATATTACTTGGTATGGAACAAAAAGGTTAATACAAGATGCAAAAGTCTGAGAAAGGTTTGTGGAAAATATACGAAGTAACTAATCTTTTACATGCACACAAAACATCGTGTAAGAATATCGAATCGATGCTTTGTGTATATAATTGGGTCGATAATAAACGAGGGTTGACACTTATTAAGTTCCCCTAAGAACAATAGATATTATAATATCAAGTGATCAAATAAATGTCAGATTTAGTTTGCTGTGGCTCTTTTTAAACATAATGTAACATCAGCCAACTTTGATCGCTCGATATATGAAGTATACAGGGTGGCTTCCCTAATGATTTTACAGTAAAATTCCATTTAGGTTTTTTAAGGGACACCAGATGATGAGCAATTTACGTATTTTCAGCAGTTTTTATTGCCCTAAACTTATGCAAAGGCATTATTAAAACTGTCGATTCGCTGTCGCAAGAAGCTGTCTTTTTGATATGCTTAAATAATAAAGAAATAATTTGTATTTCCATCTCTGATTAATTTTAACGACCACAGTTTATAACTATGTTGAGTTTTAATTCTTTTAATACTCTTTCTAATCATTACTAAAAAGTTACAGTTAGACCATTGTAAAACGATCAATGTTAATGAGAATTTTCTTAGTTAACTGTACTCTCTTTACATAATACGTGTAAATACAAACACTTTCGGTAGGGCATTTTAGTGTCTGCAGATTTTTCGTGACAGTAAGAATTTTCATTAATAGACAATACAATTTTGTCTGAAAGGGCAAAAGAGATATTTGATGCAAATGGTACCTTCAGAGCTACAACAATTTCTCGATTAGTTTAAAGATAATTATGAAGGACGTTTGAACAGGTATATACAATTTTTACAGTTCTCATATGTATACTATATTTTTTATATTCATCATTTACAGACGAGGAAATGGTAAATGTCCGCCCTCATTTCTTCAGGATATGTGGAATCCCCATCAAAGGCTATTGAATGGGAAATACCGAACAAACAACCATGCGAAGGCTACCTATAAAAAACTCCAGTTGGAATTGGAAATGGATCACCCATCAATTTCGAAATTTAGAAATGGCTTACACAAGTTGCAGAAAGTGAGGGGTGCTTACTACGAACAAGTTGTTGATGCTAATCCTCCATCTTTAAAATTTAATAAATATAGAAACGTCGACTACCGTATAGAATCATAGATGAAATGTTTAATTTATTCAATTATAATCTTTAACCTCTTTTACCTTTCGGTTGTGAAATGTACCCTATAAAATGTACCTACCGAACGGAACCTTGCCTTTTTTTTAAATTGTCAACGTTCGTCTAATATGTACTACATGTATTAGCTAAGCTTAGGTGAAACAACTAATTAACTAAATCTAAATGGCAAGTCCAGTGTGTAATGTCAGTTTAATTGACGGTTTTGTTTACTATTGTCTAACAAATTCAGTGCTAAAGCATTACTATGAAACTGTAGTTTATCGATATATCTTTCACTCGTTTTTACTATCACATCTTTAACAGGCTTTATCTTTAGATCACTTTGAATATGCGCATTTGTGACATAATACGGTGCACTAGTGATAATTCGCAGTATTTTAGCCTTAAACCTTTCTAGAATCGCTATATTTGAATTTGAAGCCGTTCCCCACAACTGGATTCCATACATCCATACAAGCTTGAATAACCCTTTAGAAATTAGTAATTTTTTTGTCCAAGAAGAGCTGGGAGTTTCTGCTAGTAATGCTATGACGGGTTTCAAACATCTTGCTGTATTTGTAGATTTTATCAAATTACTGGAATAGACTAAGGCGCGTTTTACAGCCTCAGATTTAGGAAAAACTGAAAAACGAATATTTTAAACAACATTTATTTTAATCCGAGGCTGTAACTTGCCCTAAAGTGTAATATGTTGCATATAGTTATTTGTTTCAAAATACAAAAAATTCATGTTTTTAGGATAACGCCCCAAAATCTCACTTTTTGTACAAATGTAAAATAATATTTTTTATCCAACCGCTTTTAAGTGAAAATAATTAAATTAATGTGACGTGTCAGTTAAAACGTCGATTGTTTTTCTATTTTACCTAGTACAAAATAATATAATGTTTTACAAGTGACGAAATAGTTATTTAATCCATTAGTTCAAAAAAAGCATGTTTTTGGGACAAATAAGTCCCAAAAATCCATATTTTGTACAAATGTAACATAATTTCTTCTCCGGCCGCTTTTAAGTGGAAATAATTAAATTAATGTGACGTGTCACGTGACAAGTCATTTTTTTCATATTTTAACTTGTGAAAATATAGAATTCTTTTTAGTACAATTGCTATGGTTACTAGTAAAAACCTTCTATATAACCTTCTTTTAATATAACAAATATAATAAATAATTCAAAAATATAAACTCATATTCCAGCGGTTAGAGAAAAATGTAATTAATAAGGTGCCTATTTAATTCGTAATTGTTGTAGCCCCTCCTGAAAATGTCAATTAGTAGGTAGGTACCTAAAGTATAAAATCGCAAGTTGATGTTTTTAGTGATTCAAGTGATGGTGTTAGTGATTGTTCCGATGATAACAGCGAACATATTGTAGATAATACTTCTATTGAAAACGAGAAGTCATCAGCCATTCCCGAAATATCCGAAGAATTTTCTGATGAAGAATTGCCGGAGTTGGTCATAGAAGTTGAAGAACCTCAAAAATCGTTCGAGTTTACAGGCCGAAGGATAGTAGATATCCAGTACTTGTTAAAATTTCTCCAATCTTTTAAACACAGTGGTTTCGATTGTACATTTTGTGATGTGGAAATCATTAGCGAAAAGAGACTTGGTTTTCGCAGCATTTTTACAACTAAGTGCAAAATGTGTAACAAACTAGATACTGTATCCACGGAAGATCCATCAAAAGATCAACTTGATGTTGCAACGACTGCAGTGTCAGATAATTAATATCTTATACTTATCAATTTAGTATACATAATAATTAGTATCGAACATGTCTTGCAATCCCGTGCGTATCTTGTTTATTTATGCATAGATGGTTACAATAATATTGAAATTGAAAAATAAAGTGAAACCATTCAAATTGTCCACTGTTCAGCAGTACCTAAATTTTCAATAAATTTTGAAAACCGAAAATTGTTTTTGAAGTAAAAATAGAAATACCGATATAGTTAAACTGAATATTTTTAAATTCACCAGTGAATTTAAATTGTTAAGGCCAAACTAATTTATTTTCAAATTCAATATTAATATAATAATACGTTTAGCAAGATACCATATTTCTATACATTTTGGTCTTCAATTAGTCAGGTAGCTAATGTACAAAAATCGGTCTGGGGGGGGGGGGGGGGGGAGGGGGGACTAAACGACATGTTCAAGCGAAAAACAAATTCTTCGGTAGAATTTCCCGCCGGATTTAAATTTCGAGTTAATTCGAAACTGTTATTCGTTAATTAAATTTTGGTTTTGTCGTGTAGGAATTGTATGCACCAGTGGAAGTTACGCGTGTTTGGAGGAAATCACTTCTACATTAAATATTCCATCAATATCGAGTCGGATATTTTTCACACACCAGAAAACAGTATACACTGGCATAACGGCCTTAGCATGGGATGAAATGATAGAAGCAGGAAAAGAAGCAAAGAAGCTGGCAATAGAAGCTGGCGAACTTGATGACAATGGGATACCAATAATTACTGTTGCTGCTGATGGCGCATGGTCAACACGATATTACAAATAGAACTATAACGCCTTGTTGGGTGTAGGCGCTATTATTGGTTGGTGAACTAAAAAAATTGTGTATGTTGGCATAAATAAATAAATATTGCGGAATATGTCAGCAGGAGGAAAAATTACAAACACCAATTGAGCACACCTGCTTCAAAACTTGGCATGCTTCTACAACTGCTATGGAAGTTGGAATAATCGTAGATGGGTTCAAGAAATCTATTGAGATGCATGGTTTAATTTACGAAAAACTAATAGGAGACGGCGATAGCAGCGTTATGCGAAAAATTAAGGATGCTGCTCCTTATGGACCACAATTTATAATTCAGAAGATAGAGTGCAAAATCCACATCCTTAGAAATTTAGGCAATAAAATCAAAGAAGCAGCTAAAAAACCAAAAGTGGCTTCTTTGGTCAAACACACTTATTAAAAAGTCAGTTACGTTTTTGTTACGGGGTGACTAAAGCTTTCGAGTACAGAAAAAATCAACCGATTCATACAAAAGAACAAATCTCACTACTCAAATGTGACATCTGAAACGGTTACAAACATATTTTTGGTGAACACTCTGATTGTGCGGGCTATTTCTGTAATGGTTCAAAAGAAAATGAAGAAAACATATACCCCGAATTTACGTCAAGCCCAATTCATGAAGATATTGTCAATGCGGTTAATAGGGTAGCCATGCATGCGAACAGCTTGATAGATGTCGACACTAATATTGTGGAAACGTTCAACTCCGTTGTTGCAAAATATGAAGCGGGGAAAAGAATAAATTATTCGCAACGAACGGGTGTTATACAGCACGATGTGGAGCTGCAACTACTTCTTTTAATAATAACGGGGAATTAAATTATAAAGTGCAGAAATTATTACCTGCATGAAGTCCAGGAAAGTATGTAAAATGCTATAGTCAAAAAAAAGATTCGAAATTTGAACTCTAAACGACGTGCAAAAACCCAAGGAATGAGACCAAAAAAAATATTCCATGCTGTAGATGATGATGGTGATTACGGAAAAAATGCCAATGTTGAAGATATGGAGACTGCGACATATTTAGAAAAAGAAGCAAAATTCCTTGAGCAATTGAAAAATGAAGACCCATCGGAAATACAAAAAAACGATTAACTGCATCAAATTTTGGCAAAATTGCAAAACTAAAGAAAATCACTTCCACAGCGAACACAGTAAAGGCTCTTCTTTATCAAGAATTTTTTGGATCTTTGGCAACTCAATACGGCATACAAAACGAAAGCAGAGCAATTTCCCAATTTCAAGAAATTTCTGGATAGAAGTAACAAGTTGTGGGCTTTTTGTAGACCCAAAATATCTATTTTAGCTGCATCTCCTGATGAATTAGTAGATAATGACGCCATTGTTGAAGTAAAATGCCCTTATAATTCAAGAATGTCAACACCAAAAGAAGCACGTGAAAATGGTGTTATAACATTTTTGACAATAATTGATGGCAGCAGTGGCCTTCAATTAAAGAGAAATGACAATTACATGCACCAAGTACAAGGTCAATTGAACATTACTAATAAAAATCTGGTGTGATACACTCACACAACTTCCTTTTACAGTGATCTTATAGTTAGTCAAAAATTTCATTTTTAATTTTTAAGCATTTGTCTAAAATTTTCAAAAATTACAAATTCTATAAAAACGGTACAAAATAGAGCGTTAGTTGAAGGGACAAATTTTCACATACAATACCGCGAGCGGTCGACGAATAGCCGAAAATTTTTGTCAAAGTGTATGAGTGTTTATTGCTTCGATATAAATTGGTCGAGTGCGACAGCACGAGACCAAATTTGAAGCAATAAACACGAATAAACACTTTGACAAAAATTCATGCAAGTCGTCGGCTGCAAGCGGCATTTGAAGGACCATTCAACGAACAAAATTGACATTTCTTAGTAATTAATCAATTTTATCACGTCCTCTTTGAAAATAAAAATCTGTTGACGTAAAATAAATTGTTTGTCAAATTTGACATTTCTAATATCATATTTGATTAATTTTACAGGAAGTTAAATAAATGTCACAGGAAGAGAAAAAAATTGTCATATGCAATACCGCGAGCGGTCGACGAATTGCCGAAAATTTTTGTCAAAGTGTATGAGTGTTTATTGCTTCGATATAAATTGGTCGAGTGCAACAGCACGAGACCAATTTTGAAGCAATAAACACGAATAAACACTTTGACAAAAATGCATGCAATTCGTCGGCTGCAAGCGGCATTTGAAGGACTATTCAACGAACAAAATTGACATTTCTTAGTAATTAATCAATTTTATCACGTCCTCTTTGAAAATAAAAATCTGTTGACGTAAAATAAATTGTTTGTCAAATTTGACATTTCTAATATCATATTTGATTAATTTTACAGGAAGTTAAATAAATGTCACAGGAAGAGAAAAAAATTGTCATTAAAACTCCGCTAGCGGAATTGTTGCACAATTTTACGCTGATTGGTGGAAAATGACATAAATTCTAAATTATGATTGGTGAATAGTTAACTTGAAGGGGGTGAGTTGAATAGTCATTAAAACTCCGCTAGCGGAATTGTTGCACAATTTTACGCTGATTGGTGGCAAATTACATAAATACTAAATTATGATTGGTCAGTAGTTAACTTGAAGGGGGTGAGTTGAATAGTCTCTAAAATTTTAAGCTGAATTCAAAAATGTAATAATATACCGGGTGTTCTATTTAAAATAGGAGTTAATAAAACAAATAGAAAAAAAACAAGAGAATCCCACTTTACAGACGTTTTTGAAAGAGTAAACACCTATTTCCGGTTATGCGATTTTCTTCAAAAGCTTACTGTCTCATCTACATAACATCTACAAAACTTATATACAGGGTGTTTCAGAATAACTGTTCCTAATTCTCAGAATTGAGAGAGGGCATGTTATTCAACACTTTTTAATAATAAACTAGTGTTCGGAAATACTTCCGTTTCGAGATAATACGACATTAAGGAATTGAGTCTTTCAACATGATGGTGCACCAGCGCATTTCGGTTTAAATGTTCGAGATTATTTAAATGCACAATTTCGAAACCGATGGATTGGGAGACAAGCTCCTATTCTTTGGCCTGCACGTTTGCCAGATATGACTCTAATTGATTTTTGTATTTGGGATCATATTAAATCACTCGTCTATGCGACACCTGTGGACACAGCAGAGGAGTTAGTGGCTCGAATTATTCTTGCTTTTGATGACATTCGTGATCGTCCGCAGATATTTCGAAGAATTCGTCGGTCAATCACACATCGTTATACCTTGTGTGTCGACAATGGCGGCCATAGTTTTGAACAATTATTATAATTTTTGTGTAATACCATTTTTTAAATATTAATAAAAATTGCAACCGCTGGAAATCAATAAAATCGTTACTTTACACATTGAGATTATTTCAAGTACTCAATTCGTTAATGTCGTATTATCTCGAAACGGAAGTATTTCCGAACACTAGTTTATTATTAAAAAGTGTTGAATAACATGCCCTCTCTCAATTCTGAGAATTAGGAACAGTTATTCTGAAACACCCGTATAAAGTTTCAACGCCATACCTCTTTTCATTTTTGAGATATGCTGTTCACAGACAGACAGACACACAGACAGACAGACAGACAGACACACGGACAGACACACAGACAGACCAATGAAAAAAATATGTTTTTTGGGTTCAGGGGACTCTAAAACGTGAAGATTAGTTGAAAACTAATTTCGAATTTTTGGGGTGAATCCAATACTTCCTTTATCGTAAAAGGAAGTAAAAATAAGTATTACTTTGTTGTATGGATGCCAAAAGACTTGTTTTATCAAATTATATACAAGGATGAACATTTCTGGGAAAGCCAAGTTTCCAAACTTATCGCTTTTTATAAAAATGCACTTTTGCCTGAATTAATCGATTCTCGTAAAGTTAGAGGCTAGTTTTCTATTTTATCTGTACCTATTTGTTTTATATTCTTACTTATTAACTATAATATTTTAAAGGTGCTTTATGACATGTACAGGGACCGGCAGAAACATATTAAACATTTTATTTACAATTTTTTTTCTTTATGCAGTGTAATAACAAAAAAACGAAAACATGAGTTTGTTCACAAAACTTGGGAGTTTATTTATTTAAATATCGAGTGCCGGAGATGTCCACCTTCTTCTTCAGAACATTCATTAATACGTCGAACAAAATCTTGCATAACCTTTTCTGGTATATCTTGCCTAATACCGTTAATTTCGTGGAGCTCCCGGTGGCTTTTTATTACAAAGTGAACCGAATTCTCTAAACTTCTGAACCCATCGTCTTATTGTCAAGTACGATGCAACATCCTGCCGCCTGTTGAATCGTCTTGTGAACGCACATTGCACAGTTATTATTGATTCGGTCCTAATAAATAACTCAACACAATAAGCTCGCTCTTGCACATTAAAACGCATTTTGACATTTACTTAAACATTAAAACAAAACTCCTGATCCTACTTAATATGATGATATTCATCACATTTGTATGGATAAAAACTTTACTGGGATATTGCACGTTAAAATGTTTAATATGTTTCTGCCGGTCCCTGTATTTACCTACTTAAATAAAGTTAATTTTTACATTTTAAATTACACTAAAGCTATATTTTTACTAATTCTAGAACTTGTTACACACAACTTCACTTATAATGTAAATTAGTTAAACGACTGAAATAGCTGAAAAATAACAGTTTTTGATAAAGAATTACAAGAAATAACAGTGTTTTCCGAATTAGAAAATATATTTTCAAACTATAATTTACGGAAAACTAAATACAACCACATCCACAGCGAACACAGTAAATGCTCTTCTTTAGCAAGAATTGTTTGCATCTTTGGCAACTCAGTACGCTATACAAAAGTCATCTAATACCTAGTAGAAAGTTGTAATCTGGTGTAATCCCCTTGTATTGTGTGCTAATTGAAGTTTGTTATTTGTGTTGCCTACTACACTGCACTGCTAAATTATATCGATTTTTCTAAAATCGTAGTTTTATTATTGCCGAAACAATTTGAATTTTAGAAAAATGTCATGTGACGTTTGAAACAGAGTAGTTTTTAGCTATCTATTGACCTAGAGATTTTTTCGATATTCGTATTTTTGCAAATATCATTTGAAAATTTTAAAGTAAAATAGAGTAGTACGTTTTTTTAATGCTGAAAAGTTATTTTGCCAAAATTTAAAAAAATCTCTCTTTCAGTGAACAGACAAAATATAAATGTATAGAAAAAAATCGACCGCCTTTCCTACTTTAAAATTGGCTCGCTAAAAGTTCAGCAAAGTGTGCATAAAATGGGGTATATTTCAAAGTGTAAACTCCAGCGTTAAAAACGGTTAGCTTGTTACTTGGTTAGCAGGCTGGATACACTAAATATTCCGGTTTCTTGTGTCTCTGGGATAGCCGGACTAGGGACAAACACTGGATTCAGAAGAACTAGCCAGTAAGAACATATGGAGAAAAAATGTTATTAAGCAGCCTTTAATAAGTAGAGATAAAATCATATTTTCTCCTCTTCACATCAATTGGGTATCAAAATAAAAGCTAGGATTTATGACGGGTCGCAGATTAGAACTCTGATGAAAGATAGGTCTTTTACTAGTTCTATGAAGAATATTGAAAAATATGCATGGAACTCGTTTGTGATGGTTGTTAAAAATTTCCTCGGGAACAAAGGAGCCGAAAATTGAAAAAATCTTATTGAAACAATGCTTAAGAATTTTTATCGCTTTAGTTGCAACGTGAACATAAAGCTTCATTTCCTCAAGAGCCATCTTGATGAATTTCCTGAAAATCTAGGAGACGTAAGTGATGAACAAGATGAACGGTTTCATCAAGCCTTACACACTATGAAAGAGCGATACCAAGGAAGATGGGACACTCATATGTTGGTCGACTACTGTTGGAATATTCAAAGAGGCTGTCCAAGAATGGAGCACCCAAGGAAATCATACAAACGAAGATGTCTTTCTTGAAAACAACGACAACTTACTAATTTCAGGTAATGTTTTATATTTGTTTGTTAACTTGTTAATTTATAAATTTGTTCGATTCGCATATCATTTATTTTAATCCCGTTGTAAGTGATATATCAAAAACATGAAGTATGCTTTAGAGTAAAAACTTGACGGGATATGCAAAAACCAATATGATTTTTGCTTTCAGCCCACCAAAATGAAACAAAAAGAAGCATCAGATGCAAGTCAGCAAATAATGTGTAATTATTAGGTACAAGTAAAAATTAGACCTGTTGCACGCAACCACCGATCCGCGTAGAAAAATTTTTTATAAGCAAATTTATTTCAATAGGATTATAATAACAATAATAATCTTTATTTAGTTATAAACTATTTTAAGATTTACAGTTGTTTACATATTTACTTAACTAATAATTTTTCTTAACATAATTGCTCAGTTTTTGTTTAAACTCATAGATATTTTTAGTTCCTTTAACTTCAATTGGAAGGTTATTATAAATTTTGAAGCCTTACAAAAGAAACAATTTTGGGAACTGCTTTTTGTAAGTTTGGGTAATCTAACATTCTGCCTATTTGTAGTACTATAATTATGAATAGCACAACCATAAACTAAGTTTTGGGTCATATATTCAGGTAACAGGTTATTGACTGCTTTAAAAACTAACAACAAAGAATTGAAATGAATACCTACGTTGCTTTATACTTAACCATTGTGAACAATCTAGCATTGCAGAAATTCTTGTACATTTCGAACAGCGTAATATAATACACATTACTCTGTTCTGCTGTTTTTACATCCTAGCCAATTCTTGTTCTTGACATAAAAATAATATACTAGAGCAGTAATCGAAATGCGGTGCGATGATTGTTTTGTAAATCATAATTTTAGTCTGTATACTAAGCTTGTTAGAAATTCTACTGAATAACCCTATTTTCTTAACTACCTTTTTAATTGCATAATCTACGTGTGCTTTGAAGTTTAATTTATCATCTATAATTACTCCTAGATATTTAGCTTGAGATACCTTTTTTATCTCTAAGTTTTCAATTTTAATTTTATTTACCGATTCAGCATTATTAGTACCTGATAAAATTATTGCTTTCGTTTTTGCGATATTCAGTTTCAGTTTATTACATTTTAACCACTTAGAAATAATTTCTAAATCTATATTCATTTTATTAATAGCATTTCTAACATCTTCGTCAGTAACTGTCACTAATGTATCATCTGCAAACAGATTTATAGTGCAATATTTTAGATTCAATTCCAAATCGTTTATATACAAAATAAACAATAATGGACCCAAAACCGAGCCTTGGGGTTTATTTAAAACTCTGGGAGTTTAACACGACTATTTTAGTAAAAATCTAAATGATTAGATAGTTTTCCCTATGATGTGCAATAGGAAAGTAAAAACAGATGGTTAGTGGGACGGAATATAAAATGTGTGTCATTCAAAAACGTAAAACTCTTAATGCAGAATCTATTTGACGTCATAACGCTGTTTGTTATTAGAAAATAAAATTCTTTACTTCCGCTAACCTACCAGATGTTTGTTAACTTAGTAACAATGTCGTCATCACTTCCACTTGCACAGCATGGATAGGAATAAAGTAAATCCCTTGTGATTAATTCCAGACCAAATGTAAATGTCACCGATTAGAAGAGGGAACTTGCCCAATTTAGATGGAACTAACCTATGACATATCAAATCAGTTGAAATAAAGAATGAGGCTAAATTAGGTCAGCATTTCAAAATGATGTCAATAAACCAAAAATTCTATCTGTGACACGGTTTTAACTGCGTAATGATTCATAGTTCAATAAACTTATCATTGTATACCAACGCAGAAATAACAAACGCTCTTTGGTTTTAGTTGTACGTATAAAAATAAATAAATTTGATATTAACTGAATTACATGGAAAACCCTGCGAAGCAAATGAAAACAGCCTAATCCTGCATGCCCGAAATAGGTTGTTCTCTCTTACGTAAACTTGAAGAACTTGCGTTTGAATGATGATAAACGTAACCGCAAAGGAAAAGTTTCAGGAAATCAAATCAGTGGCACTTCGTCAGTTTCAATACCACTTAACTCAGGAATTTGATATATGCACTATCGATAGTACGAATTTGTTCATAACGGTAACACAAATAGTGGTTACATTGTGCATAGCAGTGCCATGAAGTACCACGTTGTTTTTGATTGCGGTAAACAATAACGAGAACCCTAGATTAGTCAGACTTCACGCCTGGCATTACTCGCTGCCACTGGAATACGCTACTCTAAAATAAATAAACGTTTAAAATCTATTAAAATCATTGCAGTTCCTTATCAAACCCAGTAATTAAAGGCCGGCATGCACGTTCCGTTCCGGATTGTTTTAGTTTCAGTACAAATTCTCTCGTTAGCCGTTTTGGTTATCTCGAGGCGAAAAGCGAAGGACTTTTCAAAAGTCAGTGAAAATGAGGTGTTTGGGAAGACGCAAGTGATCACCGTGAAGTTGCCCAATATCCAAATGCCTGTAAAAACTGTCAAAAGACAACCCACCACCAACCGGAGAAGGCTTAACACCAACGTCGAGCCTGTTCAAGGTACTTCTACTTACTTAAATAGCTGAAAATCAACAAACTGAAGTGCTTGGTTTTCAGAAAGCTGTCAAGGGAAGACGTTCAAAGCGGAGCTTAATCTGCTACGGCAAAAGATCAAGTGCGAACCCCGAGATACTGTTATCGACTTAATTCCACCTTTTGGAGCCACTGTAAGTATTTTAACATTGAAAATGTTTAACGAATTGGAGATGTGACGCTAGTACGGAGCACTTTAAGCGATTTGTGTGACGCTTGGAAAACGCACAGTTTTCGCGAATTTCTGCAAGATATAGGTATTGCAGGTGAATGTCCTTGGTGTCATTTTGAAGATCTCGTCAAGGGCCAACCTTCTGGAGAGGTTGTGAAAATGTACGATTAGAGGGGGCGAAAATACGGTGGTTAAAACGATTTTTTGGACAAGAAAGCGTTCGATGCTGTTACATCGTATACTTTTTGAAAGATCCAAATGTGATTTGGGGGTCGTTCGAAAGAGGATGAACCAACGCTCACCGTGCAGGCTGGTTTTTGGGGTCTGCGATGCACAGGGGCGAAGTTACAGGGGTAGAAAGCTGAGGTGCATTTGTAACAAATTGGATGTTCGCATTAACAGGGGGAAAGAAAAGAACGTCAAATTTTGTTTTTGGCAGTATGTGGATGAATCTGTGGGTTTGTAAGAGTTTTGCTCAGGTTTATTTAGGGGTTGCAAAATCGGGTAACCGTTATCTTCTTTATATATATAATTCTTCTGTACGTGTGTATGTCACTGAACTCCTCCTAAACGGCTGGACCGATTTTGATGAAATTTTTTGTGTGTATTTGAGTGGGTCCCTGGATGGTTTAGATTCACAATTGGACCCGGTAGATGGCGCTGCAATCGGGTTCTAGGAATTTTTTTAATTTTTTTTTGACAAATTTCTTTTTTTAAATTTTTTTAAGATATCTCGCATATCAGAACATATAACCCCAAAATGGGGTGAAATGGGGTAAATAAGCCTAAACAATCGATATGGGTGTCGTTATTAAGGTTTTTTGGGACGTTGATTGCGAAAATGGCATTTACTCCAAGACGATGGACATGACATAAAAAAATCTGGTGTGATACACGCACACAACTTCCTTTTACAGTGATCTTATAATTAGCCAAAAATTTGATTTAAAATATTTTAAGCATTTGTCAAAAATTTTCAAAAATTACAAATTCTGCAAAAACGGTACAAAATAGAGCGTTAGTTGAAGAGACAAATTTTCTCTAGAATTTCAAGCTGAATTCAAAAATGTAATAATATACCGGGTGTTCTATTTAAAATAAGAGTTAATAAAAAAATAGACAAAAAAACAAAAGAAACCCATTTTAGAAGTATTCAACTGGAAAATCACCTATCTCACATCAATACACATTCAAAATGTAATAAAAATGTAAAGTTAAAAAAAATCGTTAGAGCCGTTTTTGAAAAAATCGAAAAAAACTGAAAAATCACAAGAGTAAACACCTACTTCCGGGTATGCGATTTTTTTCAAAAGCTTGCTGTCTCATATACATAGTACACAAAACTTATATATGAAGTTTCAACGCCATACCGCTTTTCGTTTTTGAGATATTCTGTTCACAGACAGACACACAGACAGACACACAGACACACAGACACACAGACAGACACACAGACAGACACATAGACCAATGAAAAATAATATGTTTTTTGGGATCAGGGGACTCTAAAACGTGAAGATCTGTTGAAAACTCAATTTCGAATTTTTGGGGTGAATCCAATACTTCCTTTATTGTAAAAGGAAGTAATTAAAACTCTATAGTGGTGAAACGGTGTTTCAGAGACAAATTATTTTTGGGCAGAACAACGTTTGCCGGGCCAGCTAGTAAGTATATATAAAATTTTAAGTAAATAAATTGTAAATCCACTACATTACAATACAGCTTTAAAGAACTGAAAAGCTCTTGGACGATATTATTGGTCATTTTTTCTTTGTATATATTTGTCGATTTGTATTCGCTGCAATAGATGTTTCATGGTCGCCTGACTACGCTATCAGAGTGGTGTAGTGACTTATTCGTGGATTACCTAGCCTAAAGTTGGGAATTCGAATCTTAGTGCGGGCAATTTTCTTCAAATTATCAAACGACGCTGATACAAATTTCTATGACTAATTACCTTTACATCTGAAATGCCAGATTATTGGTGCTTTCTGCCTCATTCGCACTCTCCGCTAACGGTAGTAATAAATCGCCGACTCGGTTTTAAACTGATTTCCTCCATCTAGGCTTCGCAGTTGTTTTTTTTCCGACTCCTTTCGAATTATTTATAGCCCAAGTCGTCGCATATGTATATAACACAGTATGCTAACGGCCGTACCACATTGAAAGCACCGTTTCAACAGATTAGGAAGATTGAATGTGTCTTAAAGAGCGAGCGTCACAAAGACCGTCATGGCAAAAACCACTCCATCCCAACACTGTGCCGAAGATCGATAAGGAGCTTGCACCGTCTCATCTTCTTTCACTCATGTTTATTGGTTTATTAGATTTGAACTTATTAGTTTATGGTTGACTATAAGTCCCGCCGTTATATTTGCTGTAATTTCGTCATTAAGATTATTTCTCGTTTTTAGGTACTAGATAGGTACTTTTAACGACTTCATAGTTCGTGTTGTCTATTTCAATGTGTTGTAACCAGTTGTTACCCAGCTCTTCTCGCGTTGCAACAGGCCAGTAGCTTTGTTTCTTTTCTGCATTTATTTCTAGGATCGTTTTTTTGCTTCTTTTTTTTACTTGGCTACTGTTTGCTTGATAGTTTTTCTATTCTTTGTTACTATTACGGTGTCATAAGCGTATCCACATATTTGTGCGAATATTATATTTATCCATCACATATCCTTCTTAATTATAGCCTCTATCTGAAGATAAAAACTGTGTTTGATAGGGCATTCCCTTGACGCATGCCGCTGTTTGTAATAAACACTGCTCAATGTTCATCTTGATTAATCTTATTAATTTTTGCGGCATGTTTTGTTATTTCTTTGATATCTTTATATAAATCTTCCTAATTGTTTTCCTCTCCGCATTTTTAGTGTCATCGATTTTGCGTGTTATTTTTTGCCGTTTGTAGCTGTACGTTTTCGTCACTTCTTTCCTTTTTTACTCTCTTTTACAATAAAGGAAGTATTGGACTCCCCCAAAAATTCTGTGAACAGAATATCTCAAAAACGAAAAGAGGTATGGCGTTGAAGTGTTTTGTGTACTATCTAGGTGCGACAGTGAGCTTTTGAAGAAAATCGCATAACCGGTAGTATTGTGATTTTACAGTTTTTTTTCGATTTTTTCAAAAACGACTCTTAACGATTTTTTTCAAACTTTACATTTTTATTACATTTTTAATGTATTGTAATGGTTTTTAATATAAGGGTTTAATATCAGATTAAAAAAGGTTAAAAGAATACAGTATTAAATTACAAAGATGAATTTAAGTATTAGAAAAATATCGAAATTATCAAAATGTATTTGGTAAAGAAATGAAATAGAATTTAAAATTCAATTGAATGATGCTATATAAGAAACAGTAAAATTCTAACATAATTTAATTATTATCTGAAATAAAGGGTGGATTCATGACAAATGCCTATTCGAGAAATATCATTCAACATAATGGATGTTGGATGAATATGATAAAGTTTATATAGAGTGTTGAACTATAAAATATACCTATGCTAAACTAAATCATTAAGGAGATAATAATATTTATCAGTCTGTAAAATAATTTGGCACAAATAACATGTAATAATTTTATAAGCGGCTAAATTTATAAAATAAACCCTTTATACAAAGTTTAATCTGTTTTTTTAAATGTGAAGGATTGTTAATAAAACATAAATTGCAAGAAGAAAATCAAAAGTAAATTTTAAAAGATTTAAAGATGTGAAGATAGTAAGGAGGAAGAAAATGGATGTGGTGAGAATGCCCTAAGTAATACAGTTATAATCTACAAAAGCAATTTCTGGAATTGGATGCCGAAATGAGTTTATTGTCAATCTATTACATCATATGAATTGGATAACAGAGAATGGTTTTTACTGGAAGTGGTTTACATCGAGATTGTTAGCAGAGTGGGCGTTTTATGATGTCGATAGAAGGTTTTCATCTAATGGAGTTCTAATTCGCCAAGCTTGTCACTGAAGTGACATCTAGTCGAGGTTGGTGATACTAGGTCGTCGGTGGTTTAAGAATTTTGGTAGAAAGACGTGGATCGCGTTTGCTGCTGATCAGTTTTTTGGCAGTTCTGTTGGAGAAAGGTGGTAGGTGTCTTGTCGTGTTTGGCTGGGAAGTCTTTGCGGATCCTGGTGTTGGTTGAGTTCGTACGGGGATTTGTTTGAACGTTGGGAGTTCTCTGTGAGACTACTGGATGCGTTTGGCTTGGTAAAGGAGAGTATCGAGGTCCGTGAACAGGTGACAGACTACAGGTACTTATGTAAAAATCTGGTGTGATACACTCACACAACTTCCTTTTACAGTGATCTTATAATTAGTCAAAAATGTCATTTTTAATTTTTAACCATTTGTTAAAAATTTTAAAAAATTACAAATTCTACAAAAACGGTACAAAATCGAGTGTTAGTTGAAGAGACAAATTTTCTCTAGAATTTTAAGGTGAATTCAAAAATGTAATAATATACCGAGTGTTTTATTTAAAATAGGAGTTAATAAAAAAAATAGGAAAAAAAACAAAAGAAACCCACTTTAGAAGTATTCAACTGGAAAATCACCTATCTCACATCAATACACATTAAAAATGTAAGAAAAATGTAAAATTTAAAAAAAATCGTTAGAGCCGTTTTTGAAAAAATCGAAAAAAACTGAAAAATCACAAGAGTAAACACCTACTTCCGGTTATGCGATTTTCTTCAAAAGCTTGCTGTCTCATCTACATAGTACACAAAACTTATATATGAAGTTTCAATGCCATACCTCTTTTCGTTTTTGAGATATTTTGTTCACAGACAGACAGACAGACAGACAGACAGACAGACAGACAGACACACAGACACACACACAGACAGACCAATGAAAAAAAATATGTTTTTTGGGATCAGGGGACTCTAAAACGTGAAGATCTGTTGAAAACTCAATTTCGAATTTTTGGGGTGAATCCAATACTTCCTTTATAGTAGTAAAAGGAAGTAAAAACTGAAAGAAACATATAGAAAGAGTAAAGTGAGGTAATTTTAAAGAGGGGAGTACTTACTATTTGATATTTGTTGAATGACAAGTAATATAACAAGGAGCTATTTGTAATTGATTTTGCACTTGCATAATTTAAAATGACAGGTGACAGTCGTACAAGTTGTCATGAAATAAAAGAACGCATTTTTAGGAATAAAATCAGTCTACATTATGAGCGATTCCGAACTGTGTTTTTAGTCAAGAGTAAAATGTTTCTACCGGAGCTAGAGATTTAATAATATTGATAATCCATAATTTATAAAAGGGCAAATGAGTTACTTAAATTCTATTTTAGAAGAGAATTGATTGAAAATAGTATAGTAAAAGTCAAATGTAATAGCTAAGGTATAATGATTATTATTATAACATAAAAACCATTTTCATACATAAAGACATTATAACATGTTCAATTATAACAGTGTATTGATGTGAGATAGGTGATTTTCAAGTTGAATGCCTCTAAAATAGGTTTCTTTTTTTTATTAACACTTATTTTAAATAGAACACCCGGTATATTATTAAATTTTTAATTTCAGCTTAAAATTTTAGAGAAAATTTGTCTCTTCAACTAACGCTCTATTTTGTACGGTTTCTGCAGAATTTGTAAATTTTGAAAAATTTTGACAAATGCTTAAAAATTAAAAATCATATTTTTGGCTAATTATAAGATCACTGTAAAAGGAAGCTGTGTGCGTGTATCACACCAGATTTTTTTTTCATACTGTGATCGGGATTGTTCTGTTGGATTATTTAAACAGTTACCTATTTTAATCTGACACTATCTTTTACTTTCATTATTTTCTTGCAGTTGTCGTCAAACCACTATTTTTTCCCTCTCTTTACTAGTTTATGTATTTAGGATACATTTTATACATCGTTCCATTCTGCATTAATATCTCCTTCTTGCGTTGAAACTTATATAGGCTCTTCCTCTTTGTTTTTGAAATAATCCAGTTTGATATTACATTTTGGATTTTTTGTGTATTCCATGTTCTTTTTCTCCTTTGTTTGGTGAATACCTCGAAAAGTGGTGGGAGTAGGCCCGCCAACACACCTTGTGATTAAAGGACACGCCTTGAAAACTTAGTTGCAATGGATCGGGGTTCTCGGATGAACAATGTGCCATGTGTGTTATGGCAAACTTTTCTATGGAAGTCGTTCAGACCATAGTAAGAGGAAAAGTGATATGTAAACGGGGAACATTAATTGGTCGCCCAGAAATCCAGATTTAACACCGATGGATTTCTTTTGAGTTATCTCAAGGTTTATAGTGAAATCCCCAAATAAAAATGAACCAATTAAAACAAAGAATCTGGGATGAAATTGAGAAAATTACACCTTTGATTTGACATAAGCCCATGAAAAAAACATGGATATTATGTCCGGGCTTTTGGGCAGCCAGTTAATGTGCCCCAACTTAAATATCACTTTTCCTGGGAATATGGTCCGAACGACTTCCATAGAAAGGTTAGCTCTAACACATATGGCAAGTTGTTCATTGGTGAACAGATCCATTGCAACTAAATATCCAAGGCGTGGTTATTAAGCACAGGGTGTGCTGACGCTCTTACTTCCACCCCTTTTCGGGATATTCAACGAACAAATGAGGAAAACAGGTAGTTACTATTCTCATGTTTAATTCTTGCGCCATCTGACATAGCTTGGATCCGTTTTCATTTGTTGCTTCGTGCGTAGGAAACCTTCCGGTTACACTTGTGTATCTTTTCCTAATTTCGCAATTAAGATGGTCTCGGATCACTGGGTTAGCATGCTTCTGTACTTTCTCTATTAGTTCTTTATAGAATGTTCTTCGTCATTTACATATGAATCTTCTATCATAGCATATGCACAGATGTACTGATGCACGTTATATCTGTACATTTTTCATTTTATTCTAATTTTTTATATTCATTCACACGCAAGACAAACTGTTTCTGGCATTTATTCCTAGCGGGAAGCTTGTTCTGTTATGCCCCTGTGCCGGTTGGTTTCCCCTACAGTAGCATACCAAGGTGTAATTTTCTTTGTTAATTTTCCCACAACTGCATCACTGCTAGGATGCCAATACGATATTTTTCTAGTATTTCATCTGCTCCATCTATTTTTCCCGTTGTAGTATCGTTCTACCATGGCTACATTAAGATTTCGTGATCGACATTTCAGGACTGTTTTGTGTGACAATAGTGTCGATCTTTAACGTACATTGTTATTTCCAGGATTGGTTTTCAAGTGAATTTGTTTTATTTTCGTTGTCTTTGTCGACGACAAACACCCACAGGGACCAGTCTGGATCTTTGTCATCGCGCCAGCCTGGGTGTTTGTTAATTGCTATGAATCTGTGTTTTTCGCTCTCTTTTCCATCACTGTATGTTTATGTACCCCGCTCTGGATTTCTTTAAATGTAGGATACTTCTGTATAATAAACTGCTCAAGTACAGGTCTAAAGAGTAGCTTCAGCACTGCGAAAACAGGTTGACCTTTCGCCAAAACCAAATAGCGCATGAAGGTGCTCGGGACCTTAGCAACAACTTTGCCCCCTTTCAAAATTTCGATATCTGTAGCCGTTCGAAAGTTACAGGCGATCCAGACAGACACACAGACAGACAGACAGACGGACGGACAAAACGTTCGCATAAGTACGCTGAAGCTACTAATAACAAGTAATTTATGTAGTTGCAAAAAACAGTAGAGTAGATGAATAACGAAAGCAGTGCAAGTTAAGTCTAAAACCGAATGTATTAAAAAGTAACACAAATACTGTAGTAATATGACAGCTCCTCGAAAGTACAGTACATCAAGGTGCCTGCCATGAAAACTCAATTGACATGCATGTCTCTATGTTCACACAAGCTGTCACTAATCTGTATAACAGCAATGTGTAAGCATGAACAAGAAAATATAATGTAATACTTGAGTAAGAAAGAGATAAACATAGAAGTAAATATTTGAGTAGGCTTGACGCTCATTTTAATTATGCCATATGCCAACTAAATGTGCCAACTAAAATATTTTCTTTTGTATGATTATCTATTTCTCACTCGCGCGTTCTGTGTTATTGTTCATTATATCTCATTGTTGTCATAAAAAGGCGATTCGAAAAAAATATACATCACACTGCTTTTGGAACATTTGAACTACTTAATATTGCATCTACTCTGTCAAAGTAGATTCAATCACAACTGTTTTTGTTGCCGTTCTACATTCCTAAACTACATTTTTAGCATGCACCGCATTTGATGGTCAGTGAAAACCATGACATAAAATATACATCATTAAGCTGACATAAAGTGTATTAATTAATAAATATTATACAGTTTTTGAACAGTATTATAAACGATGAATAAATCATTAGATAACTATTTGTGGACTAAATTTACTTCCCCAATAAACTGATAGGCAAATAAACAAAAGCTCATCAAAATTTGTTTACTAATGAATAAAATTCCATAAGCATTAACGTGTTGATGCGATTTTGTTTACTTTAACAACGAATTAAAATTAACCTCTAATGATTTATTAGCCGAATAAAGTTATTTTGCGTTTATAATACGCAAATCTACGGAATAAATTAATTTATTCTCAAAGTAAATTTTATTTAGGAAATAAAAGTTTTATAAGCGAATTAAACATACGTTTATTCACGAAAAGATGTAGAGTTCACGAGCACGTAGTGCGAGTGATATCATATGTTTGAGTGAATAAATGTTTAATTCACGTGGCGTATATGTTTTTATTCAATTTTGACGAAATTTTGAATACAAAATAAACAAAAACATTTAAATCAAAATATAAATTGGTCCATTCATCGTCAATTTGATCTAAATTTTAATAATTACACACTACAAAGAGAACGAGTAATTGAATGTAAATATTTGTAGAAATAATAAAAATATGTTGTTTTTCATGACACTTTTTTAATTCACTAGTGAATTAAATCGCTAACACTTCACTTGTGAATAATTGACGGCTTATGAAGGTTGTTATGGAGCTAATAATGTCACTTTAAACTGTAAAAATTTAATAAAATTAATTGTATATTTTTGTAGTAATTGTGATCGCTTGTAGCTTATTGAAAGTGTTGGAAGCTGGAAGCTTCCCGGAATCATGGAGTTTTCAGGATAAATACAGGTGTTTTTCTATAGCAGAAGCATTTTTTAACTATTATTTTTATTTTTGTATTGTTTTGATGAATATGTGTGATTTTTGAACCGCCCATAGAAAGGGCGGCCGTAACCGTTATCCAGAAATTGTATAAGTTAACAAATTTTACTTAGTTGGATATTCTAATATACAGGGCTTTTAATAATAAAAGATTCAACATATCTAACATTATTGTCACAACTATGCAGATGAATAATAAGTTGTTTTTATGTGTGCAAAATGTTCTTTCGTTATTCGCGTGAAATTTGATAAAGTAAAATTCTATAGATGTAGTAATTTAATCTTAAAATGAAGTCAAGGACTTCTGGTATGTATATTGTATATACAAACATTATACGAATATTTTTTTCTAGAAGTATCGATGTTTATAGTTTTACAATTTAACCATTTATAGAAAGAATTGCAGGCCAGATTTAAAATATATTTTTAAAGAATAATTTGTCGGCTGCATTGGTTTTATTATTTACCATGAAAGTAAGTTTTCTAGCATCTGGTAATTCTTTAATATGCTGCACGCTACTACTACTGTCAGATTGAGTTTTCTGAACATGATTTACAGCGGTGTTAAAAGGGTTCCCTATATTACACTTCGCGAAAATATATTTTAATATGGAAATTCTTTCAGAGTTTCCTTCAATCCCTGTGCAATCTTTAAAAGAATGACTCATTGTTGATTCTGTAGTTAACTTTTGTATTAAATTTGTATCGGCAATGCCGCCTGCTTTCAATAAATAATAATAATAATAATAATAACGACTTATTTATCTTACTCCAACCCTGGTGTAGCCTTATTTTGATTTTGCAAACCTCTATATTATACACGATACAGCTTGTTAAGTTTAGTTTTATATAAAAGATAGGGTTAATTACATTTTTGTTTTTTATTTCTCTTGATTCTCACAGTTTTCATTTTTCAGTTAACCCCAAACGCAGTCGTGGTGAAGCGCTGTGGCGGAATGTGCAACGGTTTCAAAAGATGTGTGCCGCAGCAACAAAAAGATGTGAAGTTCTATGTCAAAACAATTAAAAACAACAAAATGTACTGCAGTTCGATAATCGTGTCCGAAGACACCAAGTGTAAGTGTGGTTGCTTGCAGAAAGCAGAAGATTGCATGGAAAACCAAGTATATAGCAAGGAGAAATGTGCCTGCACCTGCAGGAATCAGGTTATTATACATTGATTAAAAAATGCAAATTAAGTCTAACCTGACACCTGTTGTAGAAGGATTATGTCCAATGTGTAGAAAGCTCAAACGTGAACGTGCTCTGGGACGAAAGCTCTTGTTCTTGCATCTGCCAGCAGAGCAGGTCTTGCACAACCGGTACTTACTGGAGTGAGAGTGAATGCAGGTAATTACTGTTGCTTTTGCTTCGTTTTTTAGAAATACATTTAATTAAACCGAGAAAGTGCTTATTTTGGAGTTATAATTAGTGCATCACTCCTGCTTGTTGTTAAAACTGCTATGACATCCTTTGGAAGATTCCCATTGATTTATGTGATTGTAAATTTCGAAAACCTCTGTAACCTTTGTTGTTAAATTAATTATTTAATTTTACAAGACGACGAAGTAATATATTCTTATTATTTTATGTTCACTTCCGTTGTAAAAATAGACATTGCAAGTTGTATTTTATTTACCATCTTGTAGGAGTTCATACCCGATTTATATTCATTTGTAATTGCCGAAAATGAAAAATTAAGGAACAAGGAACAAGTATGAATATGTCAAGCTAGTAGCTACTAATGTGTATTTAAAAACTAACCATAAAACAATTAAATTCTGATGGCTTATTAAAATTTGATATATTTATAACGTATGATAGAATTGCTGCAAAAGCTTTTTTATAAATTCTTAATAGCAATTGTTTCATACTACAGTTGTCACACAGAGTTTAAATTGAGTTGTCACAGAATTTTTGCCAGTAGTGGACCATATCATAAACAAAGCTTTTCTAAATGCAGACTGTTCTGGTAATCATTGCTATTTTTCCAGATGTGCCAAACGATCACCTTGACGGTGATAGCATCAATAGTTGATTTTAATTTAACTTATTAGAATAGTATTTATATACAGAATTTATTTTTTACAATAAAAAATTTATAATGATAATAATATGCTTTATATGACCCTTCCTTTCTAGTACTCAACATTTAGACAATTGTAATAATTGTGTTGCTCCCTCTCTGTCTCCTTGCAACAACTGTGCCTAGATTTAACATCCTCTGTCTTCCATTGCTTAATGTATGCGTTGTAGTAGTTATGTACACCCTTTTTATTTATTACATGCTGTTATTAAGTTATAATTAAGAATTGGTTTTGAAACGGTCCTTGACCTGCTATACAGCTACAGTAATAATAATTATCTTCCAATACAGCGAATTTGTGCGTTTGTGTATTATATAATGCTTGGATGCTCTACGAGTATTTAAATACAGATTGGTAGCCGCCAATGCAGGTAGTTCCGTTTGAGCTAACTCACTGGGCGAAAAGGGCGTTTTCTACAAGGTTCGCCGGAAGCAAGTTGAGTGCGGAATGTGAGACATTGAGCTCGCGAACGTTAAATGGCACAGATCCTCCTATGTGAGCAAAAAGTGGGTGACGCCTCGTCTTCGAGAGCTGGCATTGCCAGCAAGGCCCTACCGTAGTTATGCCTGCCTAAGAAACGCAAGGTACCTATAAAGCAGACAACATCTTCAGTCTGAACTAGCAGAACTTCTAAAGGGTGGCGTTTGTCTGCAAGTAACGATAAGGAGTCACATCCTGAGAATCTGAATATTTCGTATCTGAACGCAAGCAATAGGGCGGGTGACTTTTGCTTGAAACAATGCATTTCGTAAAATTGCATTATCTCGAATGATACATCCCAACGCGGGGATTTTTCTTGGGTGTAGTCCAAGCATCGAATCACCTTGTGAAGCCAGGCACTCGCTTATCACTTGGATGTTGATTTACATTACGCGAATCTGCAATATTCCTGAGTGCAGTATAGTCTTAAATAAGGACGGCTTTAGTGAGATTTGAAATTCGCGCATAAGGCAATTCATGTTATTTCTTTTAATGTTGGATAATAGTAAATGCATGTAAGTTGCTGTTATATTTGCTAGTTATGGTAACTGGTAAATGATCGTAGACTCATGCAATAGTGCTTGTAGTATTAAATGATACTAACTACAACGGTTTGCATTAGTAGTAATGACGATGAGTTCTAGGTGTTCTTTCATTTGATTTCTTGTGTATGTGTATGTGTTTAAAACCAATATATATGTATTTATATGTGTATTACTACCTATTGTAAACAGATTGGCTTTTATTGGAGTGGAAGTGTGCATTTAGTTTTAGATCTTGAGCTGTTGTGGGGTCGACTACTGAAACTCTTTTGCATTGATTTTCCGTAACCTCGACTGGGAATTAATGGTAAGAGTTCTTTTACTATAAATTGGGCAAGCTGCCAATCAACAGGGCAAATAATAATTAAAATATTAAAACGTACTAGACGTCTTTGTTCAATACGACAACTATTATTACAGTATGATGCTTACTAACGTTGCTCACCTATGGCGATCATCTCCATAGCGCCTTTTTACTGCACCGGTTTTACGTAAATTACAATAAACAGTTTCAACAGTGGAATGGGAAGGATGATTACTATGCGGATAATACCCGTTTCGCATACGACTAACGGTTAGTCTTGATGGTTAGCCTTGACGGATCCTCCATATGTATAGCCAATACAGTAGAGAGTACAGACAGGTCTAGTACAGTAGAGTACCGAGTCATTTTCTTTCTTATAGAATTTGGTGGGTAGCTTCAGATAGCAGAAGAATACTATTATAAACTAAAAGCTGTTCTTTTTTGTACAAATCCTGTTTTTAAGGCGTTGACACTAAAATTGCTGAGAATTGACTTTAACACATCATTTGAGAAGAAGGTTATTATGATGTGCTAGCTGTTTAGCCACAATTTTGGTATGCAAAATAAATGGTTACCGTTTTAGGTAAAATACTCGATATAGACGTAGTAACTTTGTATTTTTAACTAGCTCAAATTGGATGCTAGAAAGGGGTTATAGGAGTAATATATTTACCTACTAGTTATGAGCAAAAGTAACATAATATAATAGGCAAACGCATCAGGTTCAGTAACATACCGTGTCGTGTTCCGTCGAACCACGCGGACCAATGAGCTGCAACATGAAACAAGCTAAAAGAAAATAATGAATACCCACGAAAGGGTACAACAACGGCTAGTGTCGACCGTAACTTATATATTTGTCCAGAATAATGGTCTCGTACAAACAATATACCGAGCGGGCCCCTTAAATAGGATCCAGATTAATACTAAATTTAAGTACTGCCTAAATAAAGCGATGTAAATACTAATTCAAACTCAGTATGGCTAAGGCACATTATCATACATTTAAATTTTAGGTGTCTTGATATGGACATCCAAAATAAATTGAGGTTCGAAACTATTATCGCGTTAATTATATCGGACCTATATGTATATTCAAAACAGGTCCAGAAAAATAAATTATTCACATATCAAATAGTACAACAGATTCGATGTACAAATAGTACATGGGTTGTATGAAAAACATCAAATTAAAAAAAGTATGATAAAAAATTATTTTCATCTAGTATGGCTTTGGAATAGGTGCTAATTTATGAATGCAGCTATGCTTGTACTTAAATGTCAAACTTAACATTTGACTTTAAGTGACTTATAGTTGCATTCATAAATTAGGAACTACTCCATAGCCATACTAGATGAAAATAATTGTTGATCGTACTCCAGCAAAAACTATAGATTAAGTTGACCCGCGAATACGGTCAACGAAAAGGCCTCGTTCACTTTCCTATAAAAAATAATGTTATTAGTCGTTTTCAACACTGTTTTTTCTATGATAGCCGAATAGCACATGTGATAGTATACGAATAATGGGGTTAATCATTGTTGTCAGTAACAACACCAACACCAACTGTTCTAGTTCCAAGTGAAACTATGATATGAAAGGTTTACAAAATGAATGTATTTAAATTTATTGGTAGCAAGTAGTCATCCACCGGCGTTTCGCCCCCGACCGTTTCACCCCCGCCGTTTCGCCCCCTAACCGTTCGCCCCCGAACCGTTTCGCTCCCGAAGTTTTTTACTCTAGCTTTAGCCAGCTTCAGCTGTTTCCCAGTTGCACCACGAAGAGGTAGCTGGTAGAATTTCTGCAACCGTTTTTTATTGTATTTTTTTAATTTTGTTTGTGTTTTAATTTTAGTTTTTTTTTTATATTTTTATTGGTTTTTGTTTGTTGGTGTTTGTGTTTAATTTTAGATTTTTTTAGTAGATGCGATATACTTTTTATTTCTTGGATTAAAAAATTTAAAAAACGGTTGCAGGAATCCTACTAGCTACCTCCTCGTGGTGGCAAACTGGAAACAGCTGAAGCTAGGTAAAGCTAGAGGTAAAACTTTCGGGGGCAAAACGGTCGGGGGCGAAACGGTTAGGGGCGAAACGGCTGGGGGCGAAACGGCGGGGACGAAACTGCCGGGGGCGAAATGGCGGGGCAAAGCTTCCGTAAACCGCTTGATATACAGATAAAAGTTAAATCAGAAAACGACCGACGATCACTTACCACCTACAAAATATAAAATTTAAAACTTTAGGTTCCTGTCCAGTAATTTCTACAATGGGTGCAATTCAGCAAACCAGGAATTTCCCACCTATCGGGAGGCGTGAAGTATGTTGCTAGGCACCCAGAAGACTGAAATAATCCAAATGTCTGACCTTAGTGGCTACGTGGTGAGAAAATTTGAAGAAATTACGACTGCAGGTCTTCTAGCGTGCGTGTATTACTGCACTCGTCCAATAGGTCTTTTCTTTAGTAGCAAACACCATATAGATATCTCGGAGTAGTAACGCACGGTTGCAAGTGTATCCTCCAGGTGTCGAAACAAAACTGGCGGAGAAGATAAAAAGAAACTGAAAGAACGGAAAAAACAGGCTCATTAGTGCAAGTTAAAATAGACATAATCGAGTCCTACTTTAGATCGTCGACGGCCAGCAGATATCTTACTTTCAGGCGCTACCGTATCCTACAGCAAACAGACGAAGCAGCGAGAAGCCGAACCAAACAGACCGAATGTACTCTATAAACGACGGTTTATTGGGCTTACAGAAAGCCCCGCACAAACACGTCGGATTGCTTCAGAAGTCAATATAAGAATTCTCAAGATTCTGTGAGGGGAATGGAGGCTGGGAGCTATTCTCTACTTCGAACTCTTCGAAACTGCACATGGAAATTTTTTAAATAAAAGGAACGTCGCTCCTGAATCCAAAGGCTAGTAAAAGTATTTAAATAATAACCTGCACGACGGAGTTGCTGGACCTACCGAAAATCAGCGAAAAATTCAAATCGACACTTTCGTTCTGTAACACGATTCGGGGATGTCTGTCATCTTGAATTGAAAAAATCAAAATCAGGTAAACATTTTTATTATAGAAATAAATGATCGGTCAAAATCTTTCCGGCTTTGGTTTGGTAGAAATTTTATCCCCACTAAAAAATGATTAATTCGTTTATGAAGTATATTTTTATTTATTTATTTATTTCGCACCCAGCCAACAGCCGTTAGGCTAATTATATGCGTCGCTGTACATTTTAAGGTAGTTTAAAACTTTCTGATGCTTCATGACTACAGAGATTTTGTTCAACTACATCTTTAATAACTGTAAACTGTTGTAGCTTCAGTCACGAACATGTTTCCGTAGTTTTGCGTTTAAATTTATATTGTCGACGATTGCAAAACAAAATAGTAGAAAAACTTACACTCAGAATCAAATTGCTGAAATAAATATTCTGTCCGAAGCCACCTGAATTTTAGTGTCTATAGGTACCCGAATTTAATACACACACGTATTTTGTCAAAACTTCGAACGTGGGTCACTAATTTCTGTGTAAAACATATCTACTACATACGTTCTAAAGTATTAGATAATTGAGAAAGAATACTTAGCTATACAATCAATGAAAAGGCACTTAAAATATTGGTACATACATATTATATATCTATCTGGCATGAAACCGAGAAAATTTCAGACAAATATATACAGGGGTGAGCATGAGCACCTTAAAAAATATTTTTTATTTAACTGAGGAATGGATACAAATAATAATTTGCACATACCTCAGGCTTTATCTTTGACAAAAATGCGACCCAACCGATACAGGATAAACGTTGTACGAGACAAAAAGGAGCAAAAGAATAAGTGCCTTAGGTTGACCTTTTTAGACCGAAAGCCGTATAAATGCGCAAATCGCAAATGTTCAAATACACGGAAAATGCAATTTGGGCGAGGCTGTGTTTCGCATTATAGTCAGGAATCACGGACCATAAATTTGGCCCATAGGATGTGCACTCAAAGATATAGTTTTAAAAAAATGTACACTATCTGAATTACCTTGCGGATTTAAAAGTGGAGGGCCCCATTCTTTTTGCGATTGCAAAAAATCTGACAAAAGTACGGTCCTATTTGTTTAAATGCAAATTGAGAAATTTTATCCATACATGGCATTTACAAGATATTGCTAAACGTTTATATCGTATTCGCAGCGCCTGCGGTTCAAATCCCGCCGATATGGGTTTTTTATTTGTAAATTATGTAATTCGTAAATTTCCTGTAATTTTTTAAGTATCTCACAAGATGGTAAGAAGAAGTAGGAGAAACAAGAAAAAAGTAGGAGAAACAAGAAAAAATGTTTTTCGGAGCAGATGGCTGTGACTTCATATTTGACACCTTCTTTCAGTTCTAAGCTACTTCTTCAAATCACATTTTTGTCTACTTTCAAAAATAATGGTACTACTTTCTTCTTGGACCATTTTCAAATTTTTAAACTTCCCCTCTATACGCAAAGAACATATTTAAATTTTGGAAAGCGCATTTTTAGTTAAGATGATGCTGGAACTTTTGTCAGGAATAAAATTTCCGATAAATAGATAATACAAAAATCCATGTGTTCAAATTTATGACGGACACTGTATATTATTTTATATATCATTAAAATATATATCACTGGAAGGGAGTCAGGGTCGTCGAAATATCTCTTTTTTTTTCGAAACCCAGTCAATCTGGCACACGTTAACGGCGTACCGGGGTGATGTGGTTAGCAAATCACGCCTTCGACGACTGCTGTACTTTCGCTGCTTCCACAACTGTGGTTTCGGTACCCAATTTTGAAAGCGACTGGGTGGGCCGCCTGCCAGTTACCAGATGTCGGGATTGAACCCCGTACCGCAGCCTGAACTCTCTAACCGCTCGGCCACGCTGGCGACTGATAACGAGTTAGTTATAACTGTATGTGCGGTAATTTAATGATTTCAGTTCGGTAAACGCAACATTACAGTACTGAGTCCGATAAGTTATTATACATTTTAGCACGCACTTACCGAACTCATTGCCGTAATGTTGCCCTTACTGGATTGAAATTATATTGTAAACAAGGAAATTATTAAAAAATATTTGGTGATTTTAGTTATAACTGTATGCGTGATAAATTAATGGTTTAAGTCGAGTAAACGCAACATTATAGTCTAATAAGTAATAATCGTAATCATATCCTAAGTGCCAATTTTTCATAATTTTTTTTACTCAGCAACGAAAAACCCCTTCTGCTTCTTTCGCTCGCAGACATCCATGGCCCATGTTGACCGGGTACGTCAGCGTCCACACCTATTCTCGTTGCACACACGCATTCATGGCCTACGTTGGTCGAGTGCTTACAACGGCTACTTCCGCAGTCTGCTACTGTTGCTCGCGCGCCATCCACGGCCTATTGAGACCAATGCGTGCAACAACAGCTTCCGTTCCCGCAGCTTGCTTTAGTG
>OW679194.1:258425808-258762848 GCA_940337035.1 Agriotes lineatus | reverse complement strand
TTGCTTGCCCAATTTTCGGAAAATTCTCGGCTCAGCTGCAGTCGGCGCGACCGAGAAATTCTTGGAAGAACAGTAAAAATTCACATTTCTTCTTACGACTTTTTAGTGCACAAGACGCCACATCCAAAATTATTAATTAAAAATTTTAAAAGGATGAACTTATTAAAACATTATAAACAACTGATAAAAAACAAATTTTATGGAATTAGACAAATAATAGTAGTAAAGAAAAAAAGAACACTTGAAAATTTAGGGGGGGGGGGCATTGGCCCCCTGGCCCCCCTGGCTCCTACGCGCTTGAGTCCATTTGTACAAAATTTCACCTAGTTATTAAGTGCCATCTAAGAGGGAAATGACCTGGAAAGTTAGCCCACTTGAGTGCAACTTCGGGGCTTGTTTGCGACCAGTTTTGAGGCATCTGCAAGTGGAAGTATGTGTGCAGTGTGTACATTGAATCTTCCTTGGTGCCCACATCCAGTAAGTAGAAGCCAGGAGCCTTCCAGATAAAAATGAGAGCTATGGCATCACGTGAAGGTGTAATCCAGATAGTGCTTCCACATTTTGAGGTAGATCTGAACAGCCAGGGAGCTCCGACGGGTATACAGCTTCGTGCAGCACCTAGAGCAGACATAGTACAAGGTCCAGAAAGAGGTTCCAGCCGCAGGGTTCCAGAGAATAATTACAAGCTTGGCGTCCCTTTGCGGTCGACGGATTTGGATCCAGAAAGCAGGAAGTAAAACAATTGCCAGCTCCGCGTCTTCTGTAACGTCAGGAAGGAAACAAAACAGGTTAGCCAAATTATTTGAGTCATTAGTTACATTGCTATTAATTACCTGAGGTGAAATTGTTGTTTGTTGGTAAATTTGCGTTCATTTATGCTGGTTTTTGTGTTTTGAAATCATTTCTGTCTTTGCCGTCAATTAGAGGTTAAACTGTCACTCGCAGAAAAGTTGGGCGTTTGCCATACAAGTGTAAAAGTCATACTCAATAGTAAATGGTATACTGGATGTTACGACCTAACCCTGGGATTTTGAGTTTTCTCATGCTAAGCTTAATTTAGATTTAGTTGCCGATAAATAAAATGGAAAGACAATAAACCATTTGTTTTGCAAATAATTATTGCAAAGCATAATTTTTAAGAAGCCCTGAGATAAGGCAGAATTCTTATTAAAACCAACTAGTAGTTTGTGTGATATTCCCACACTATTTATTTATATTGGATATAATACTACATTTAACCAGTGTCTCCCTTTTTTAAATTTTAATAATGCTCTTTATGGTAGAGTTCATTCATAGGTTTTTCGGACTAAACGTACTACTCACTGATGTCGTCTGCCGGGTCACTTTTACAGTGACGGAAGTTCATCTCTTTATTGTTCATTAGCTTACACTTGATTAATTAAAGATTTATTAACTATCACTCCTCAGGAGGTCTATGGGTAGTTTTTTTACCTAACTTATAGCAGTTAGTACCATCGCACTGGTGGATGTTATCACAGAAATTTCTTGGAATTATCCTGATGTGCTGTTCAATCGTTGGGATGCCGGTTTTTCTGCGAAGCTGTGAGTTTCTGACGAACCATTCTGAGTTAGTTGTTATTCCCAGGACTTTATTTTGTAAGTTTTTCAGATTGGTCTTAGATAGAGCTGTGTCATTCGTGAACGATTCGGCTCTATGAACCGACTCCGTAGCTTGAGTCATGAGATCCGGATCGCGCTATTTGAAAGATTCAGTTCCTGAATCACTTTTCACATTTGAGTCTAGATTCAAAAAGTCGTTCAGATAATGAAATAAACGTACCGATCTCTCTTCACGTAGTGAGTTGTGAATCGTTCATTTGAATTATCAATTTGTATTTCGTTCAAGTTAAGTGTATGCTACTCGATCTGGAAATATAATACGTCGTCTCGCACATCAGGCGATAAAGGTGCATTTTTATTAACGGACGTTTTTATTTGTCAAGTACAATATACTTTCATTTATTCATTCATTATCTTAGCATTTTTTAATCATTTACCTTTCTCCCGCGCAGTATGAGTGGTCCGCGACAATTTATATATGGCGATTAAATAAACGTCAGATCGAGATGGTAGATGTTACATTATGTTTATTATATGGAGCCACGGCAAAGTAAACCTGAAATTTATTAATATAACTGCTTTCTGGGGCGGCCTTTGCCTTTGCCGCTTGCTTATCAATTAACACCCGATACTTTTCGTCGGTGAGTGTGCGACTGTCAATGTGCTGTGAAGTCTGCAGTGCAATTCGTTCAAAGGTTCAAACGATTCATTTCATTCGGTCCCATTCTGACGCGTACGCAATGTAGCAGTAGAACAAATGAAATGAATCTTTGGAGCCGAATCACTGAACCGGATCCCACAAGTGAACGGGATTCCAAGAGTCAAATCTCAAAAATGAATCGCTTTGCCCAGCTCTAGTCTTAGATATTGCGCTCCACGCGCTACAACCGTATGTGAATGTAGGTCTTACCAAAGACATGTAGATTAAGGTCCCACATTTAACTTTTTATTGATTATTGGATAGAGCGAGCTCAGTCTTCCATATGACTCAGAAAGTTTTTTGTTAATGCGTAAATCCCAACTTAGTTTTTATCAAAGTATAAACCAAGATATTGCACTGCACTTTCTACTGGATTCCATCGGATCGTAGTGTTGTTGATAAGGAAGTTTGGAAGATCTGGAGACTGACGGAGCTTAAAGATTTTTGCTTCACATTTGTTTGCGTTTACAGTGATCTTTCATTTGCTAGTCATAAGTTAAGTAGGTTTAGGTCGTCTTGGAGATTGGAGGCTACGTTAGTAATATCATAATCTGGAATAAAGTTATGTTCCTCCAAGTATTTGCTTAAACGTACATGTAACGTTCGTTCCAAAAGCTTTGAAGGTGTGGATAGCAGGCTAATTGGGCGATAGTTTGCAGGATTGTCGTGCTGTTTGGTTTTGGAATCATCAGTATTATTGCTCTTCTCCAAGCGAAGGGTTTATTTGATAGGTTTTTAGTACTGCATTGGGTATAAGATCTATTCCTGGAGCTTTCTTGTGTTTAAATTGATTAATACACATCTATATTCTGATCGCGATATTGGGTCAATTTGTGTTGTGCCTGGAGGAACTTTGTTGTTTAATGTAGTTTGCTCAGGGTGGTTAGTATGATTTGGGTTAGAAGGAGTGGTGAACATTTTCCCCAACTGCTCTTCAAAAATCTCGCACTTATCAGAAGCCAACCATCGTATTGGAGTTGTGGAATTAGGACTGGTTGTTTTAGAATTCTTTTGGTGGCCCTCCATATACTGAGAACCCCAGTATTAAGGAATTCTATGTGGCTTTGATAAGAGGATATTCTGAATTGGTATTCAGTTTTAACTAAGTCTGTTCAGTTGGGTTTTGATTGTTGGGTTACGGGTAAAATTGCTATTCATTGGTATTGTTGTGGAATAAATCAACCTTTCTTCCGTTAGGTGGGACGGAGATCATTTGTTGTTGTTGCGGACTGATACGTTGGTGAATTCGGTCGCTACTTCATGGTATCTTCGATTGTTCTCTATTTTGAGCCACTCCACCAAATACATTTCACTGCACGTTTCACGTTTTCTGTCTACTTTTTCCCTTTGTGCTCTAGCTTCGGACACGTTTTTTTGCTATTCATTCTTCTGCCATTCTTTGTACATGCCCTAAACAGTTCAGCTGCCTTCACTACATCGTTGTCACCACCGCGTAGGTGTTTTACTGTTCTCTGTATTATGTACTTCAATTTTTATCCTGTGTATATGCGATTTACCTTCTATTTTTCGAAAAAAAGTTATTTCTGTTTTAGAGTTTTTACTTTCTGTTTCTGCTAACCACCACTCCTAAATTTGTGTTTTGTCAATATTGATTTTCATACATTTTGTATAATGCTTGCCTATATATTTCCATGTTGTGTTGCAAATTATTTTTTATATCGTCTGCGAATAAAAGTTCTAATAACCCCACCTTCTCCATTCTTCAATTAGGTACCAACAAGATAGTTTCGTGCTTTTCACTATCTTTGATTGTGGTGCAGTGGAGCCGGCTGAACACATCCTTGACCCAATCTCCTTCTAGCTTCAAGCTCTGTGTATTCTTTAATTTCTTGTTCTTACAACATTAATACACCTTTTTTAAAAAACTACTAATCCATTTCTTAATGCGTCCTTAGTTTTTTCTTTTTAAGACACCCCACCCTTTTTCGATATATAGTATGGCGAGTTCAAAGTTCGCAAACAGACTGTAATTAGCTGAAAACCGCAGACGCCCGAAAGGTTAGAATCTTACTAAATGTAAAAATTGTTTCTGGAATCCCTGCAGATTACATCTAGGGCACATAAGCCATACCTACAGCAGGGCTGAACTTTAAGGTGGTTCATAAAAGGTGCCACAATAATAGGCAATGGGTTAAACGACGTTTACTTTGCTAAATCTGGAAATGTACGAGTCGAGATTTTGCAAGTTGTTGCGATTAGGCATAGTTTGAAGTCCCAAATTAAAAAAACAGTATTAAAGATACAGAACGACTCTTTGATCAACATTCCTATGTCTGCTTTGATGGAAATGGGGCCCAGGCTGCAGGACGAGCAAACATCAGGTCAACGTGACAGCATATCTAATTGGAGTGAAAGTGTTACCACAGGGATTTTAAATTGTGCTGGTGCTGGAAACGATGTCAGTTTTAAACTAGGACCTAGAGTTTTTGTTTAATTTTTAATCTTATTTTGTGTGTAACCGTCACATTTGAATTTAGGAAAAGTTATGGTATGGAATTGTATAACGTGGCTGCCTCAGAAAACGACGCCAGTAGCACAGTAGTCCCTATAGCAGCCATTCTGTTTTTAATTACCTCCACTCATTTTAATTGATTAAGCTTTGAGGGCATAATTAAACCTCTAACTAAATTGATAATTGCGTAATAATTAAATTGCCTGGGGCAAAGTGAAATTGATAATCGCGCCATTTTGTTTTTAATAATTAAATTGCCTGGGGCAAAGGGGCACTTTGGGCGCCATTTTGTTTTAATTGAAGCGGCGGCCATTTTGGATTTTAATTTCGTCACGTGATGCTCGCGCCATTTTGTTTTAATTGAAGCAGCGTCCATTTTGGATTTGATATCGTCACGTGATGCTCTGTATTCGTCACGCCTATCCTTGTCCACACACGTTTTCTCTCACAATCATGCTATATCTCTTGTATTCGCTGAAAGCGCCTCTTTATCTTTGTCGTACTAACTGGAAGGTTTGTGTTCTCTCTGTCTTGCACGTTCTAAAGTCGTATTTATTTAAAAAAAACTTTTTTACTCCAAGTAGGGTTTGAACCTGATGCCTTTGTATTGCTAGACCTAAGCTCCACCCTAGACTACGGAGACTTTTTAACGATTTCTATTCTATGATCACCTCTATGAATGGCTGTTTAAATTGGTGTCTAATTTTCAAACTTACGAATGTAATTACAAAAGGCTATTTGTTTTCAAATTTATTTTTTTTTCTGTAATGTAAATCTCTTGTATTTCTTTTTCGAATCAGTAATTAGCTATGTACAACAGTGATTATTAGTTTTTAAGATTATATGTGGTACATTTTAAATATAATATAAATAAAAGTGGTCTTATTGTTAAGAAGGAGATATGCAGTGCTTCTAATGGTCACTTACGAGGGAAATTCTCTAAATTTATTTCTGCTAGACATGGAGTAAAAGCAAAATTATCTTATCTTTTGCAAAGTGAGAACAGGATGGCAAGAGGAATTATACACTTTATTGGAAAGGAAGGTCTTGAAAATATTAACAAGAAATATAGAAATCTAGTAGTCATTCCGTACAAGGTAGAACTAGCCGACGTTAATGTGCAGACCCTGTTAGACGAAATACCGAAAATTTTAAAACAGCTCCAAATACATGATTACTACCTTTTGGATTTGGATATAACGCAAGATTTTGTAAAAATATTTAAGAAGAAGAAATTGTTATAGGATTAATTATTTATTACGACCCCTAACGATTGTTCGCAATAACGCTCGACCCGGCGTACACCCTCCAGCCCAAATGCCTCGGCTAGAAAACTCGGTCGGTAGGGGGGTTCACATTCTAGGGTACAATTCAGGGTGATTGATGACAAATATGTAAAGGTTAATTGAAGGGCGCCACGGCCTTTGAAGGTGTTATGTTTTACCGTTAACTGACGACTGGCCAAAAACCGAAAGCCAATCGCAGTAGCGTCGTGGGAGCGCCTCTTGGATTACGACACTCCAAGAGGCGCTCCCACGGCACCGACGTTTACACCTACCTTGCTGGTGTCTTTTCCCCAGTTGCTTTGGCCCTGTACAAAGGAGTACATACACAGCGCAACAAGAACCTAAATTCTCGTTAGTTATAACAAATACACATCTATTTGAAATAAAAGGCAATACGTAACTTAGAAAATGGGCACTCTATTACCACAATATATATACAAGCCCTGAGGCAATTTGATCAAATAGCAAGTGCTAAAATTCGGGGTTAGTAAACGATCTTACAAAACAATAATGGCTGAGTTCCAAAAAAGCGGCATTTCCGCTTACATGATGGTCACCTAGGTCCCGGAATAAACTTACTTAATAGCCTAATGGCCTACAACAGTTGCAAGAGCCAGGCTCCCGTTTAACTTATGCTGAAGGCTTATATTGTAATGTAAATAATGGCTCGGGCGGTTAATACACGGCCCACAAATAACATACACGATAAGTTGGGAGTTCCGAAACTTCGCACACCATTGAAATATGCGCGAAACACTGTATAAAACTACTGTTACAATACCTTAATTCATCGATAAGGCTCCACGCAACTATGTTGTTGATGCAGCGGTGCCGGGAGATCTCGACTTGGGGGTTCTGCGACGCTCGGGGTTGTGATCCTTCCACAAGCACTACAGGGGTTGATAGGGGCGACTGACCAACTGGTTCGGGGAATTGTGGCAGCTGGGTTGGGCTGGACGACAAAATGGCAACGGCCCACCCTGTATATTTATGCTTTGAGACCGTTCCCGTTGAAGATCCGCTAATATAAGCGTGAAACTGTACGCGCCGGTATTTGAAACTTTAAGGAACGGAAAGCACTTGAAATTGCACACAAGCCCGAGGGTACAACACGCCCCTAAGAACAAAAGGGGTTGTTCTTTGTTCTTAGTGTTACTTGCACAACCGTGCGTTTTGACAGCGTAATTCGGACCCTCTCGAAGGACGCTCTTGACGCAAAGTTATTTTAATCATTGCATCATGCGGAAAACTTTCCATCGTTGGGCATCTCACTTCTGCCTATATAAATAATCTATTGTTCGGGGTTCCAGATTCCACCACCCAAATATAAAGCGCAACAAAGCGCGGGACTTCCCCGGCCGGGTTCCCGCCGGTCAGGCGCCGAAATCTGATATCCTATGAGCATTAAAAGTCTTGAATCTTTTGAATTAAAGACTAAACGCAAACTCCATCTGCAAGCGATTTGTTAAGTCACTTAGCTGGATTTATGTACTGTGACAACGGGTTACAGCGTTCGCTTCTGTGCTGAAGCAAATGCCCTATTTAATGCCTTTATACGGCAGATGTCGGTGCCGGAAATTAGGTCGGTCATAGCAACGTATACCCAATTTACTTCATTTATGGTTTTGAGTAGGCATTGAGTATGAATACTTTTGCCATTGAACCACATATTTAGTTACAAAATGTTACTTTACTGATTCAAGAGTCGCGAGTTGGATCGCCGGTTTTGGTTGATTAAAAAAAATGTGGATAAAAGCCGCTATAAAATGTAATCTTTCGAAAGAGATGTAAAACCAACACAATGTTACTATGATGTGCAGCATGTAAAATATCCGTTTCTAAGATTGGAACTTTTGAATCTAACGGTGGTAACTGCGCGCCCTGGTACTCAAAAGGTAAATAGCTCTAACCTACAATCGTGGACTGTTTGCGTCCAAAGACCATAGAAATAACAATTAAGCTGGAACGGTCCGTGCCACCAGCTGCTAGGGCTGCTCAACCGATGTTAGACATCAATGTACAGCTACTTCAGCATTTTAAAAATTATTGCAGATTCCTTAATTAAGAATGAAGTGGGTAGCACGAGGGTTCTTGAAAAAATTAGAAAGGAAAGAAAGGCATGTAGTTAAATTCGACTCTGAAGTTGAATGCTCAAAATTCTCAAAAGAAGGAACGCTAATTGCGAATCACAGAAGTTACTAAAAACTACATAGGCAACACGATACACACAATGACGTTTAAAGTGATCGAATGTCAAATCGGATGTGATATAAAGCTGGAGGAAAAATATTTTAGGACCTGTACGCTAAACCCCAACCTTCTTGAAATACTCTGAAAACTCTAAAATAGACACAAATTGTAATGTCTGGGTGATTGCAACATAGATATGTCAAATTTTTCGAGTTCAGCCACGCAGTACTTTCATTACATGTTAGATTCATTAAGTTTTGATCAACTTATTAAAGATCCCACTCGAATATCGAAAAACAACAGTACAGTAATAGATCTCATAATTACATCCGATAGTAACTGCATTATTGAATCTGGTACGTGTGAACATGGGTTATCTGATCATGAAGCAGTTTTTTGTAAAATATCAATTAATAAATTTAAAAAAAAATCCTACATTACGTACTTTTCGAAATTTTAAGTATTTTAATTTTGATAATTTCTATAGAGATTTACAAATGTTACCGTTGCATCAACTCTACTATATGAGAGATATTGATGCTAAAATAAACCTTCTAAATAATTCTATTATTAATCTATTTGATCAACATGCCCCGTGGATTACTATTAAAATGAAAAGGAAACCTGCGCCTTGGTTAACGGATAATATTAAGCTATTAATGAAATTAAGAAACAAGGCAAAATCTAAATTCAGCAAGACTAAAAATCCTATGCATTGGGAATATTACAAATCCTTGCGAAACTTTACTAATCTAGCCATTCAGAATGAAAAGAAGGCGTACTTCGACTTTAAACTTCGAAATGGGGGTGTAAATTGCATTTGGAAAGAACTAAAATCGATAAATATAAATGTTAATAAGCAAAATTCTATACCAGAAACTCTTAAAAATCCACAGCAAATAAATGACTTTTTTATAGATTCCATACCCAATATACATCCGGATCAACAGCTTATTAAATATTATCGTGATAACGTACTTACAACAGAAAATCTTTCTTTTACTACTGTTAATGTTGACCAAGTTGATAAACTAGTTCGAAGTATAAATAGCATGGCAGCGGGTGTTGATGGAATAACGATTTACATGATTAAACTTTGTTGTCCATATATACTGCCATTTATAACACATATATTAAATTATTGTTTAACGGAATGCGTTTTTCCAAGTTGTTGGACGAACGCAGTTGTAATTCCACTGCCCAAAATAAGCAATCCCCAAACGTATAAGGATCTGAGGCCAATTAGTATATTACCAGCTCTTTCCAAACTATTAGAAAAAATTCTTAATATGCAATTATGTCAGCATTTAAAGGCTCATAATATTTTATCAGATTCGCAGTCAGGCTTCAGACCATTTCATAGTTGTGCTACTGCTCTTTCGAATATAACAGACGATATTCTAACTGCATCCAATGATGGAAAATTAACAGTATTGACTCTTTTAGATTTTAGTAAGGCTTTTGATACCATAAATCATGAATTGTTATTAGCTGTATTATACTACATTGGTCTTAGTCCTAACGCTCTTCTATTAATGAGAAATTATCTCTCCAACAGGGGCCAACAAGTTAAAGTCGATGGACGCTTATCTAAGTTGAAATTTATCAAAAGAGTGGTTCCACAGGGATCAATTCTTGGTCCATTGTTGTACTCTATATATACGATTAAGCTTCATGATTATGTTAAAATCTGCAACATTCATATGTATGCAGACGATACACAGGTTTACTACTCCTTTCCACCAGGAAATTTTAATGATGCAGTTGCTATTATTAATAATGATCTGAATTCTCTCGCAGACGCAACCCGGAAACATGCTTTAATTTTAAATCCTGAAAAATGTTGTGTATTGATATTTGGAAATAAACATGAATGTGAGGTTAAGAAAAATCAACTTAATATTCACATTGACAATAAAATTATACCAGTTGTCGATGAAGCAAAAAACCTAGGTCTCATATTAGATAATAGCTTTAGGTATAGAAAACAAATTTCTAAATATATTCAAAACGCATACTGTAATCTTAGAATGCTGTACCCTCACAGATCATATCTCAATAAAGCAGTAAAATCGATTCTTTGTGAAACTCTTGTTTTATCACATTTCACGTTCTGTTCTGAAGTGTATGATCCCTGTTTGGATCTAGATTCAAGTAAACGAATCCAGAGAGTCCAAAATGCCTGCTTGGGATATGTTCATGGGATTAGAAAATACGAGCACATCTCATATAAATTATCTGACACTGGGTGGCTGAACATGAAAAACCGAAGACTTCTTCAGAGTTCCTCGTTATTTATGAAAATTATTGTAGAAAAGCAACCAGCTTACCTTTACAATAAAATTACCTACAGAACAGATGTACATAATTTAAATCTGAGGCATAAATGGACTCTGACAGTTCTCAACACAGGTTGGCTCTTTTCCAAAGGTCATTTTCCTACACTGTCGCGAAAACGATAAATAACTTGCCAAAACGCTTTAAAAATTTATCTTTGCGAAGATTTAAACCGGCTCTTTTTAAATACTTATTTCATAATCAGTAATTATCATTTTTTTTAAACCAGTGTGCTTCACGTGGTCCTTGTCTGCTTGTTTGCAATTATTTCAGTTGCTCTTTCTCATCAACAGCAAAAAAAAATAAAATAAATTTAAAAGGTATTTTAGGCACGAAATTCAATTACGTTTTTTATAGCATATTTAAGGTGGAGTTGAAAAACAGGCTACTGAACTTCACCTTAAGATTCCATTATATTATAAATTGTAAATATATGTACATATGTAGATAATGGAATAAATATTATTATTATTATTATTAAATAGTTCTCTAAGTACAAGCGTATGGTACCTGTCTAATTTCGAATTCAATCATATTCAAAAACAAAATCGCCCCACTTTTCATTTTGGGAATGTTTACAAGTTTGTGGTACATGTCGCTAAAAAATGCAATTCGACAACAAATTTCCCTCGTCTATTGATAGGACGAGTTGTTGGTAATATACCATTTAAATATATTTATCTTATTTTGCAACCATGATCTTTAAAGATGTTCTGCAGTCTACCAACAATATTTATTTATCGTATGGCTTATTTGCCCGGGAGACCCAAGTTTGCCACCCGAGATAGTCCACAGCTAAATCTAAGATATAGTTCTGATATCATATGTATTGATATGATCACATTTTAGTAGCCTTATATGTAAAATAATAATTATTAGTAACTTGTAACGTAAGTTCAGATTTGTTATAAAATAGCATAGGCCTTGTAAATAATTGATAGTATGATGTTGTTAGAATTAAAACAAAGTAAGCTTGGCATTGCATCCAACTAAAACAAAAACTGTAAACAAAATAATTGGGATGGCTTTTCAAGAGAATGTCAGGCTTTTTTTAAATTCAATAATTACCTAACCTTTTGGAGTAGTTTCGGTACAAAGTTGACGAGTTTGCTTGTATATAGGTTTTTTTCAGTACTTCAGTTATTTGCATCTAAAAATTCGAAGGTGACACGTACCACCTTTGGTTCGCTAAAAAGTTCCGGGCTCTAGTCGTCTTAGTTGCAGCTGCATTCATTTTGCCCCGTTTAGGAGCGCTTGCTTACATCGATTTCAAAACACAGTACATTGGAGCAAGCGAGATATGTTCCTAAAGTTTTTTTAATTCCGTCGCACTCTCTCTTCCGCGGGCTGCAGCGCCGTTGTATCATACGAGTTCATGCGGGGCAGTCTGCGATTTCATTGGCTGCAGGTGTGAGTGCGATATAGGCGTCTGGTGAGAAAAAGTGGCTTGGCTTCGCTTTTGAGTGAAGTTGTTTCCGGCTGGGGTTTGAGACGCTTGTTCGAGAAGGTTGCGTCGCGTCGGTGCCGTCCACGCCTTAGTGCGTGGGCGGCCCGTTGTATTTGTGCCGTTACAGCTTGCTGTCGCTTTTTGTGTTGAAAGTTATTCACGGACCGCTAAGGCGATAAGTGGTGTTTGTATTTCGATTGGGCGTGTGTGCCCTGGTTTGTTCGTGTGACCGCCAGATTTCCAAAATTTCGTTGGGTCGTAAGGGTTCTTCTTCCCGTTAGCTGTGGGGATCCAAACTGTAGAGCTGACCAATTTTTCGGTGTCGCCAGCTCTCCGTTTCGATTTCCCGAGAGGGAGTTAAACCAGACCCTGTCCATTGGGCGAAATCTTCTTTAGGGCCGCACGCATCCGCCGACAGCACGTTCGTTGCAGTGGCGAGCTCGCCAGTCACAATCGCGTGGCTCACCCATTCAGGTAGCGTGTGTATTTAATAACAAGTAATTAAATTTTACTTAGTTTATTAAGTTTATTAAGAACTAGGAAAAAATAGCATTAACACAGTAGTAGTTTTATAATTTATTGTAGCTGATTATCTCCTAATCTCCTATAAATTAAATTTTATGTGCTTATTTATTGACTCATTGCCTCTTTGCCGAGGCCGTTTAATAACCTAATTATTCATCTGTTTATGCATAATTTATGTGTTCATTTATTGACTCATTGCCGCTTTGCCGAGGCCGTTTATTAACCTAATTCATTCAACTATTGACGCATAGCTTATGTATTTATTTACTGTCTCATTTCCGCTGTGCCGATGCCATTTGTTAAAAACTAGTTAAGTTAGCAGTGCGTTAGCTAGGTAGTATAGTCGACTAGAATTAACCCCCCCCCCTCCAGCTAGGCTGTATAGTTAGTCCATGTATTACTGTGTTTACTTTTGTGTATAATTGATTTACATGTGTGAGACCAATAGAACGGTTATTGAACGAGGTCTTGTGATTTCCGACGGGTTTGTGCATGCTTACTTCCAGGGTACTGTGTAAAGATAAATGTACGGCGATCCTGAGTGTTTAAGCGTTGCAAGTAATTTGGGGATGCTTGCCGCTACAGTATCGTGAGGCTGTGTACATCTATTTTTCATTCCGTTGAGCTTTGGATTTCGCCAAGGTGATGAGTTGTAAGGTAGGCTTATTTGATTTTCCGGTTTCAGTCTGGTCTATCTTTTTCGTTTATGTCGATAAAACCGGGTGGCGCTAATGAATTTTATTAATTTTTACCGTTCTTTAGGCCGTTACCCGTAGGTAATCTCGTGTAGGACCCTCCCTAGCTCCACTGATGTCTAGTCGGCATATGTTGTTACGGGCTGGGTAACGGCCCTAGGTGAGTCATTGTCCCGATTGGGAGAATTATCTTCGCGCCGGCCGTCTAGCTTTACGTGAATTTTTGTATGAGCCGGAGCGGTGTTGTAAACCCGTTTTAGACCGTAACAAGAATTAGTTGTGTTTTTGCAAAGCTCCCCCAATATAAGTGATTTTTATGTTCTATTAAATACCGAAGTTGATTAGAAGTTGTGTCTTATTGTGAGAGCGTGTTCTGGGTCACCTATGAAAGTTTTTCTTGCATTGGGTTTCCTACACAGGAGATGCAAGGCATCAATTTGGTCCAGTGTAAGCCAGGGTATTTCAATGTTATGTTGCGGCGATCCAGTCAATTTTATAAGTGCGTGTACAAGGACATAAGCAAGCAGCGTACGTTTAGTGCAGCGGAGCCCTATAATAAAGCCCCCAGCTTTAGTGAAAGCGATCTAAAAGCTCATCAAGGTTGCAGCCGACATCCAGTTGGGAGCCAGCGCAGATTTGTGCCTAACAGCAGGCCGACAAAGACATCCTTTTCAGAGCATCGTGGGAGTTCCAGTTCGGTGCAAATAGCCCTAGAATCATCGCATCAGCTATCTCAAGGTCAGATTCCCATCTAAAGGTGTCATATTTGTGAACGTGCGCGTGGTTTTCAGCACCACTTCCGTTCCTGGCGTCAGACGAAGTATTTTTGGTTTGTGACGCGGTGTACATACGTTCAGTTATTATTGCACAGCAACAGCGTTTACTGCGGAACATCGACGATTTAAATAACACTTCGGAGCTGTTTGTGCACTGTCAAGATCAGGGAACCATCTTGAAATTAATGTCATTCCCCTCAGTTACACTTGTAATATCCCATCAGTTAAGTAGCGGGCATACAGAGTGCATACAAACAAGTGTGTAATCAGACTGTTGAATAATTGTAAATAGCAAATTAGTAGTACGATAAAATTTGTATGTAGCGACCTAACCCTGTAGATAGAGTCATTTAATAATTATAAATAAGAAGTATAAGCAAATATTAGCCGGGAACTTTACAAAAGTTGATGTAATTAGAGTCATATAATCTTTTTCCCATACATCAGTCTTCCGGAAGGAGCGCCATTAATTGTATTCCACGGCGAATGGTGACCCTGCCCGTTACCGATCCAATGGATTGCGGAAAAAATTTCGAGTGCCCATGGTTTCGAACCGAGACGCGCTTATTGCGAGCCTGGCGCTCTTAAACCACTGTTCAACGTGGTTGTCCAATGCCAATAATGTACTATATTAACGCTAACAGCCAAATACTCAATATCTGAATTTTGTTCATTTTGAGAATCAAAATAAAATAAAATGTATGTACCATGTGCACAATCACGATTATAACCTTGGGGAAATTAAAGGTCCGTTTAGCGTGGCGTTTAAAACATTCCCTCGTGCTATATTCCATTGATTATGCCCTTAATACATAAATAATTATTTCTTAATTATTGTTTATTAGAAATAAGTGATACGGCATAGTGGACCCTGTATACATATTTAATGCACGTGACTTTTATTATTAAATGATGCTCTTGCACCTGTTTTTGTATATTCCCATAATAATCGTAAATGAATTATCTGTTTTGAGTATCTAATTAATAATAACAGCGTGGTATTTACGTTTTACCAATTTACGATTGTACGGGCTATTATAATGTAGTTAAGCGATAAACGAGGTATCGTTCTAAATTGAAAAATAGGATTGAGACGGGTTGCGTTATTGAAAAAACTAGATTTGCTGAACCGACTTCTATAAGGCAAACTATATGCTGCTGTCCCTCCCTCGTGAAATTTTAGGAAACGTTTTTAAATCGTCAAGAGTGTAGTAACTTTCAGAGACACATGTAGGCATCTACTGATATATGAGCCTGCTAAAGGGTGGCCGCGGCTGCCGCTTCGTTTTTATGAGCGTCCGCACACGTACAACATTCGGCCATAGCCAAAGTAATATTTCACCACGTCCCGCTCCTTTAAGCACGACTAAAACTCATCCTGTTTTTGTTGCAGGCTCTTTTGCGTGGTGCTATTAGTCAACAGTCAGCCGTTATTCTGATATGCATGGCCATGGATCGGTATTTGTGCATGGCTGCACCCAGCGAGATACCCACAAGCACTCCAGTAAGAAGGTAAGTCATAATTGGCCCCAATTACCACCCTCTGAAGTAACGGCGCCCTAATGCAAAATACGTGTTGATCGAATCGGATCATTAGCCTCGCGAAGGATGTTTTTCGGCAAATATATAGCCTTTCCCTCGGGGAAACGCTCTGTCCTCTCATTACGGCGGAGTGAGCGATCGCACCTTTTTGTTGAGTCATAGCGCCCTCGACGTTCCGAATGAAGCTTAAATTGCAATCAGAAGGTGATGCTGAGTTGTTGGCTTAGGATTTACCAGTTACACGACGGTTTATTTGTAGCCGTTATTAGGCTCTGTTTTAGAATATCATTGGGGTCGTAGCAGCCTTCGAGAATTAGTTTAACCTGCTGTTCGGTCGACGAAACTTGGGTACCCGATAACATAGATCATATGAACTCTAATAATTAAGGCAGCACAGGATATTGAGGATGTGTTTGTTTGTTGTTGCTACCGACAAGATACGTATATTAGCATTAGTACAGCATAACTTTAGTAATTAGAGTCGAATGCTAACAATGTTCAGATTACAAGACAAGCAGAAGCGATTCGACAGCTGGCATTATACGCTGCTGCCAATTATTAAATGTTTGATTTGGTTTTGTGTTAGATGTGCAATAAACCGTCGGTTAGATTATTGAATACCCAGGCATTTGTTCTGTTAACTTTCAGCTTCTTTTCCCCAAGATAACTAAGTGATGATTGTTTTTGGCAACGATAGCCGTAGAAGTAATGACTTTGTAATTACAATACAAAATATCAAAGAACAAACACAAAGTTTGAATAACATTTGATTCTTTTAATACAAATAAACTGTGTTAATAAAACCAATTCTATTTGAATAATTTAATTACAAGATTCAGTTTTCAAAAACACAATGCATATATTTATTGTTTATATCTCTTATGCTATTTTTATAGCTTACCATTAGTTATACATAATTCTAAATATAATTACGATACTTCCTGAAATCTGCAATCCGAGAATGCCAACCAGCTATCCCTTGCATGGAAAATATATCGCCATTCAATTATCGCTGCTTCTTAAAGGTTGAACATCAACCATGTAACCTCAGTCATAAAATAAATGCATTAACTACATGATAAATATTAAGTCTGTCACGTTAAGATCCAGCGAAAATACAAAATTATCCAAACAAATCAACTGGATAAGATTAAAGGTAAAGCAATGCTGGTCAAAGATAATAAAAAATACAAAGAAAAAATACATACTGTAATTCAACGCTACGCAAATGGCATGCAACATTCAAATATATATGCTTCGTTGCGCAGTCGCACGATATAATTATTTTTTAATAGCAACAATAAATTAATAGATCATAAATTAATCATATATTTCGTGAAGCAATGAATCTGCATATTATAGTAGGTTTCCTGTAAAAAAGTGTTACGGCACTGAATCAAACTAGTAACATAGAAGCCAGCTTTAACTATCTTTAATTTGACAGAAATCCACATCAATTGCTGAAAGAAGTGTTCTTGACACGCACATGTATTATAGCATGATGGGAAGCATCGACGGATATAAAATCCCGCAGGTCACGAATTCCAGATGACGCAGAGAAGGCGCATACGAGGAGTATATGAAATTTTCGCCGATCGACGTACAGGTGTGCAGCCATTGGATTATTTATATATTTTTCAAATATGTTCGTGTGACATAATCATAAGCATAGAAACAAAAATACAGAGAAATATTGATACCAATTGTATAGCCAAAGAGAAGCTATCGTCCCTACATGGGCACATTTGAGGGTCGGACAGCTGACAGTGAAGACGGCGTGCGGTTCTTAAAAAATTAAATTAATTAATCAGTACAAAGGGAGCGCCAACGAGTCTTTATAGAACAAATGTGCTCAAATGGCAACGAGAACTCATAAATCCAACGCTTAAACCAAAATTAGAATAATCTGAAATGGAATAAATATCATAATTCAGGTTTACAGCAACGAAAACGCAGATAACCATAGTCAAATGTATAATTTTAAAAAATAGGGTACTTTAATACAAAAGTTCAGAATGCCGGGTGCACCCAATAAACATAAAGTCTAAAATATAATAGTCAAGTATATAAATTCAATAACAATTACGTTGGATGGATAAACTACATAAGTTATTATAGATTAACAGTGAATAACTAAGGCCAATGAAGCCGTAAGTGCTCCATCGATGGCATAGGTAAAACGGAAAATGGAATTTTCAAGATCAAAGTCAAATTATGCAACATATAAGCAAAGGTGAAGTTTGAGGAACCCTAAATATATTCAAACGCATTCGCTGAAAATTTGACGAATCAGCGCGAGTCGTGGAATTACTCCACAAAATTTCAAAGTCGAGAACATAGCTACGTGCAGAACCAATCAGTCGCTCTCTGGCAGATTTACTAGCTTCTTGGCGAACAGCTACAGCTCAAGCCGCATTTAGGTCACGATCACCTCACAAACAGGGCTAAGCAGCATACTGCAACATGGCAGCAAGTGTACAATACGGGAGGACAACATATGGACAAGAGATCATGATAGCTCAATACTATATCATTACAGAGCATACTGTAGGATCAAAACATCCCTTTTACGTCATCATAGCAGGATCAAAACAGTTCCATACGAAATCAGTACACCAAGAGGCCCCGATAGTTAAATCAAGTCGGCAAGAATAAGAAATGACCACGCGAAACATAGTTGCCGGAATGTTACCCTAACAAATCCGTTGCTAACATTACTAACGCAATGGCTGCAACATAGTCACTGCTTTCGTTTTAAGATCTGTTGTTTATTTTTGTATTCAATTGTATGCGATTCGGTTCGTAACTAATCATAATGGTACAAGTCAATATGTACTGACGTACACGTACACGCCGTTTCGCCTGGCAATCTCCCTCACGACTACTACTATAATGATATGCGTTACGATCCCTATATATATATATATATATAAACGGTATGATATTGAGCCCGATAGGTCTTCGGGCCGCTGATGATGCCGGCCTAAGGAAGCAAGCTAGAAGAGAATGGGTTACATATTTTTGTTTCGTTGCATAACACCGGTCGAGGCATTCACAGAGGGGTAAAGATTTCTAAGAAATACAGATTTTAGGTATAAACGTCTCCCTGTGAATCCCAGATATAGAAATGGTACTCTATGGGGCCCATTTATATATTTAACTATTTTAAGCGTACGTTAGTAAGCCGACACCGTTGCCATAATCTGTAGTGCCGGCCGCTTTCGCGCCTATATACCGGATAACGAATTCCCTTTTGCGTATTGTGTATTTAGCAATAGTGGGTTTATATTAGTCAAATTAATATATTGCTAAGTTTTAAAATGCCCAGGAATCGTGGGGAAAAATTCTTGCTCTTGCTCTAAAATCATGCAAGTGATATCTTACACCTTATGTTATTATTAATAATTAATATCCTTATAAACAGGGACGTCGCTGCGTTCCTCAAAGATATTGCATAAACTAGACTTGTGATGCAGTTAATTTAATTAAATAACTTATTCTATCTCAAGTTTTTATTAAAAAAATATTATTTCTACTAAGCAACGAAAACATCCAAAAAACCGGTAAAATATCTATTATTTTCAAATCATAGCTCGATATGCAGTTGCAAGATATACTTTAATAATAATAAATACTTTACTCCAGTTAGTTAGGAATGTTTTGGTAGGATTAGTAAATATTTACCGCTATTAAAAGCTTGCCCAAAAGTATACGGTTGATTACTTACGAAAATTATTTTTCTACAGTATCTTCAATACTTTTAGTGACCTTTGTTGGAAAACTATTCATAATTTTGATTGAAATTTGTAAAATGTAACGACGGCAGTGTGGTCGTGTTTCCAATTCCAAGTACCGAGAGGTCAAATACATTTATAATTAGAGTCGCGACGTAAATGATTGAAGTGTGGATAATAATAACTTGAACGTCGTGTACAATGCAAAATTATATTCAATTCTATAATTACATTAACCAATAAATATCTTAAAAACATACATTTATATGACAGCCATGAAAAGTCATAGTGAAAATTGGAAAGTGATTCGTATTATACGTTTGGCAGTATGAAGTGTATTGTCAGCCTATGTCAAATTCGAGGTTAGCAGTGAATGGCCTGGCTTTTATTTCACTAGTGGGTTATGGTTTAACTCAGTAGTGGTTTATGGGCTACTTTAGACGTCTAAAATCGATCTAGTAATAGTCTTATAACTAGGAGGTGTTGGATAGTACTAGTAAGGTAGAGTAACGTACTTTATAGTGCTAGCAAAATAATATAGCTAAACTTTATTTTACTAGTACTATATATAGCTTCTTTATTGCCGAGAAACTGTCATAAACAGTACTTTATAATACTCGTACAAAAAACATTTGATTCTCATAAATTTTTGGCCGTTTTTTATAAAAATTAGGTTTTGCGATTTTTTCAAAATCTATCCTTTTTCCCAAAACACTTTTTAAGCAAACGCTGTAGATAATTATATAATATACGATTTTGTTTCAAAGAATCGTGTTTTCATACCACAGCTATAAAAAATTTGAGAAGATTTTGTAAAAATATAATTTTGCGCTTTTTTCAAAAAAACTTTTTGAACGAAAAGTGATAGATATTTGTATAATATAAGCTCTTGTTTTCAGGAATTTGGTTTTAATCCAGCAATTATAAAAATTTTTAGCACATTTTTTTCTAAAATTTTAGTTTTGTTCTTTAAAAACTATAAGTACTTTTCACAAAAATTTAAACAAAGGTTGTAGATAAAATATGTCTTTATCCAACAATTATAAACATTTGAGGATATTTATGTGAGAATTTAATTGTGCGATTTTCTCAAAAGCTATATTTTTCACAAAAAAACGTTAAACAAAAATTGTAGTCAATGACAATATATGTTATTCTAAAAAATATTGTTACCAAAAATTATAAAATTTACTGGAAACGGAAAAATGCATGACTAAAGTACCACTTTTGTTAGGCTGAGTTTATCAAATATTCACTGTGATATCCAAAACCATATAAGAAACGCAGATATATTTTCAAGTCGATCTATTATACCATCTGTGCTGTAGAGAGGATACAAACAGATTCACAGACAGACATCACCTCGAACACCACTTTTTCTGAATCAGAAGAGACGAAAACCGATATTTCCGCAAAAATCTCGAGTTCGACATTTTTTGTGATTACTATAAAATAGCTATGTATGCAACAAGTGCTAAAAGTCGACGTTTATGAACGAGACATGAAAATTATGAAACGATCCGAAGGCTGAGTTTCATAACATGTCTCGTCATAAACATCACTTTCTGTTCGAAATTGCAGTTTTATAACCTCACTTCAGCTGATTTCGTTAACCACGCTAAACTATAAAACGTCACTTTTAATGAAACAAGCTAGCGCTAAAAGGCCTACTTTTAGTAGTGGTCGTAGATAAAGTAAATTATTTTTATTTACACCGTATTAATGTTTTATGTAGGTATGTGTATGAATACGTTTTCAAGCCCATTATGTATATTAGCCTGAAGATGGTTTAATACATAAGCCGAAACATGTAGCGCATGTAAAATATATGTTAATTTTATGAGGAAGACAGTGTTTCCTTTACAATAATTTACTGAATCACCTCATTGTGAGAATGGACCAGATCCTGAATTTTTATTTGTACGTTGTTGAGCCAAACGTGGGATCATCAGCGTTGAAAATGGCTTCGCAAGGTACTATTCATGTATTCAGCGGGCCTAACTATGACCGTTTATAAGTCTATCTATATATAATCGATAACATTTTACCCTAAGGTGTAAGGTGTACAAATAACAATCATTTATTTATTTACGATCCCTATATCATAAATATTAATAGTTATTTGAGACCTTGAGTGTTATTAGAATAAATGTATTGAGCTTGCAAGGTTGGCTTTACCTTAAATATGTATCAAATGCGCAAACAAGGCGCTTATTGCCTGAAGCGTGAATTATAGCACGAGGTGCGAAGCGCTGAGGGATACAACATATCAAGGGTCAAAAATTTCAGTTTACAGTTTAGCTGAATACATTTATTTATGTATGAAGGAAACGATTGTTAAAAAGGAGATCTACATAGCATTTAAACATAAAACTTTCGACTGTCAAAAATTTCACTTTAATTTTGAAAGTACACATCTAATTCTAGCGAGTATTTTATGATATAATAGAAGCTTATTAGAGGTAATGGTCACACCTAAAAACGTACAATTTAACCACAATCAGTTTAGCTGTTTACGTTGTATTCTACGAGCACGCAATTATTGAATTTTGCTTATTCCTACAGTGTCGGTAATTGTAGACACACCTTTAAGCAGACTCTATGTTTCTCTGCATACTTTATATACACTGATGTCGATACATCTTACAATTTTTGGATTCATTACGTTCGTGTTTCAGTTTAAGTTATGACCTTTATGGAACAAAATATTCACTACAAACATTGAATTGTCACTTAATTTATTGTTTCCACCATCTAATAATGTCACGTGAGCTATTTAAAAAGCTCGTAGCAGGCAGGAATAAACATATGCGTTTTAAAATACATTGTTTTGAACTGTTATGAATTTGTATTGCAGCAGTAGTTTTTCATAAAAATTTATCGATATAAATACATCGTCGATATATTTTTGTGCATATTTCGCTCCAGCATGTTTTCTTATGTCTATGAATCGTGCAGGCCAAGATTCTTTCTATAATCCACCTAAAATTTCCTCTGACCATTGGCATTTAAAATAGTTTTAAGTTTATCTCCCCAACTAATTATTCCCTAATATCTAACTGTCTCTACGGATTTCGGTTTTGGCACAGGGGAGACGCAGAGAACGTTACAAGATTTAAAATATAGCATGACACGGGTCTAAATTAAGGCGACGTCACAAAGCAATTGTTGACTGCGAAATTCCTAGGTTCATTAAAGTGGCTAAAGCATCCCAAGGGGTTCGGCTCACATTTCAGGACATCTCTGAACTCAGGGCGTGTGGGGCACATTCGTGGAAATGAATCATTGCTATCCAGCCTTCCCGTAGAACGAGCACTGATAAGCTAACTCCATGCTTCTAGCTGTACTTTCGCCTAGGTGACCCAGATAATCGCCTTACATTTTCTAATCGGAAGTGGTGAGTATTATTTTTGGGGTATTACCTTTGCGATCATAGTTGTAAATAAGATATTATCTAGAATGTCAACCCTATATATTAGTGAACGGAATGCGATGGTTCGCCCTGTTTTAAAATTCTATTTAGTTTTTCGTTATTCCAGAAGTCAATGAAATTGCATGCAATAATTTTCAGTATAGTAAACTGAACTTGATTTCCAAAAATATTAAGGAAATTGAATGCCTTTTACATGATGATTTATGTAGCCTAGTTTTCACTTCTGAATGTAACCTACAATTTAAATTACTCGTCAATGTATGTGTCGGCGCCGAAGATATTTGGACTAATGTCTCCGCCTATGAGTTATGTTTTGTAGTTATGTTATGGTTCGTTTTATTTAATGAGTTCATAGAAGGAACGCGATAGGTAATTTCCTATTGAATGAAATGGCGCCTGCAAGACCCAAACAATATGGGAATGAGGGAATGAGTAGCTTTGCCGAGATCAGGGCATTCTTGTATAGAAAAGCAAAGGTGTTGGACGAAGGTGCGGGCGCCGGACCATTACCGTTCCAACCCTTATTATTAGTTATGTTCATTTCGCCATTGCGGGCTATTTATTGGTTATTTTAGTTTTCAACCAAATAAACTGTGCTTATCGGACTTAATGTGTAAAAATCGAAGTGGTTACGCCCTGAACTAACCCTAAGTTCCGACATCAGAAGTGGGATATACCCTGTCTAAAATCGCGATGGTGTTGCGACCAAAATATGCAAAGAAATGTGTACCATGCTGTAGGGGAGGTTGACGAAACGTTCAGCGCAATTTCCGTCTGGTCATCATACTAGATTGAAGCGTTGAACTTTGTCACCGTCTCCATGTACAAAAATGAAAACATCCTTCCATGGAAAATGCCAGAAATGTGACGTGTAGGGTAGTCGGAAAATGATGGGTGGTGCTCCTGAGAGGCGAGTGTGGAAAGAGCATCGACAGCTCAACGTGAAAATTGGTGAGACCTTTCCTTTTGTTTAATTCAGGTTCAGATTGCTCCTTGATTAGAGACTGTAGCAAACCATTTATTATGGAAAACGTTTAAACAATGTGCTTGTTTAAACGGCATTGGTTGCGGATCATTTGTGTACCGAGCAAATCTCGAGTGTCGTAGAAATGCAAAAAATATTTATAGAGGTTTTATTTTGTACTGTGCCGGCTTAGTTCATGTCAGCAAAAATGGTAATCAAAACAGAAGTTGAATGCTTAGGCTACCTTGTTAAATCGGGAACTAATAGCTGCTCGTGTAAATTCCAAGATATCATATTCGAGTGGCACTGCCGCCTCGGATTTGGGCTATCATTTGTACGAGCTTGAAACTAGCGGTTGTTAATACTACAGGCATTTTTTGACAAAGGCATTTTACGGTCTGCAAGCTTTTGAATTCAATATCGTTATCGCAATGAAAAAAAAACGCATAAAACTAGCTGATTTTTCTTGCAATACATCATATGTTACATTATATCCACTAATATTGGTTTTGTGAAACACAGTCATTCATCACGTCGTTGTGTATGAAGAGTGGGTCAGTGTGACGACTCAACGTGATCCGGAAATAAACAAAGCATTTGCCGCGCTACGGTCAAATGAATACTTCTCATAATTTACGAAATTTATTGGTTTCCAAAATGTCAAGACTGTTCATAAATTTGTGGATAATTGTTTGCTATGTAAGATGTTACGGGATTTTGGTAAAAGGCACTAATTCAATAAGCAATTTGTGGGAACGTGTATTTCGATTCGAATCTTGGTGCAGGATGCCTTGGAAATCTTAGAATGCCTTCGTTAGCATTTTCAAACACATACAGACAATATGATCTCATACATAGTGTAATAAGGGTGGTTGGGCCAGCTGAAGGCTGACTTTCCAAGAAATATTTGGTAACAAAGACATCTAAAAATAAATCGGGAAAAGCTCAAATTCAGATGCATTCCCTACCAAAAATTATTTCGGTCGTGGCACACTGTACATATTGATATTTCTGGAAAACTAAGCGATAAAAAGAATACGTTTTTGTTACAATTGATGCCATTACCAAGTTCATTTTTCTGCAACGTAGGTATCTACATTGTTTGAAAGAACACACTTACTTTGTGGAGGGCCTTGTAGAATTATTTGTGATCAAGGTGACTGCTTCACAAGTGCTGATTTTCGTTGCTTAGTTTAGGTGAGGTCCGGGTGACATTGAACAGTACAAAGCACTCAGTTACAGGGTTTAGCTACGCTAAATTGTTGTTGGATGTACTACGATCCTTAGAGTTATACAAAAGTTGTTATTTACTTGACAATGAAGAGTCTACGAATTTGGCTGAAATTAGACACCTTGCTAGTGAAAAAATTGAGCGTTTAGCACCAGATGCAGTTTGTACGACTGCTGGAAAGGCACAAATAAAGTAATTTCTGATTAGTGATTTTGTATTCAGTAAAAATAATGAACGAATGCTATCAAGCTTGACCGCCGGTACCGAGGTCCCTTCAACATTTAAGTTTGCTTCCGATCAGTTAATTAGTGTCCCCTAAGGACAAGGCAAAATTTAGTTGACTCGGAGGAAGATGGCTCCGTGTCGGCGGAGAAAAACGTCTGATTAATTTGCTCTTTGTTCGAATTATGTAGAGATGAATTGTCATTGTTTTTAGTCGATCCTGACAAGGTATAAAACTTGGTCAGATGAAGTGTTTGAGTCGATCCTGACTAGAGATGTGACTTGGTCAGATGTGTTATTATGAGTCGATCCCGATTCTGAGTGTATCGGAAGGTGTCGAGCCCGATTCAGAGTTTAATCGGAAGGTGTTGAGCCCGATTCTGGTGTAATCGGAAGACCGTTTGGTGGTTGAGCCCGATTAGGAGTTAATCGGAAGACCTGTTTGGTAGTTAGTCGAGCCCGATTAAGAGTGTAATCGGAAGACCGGTAGTTGATCCCGATTAGCAGTTTAATCGGAAGACCTGTGTGTAGTAGTTGATCCCGATTAGCAGTTTAATCGGAAGACCTGTGTGTAGTAGTTGATCCCGATTAGTTGAATATCGGAAGTTGAGCAGGGCATTCTTGTATAGAAAAGCAAAGGTGTTGGACGAAGGTGCGGGCGCCGGACCATTACCGTTCCAACCCTTATTATTAGTTATGTTCATTTCGCCATTGCGGGCTATTTATTGGTTATTTTAGTTTTCAACCAAATAAACTGTGCTTATCGGACTTAATGTGTAAAAATCGAAGTGGTTACGCCCTGAACTACCCTAAGCTCCGACATATATATTTTCAAGGTATAACTCAAAGACGAAATCAAGCAGGGTCCGATACAATAGGAATAAACATTATTACAACCTATCACCGATTTAAGAAACTGCAACAAGCTAAAAGGGATTATCGGAGCTCAGTGGGGTGATTCTGTATTTTTGCTTACCTACCTTCGGGATAACTCACTTGGCTGGCTCGAATCTTACCATAATTTGCAAAAAAAACTAAAAAGCGTCGTGTCTGCAAGCATATAGCAACATCTATTCATTTCAACTACGCGACGTTGGTCGGGAATCAAGTGAAAAAACACTTTGGAACTTTTACAGTGTAAACTCCCTTAAGAGCATTATCATCTAACCCGGCTGGTGACGTCACGTTGAATTCAAAGAAGAATGAATATAACGCAACGCAATCTACAACCCTGAATTTTTTATTCGCGTATAACATATGCTCAGAATGCCCATTGAACAAGGTAAAAACAAAACCTAAACTATTCTCCGAAGGCCATCTTGATAATTTATTTTTGTCGTAATTTACAGATTTTGGACAATTCAAAATAGCACAAATACATACATCATAAAACTTAGCTGGAAATGTCCAATAGCATCGTGCTACGGTAGTAACAGGATGTTATGACAAAAACGGACCGTACTTACCACAGGTACAAAACATGCACCATATTACTGCGAAATAAGAAGGGAGCAGTAGAAGCGTAACACCATATTGTTAGACGGGTGTTTATGTGTGTTATATTAAAATTCAATTTCCGATACTTTTGAAATCTGTCAACGTGATGGATGCAACTCACCCATGACCACAAAGCGGCAACGGAGCGCAAACAGTGCAGGTTCGTGCATTCCTTGACCCAGTGGCGGAGGCAGGCAGTTAAATGTAAAGGAACATAAACTTACTGATCTGTAAATCTCATCGATAACAATAATTGTACTCACCGGGGGTGGCCCCCCCTGGCCCCTCCGTACTGCTGGCTGAGACGCTACAATGCTTGGCCTTGCATCAGGCGGCATCAACCCTTTGGCCCCTCATCGCTGCCTTCATTGGCTGGGTTAGCTGTCGGTACTTTTCGCTAGTACTGCCCAATAGTAATCCACTAGATTAACTATTGTTACAACCCGTACAGAGTCGGTAATAACTACCGTAGTATACTGGTCTTTCACAGTACAGCAATTACCGTAAATCTTGCTAGGCTACTGCCCATCATGGAACTACGTGCTTCAGGGCTCATTATCATTACGGAACTACGTGCTTCCGATTGTGGAACTACGTGCTTCCACAGACCACTGTGCGGACTACGTGCTCCAGCGGGGTCCAACCCTTTGATTATCAAATAATCGACTAGCACAAGCAAGAACCTCTGACGTTTATCATTTGCTGTAATTGCCAAAAATCTACCAAACATCATTCTACTAACTACGATAGTACGTACATTCTACTCTAGCTAAATTAATGCAGTATCTAATAATATGCCTAGCTACGCTCGCAGCTGCTCCTCGCCTTATTGCAACTTATCACAATATAATTACTTGTTTCGCATATAATCGCTTACGCCAAGAAATAATTACGCACAACAGCACACTTTCACTCACACGTCGCGCCCCTGTCGCAACCCAAAACGTTCTGTGTATTTTAGAATTTCATTTCTACCCGTCTGGGTTCCCGAAAAACTGACCGCGAACCAATGCCTAATACATCCGTCAAGATTATATTACATTCCAGGGCTCAAAACATTCCAGGCGTGGCAAACGTAGTAATTAAAACTTAAAAATAATGCACCCCAAAACCATCAAATGTTTCATCCCTAACAATATCTACCTAGTTGCTATACTCGGCGTGTATTCATGCAACCATTCAGGCCACCTACGTATGTTATATATAAAAAAAGTCATTAAAGTTTGCACTTGCAGTTTTATATAAATCCTCCTTGGTTCTAGGACTATCAGTGCTATGCCCAATTGCTATGAGTATAGATATTCTGTTTGAAGGAATGCGTTGATGAAATGGGGGTGGGGTTGAATTTGCACTTACCATTTTCAGCATTTTCTTATAGTTAATATGAATAAAATTATACTGCATGATTAAAATAGTTTGCATATAAAAATAAATAAAGTAAATAGGACACAATATCGCCGAAAACTGTACAAACACAAAGCAATTAATGAAATATGAAACTCGCCCCACTTTTTAACGAGCTGTCTGAACATGACTTCTGCGAATAGCAGTTCAAAAGTGCACTACGCTAGTAGCAGAGCGATAAACAAGGACGATCATTGCAGCCGGGATCGCCAACATTTATCTTGTCGTTTTCACGCTCTGATTGCTCGATAGTTTGTGCGACGGACCAGCTTTTTACCGACGGAATTTAACAACTGGGCGCATTAATAAAGTGTCAGGGCACAACGTTTTGAATAAATAACATCTTCAGAAATGGGTCGAGCGGCCGATTAAGTCGCGTACCGAATCTGACGGCTATTCGGAATCAATTTTGCTGAGCGTTGTCACGCCACGTCTGAGGGCTGCGTGGCTAATTAACGGAAATGGGCTTCGGGGGCGGAAGCACCAACCTTCGGACATAAATCCCGCGGAGCCTAACGCTGATGAAGTTGTACAGATCTGGATAGCCGCGTACAACTTTCGCAGATTCACATAATTATGTACTTACGCCTCGGTTTTGTGCTCGCAACTGGATTCCGTTTGAAGCTGTAGGAGTTAGATGTTCTGGAGGAGCAAAAAGTTTGACGGAATTAGAGCTTTAGTTCTACTTACTAACTTGCGATACCTTTGTATAGTTTTTTTGTGAGAGTTCCTGTGAATGTGTCATTGTAATTGGAATTCTGACCTTGCTGAACTTCTCTCTTCGTAGCTCATAACCCAAGGGGTGTCTTGGCTGACTTCGCGACTTTTTCCATTGCTTCCTGTCTATCGCCCTTTCTTGTCCATTTCCTATGCTAATAACTTTTGAAATCAGCTGTTATGTTGCTTTTCTAGCTTAACACTTTACACTGGTGAACGATGTGAAGGAGGTCAAGGTCGAGTTAGCGGCACTCAAAACATCGGTTGAATTTGCACATGAGTCTATAAATGAGCACTCGACTAAATTGAATTCGGTGGAGGCAAGAGTCTTACACTTGGAAGAAAGTAATAAAGATGTAACTTCTCTACAGGAGCAACTTAGCCAACTAAAAAATCAGCTGAATAATAAAGAGCAGTGGCTCAGAAGCAGCAACGCTGAGATAAAGGGTGTCCCATATAGCAAAGGAGAAAATCTGTTTCAGCGACTTAATTAATTTATATAACTCAGTAATAACACCAAAAACATTTATACACTTTTATTTAAATAGATACAGCTCCACTAACGAACTCTTTCGAAAGCAAAACTAAGAATGCCCTCGCCATACAGCGTTTTTCTAACACCCCTAGCGTAGTGTTTTTTATATGTGTTTAGTTATTGGGTCCAGGCACGTTCTTTGGCTCCGATTGCTGCGACCGAGACGGTCCCCAAATTCCTGGCGGTTAATGAAGCAGCACGGGGTCGGGTCAGCTACTCAGAACGGGGCTCACACTCGGCCCTCCTGACCCAGCGGAGCTGCAGAGACCATCAGAGCAGAACGAGGTGTCCTGTGGAAACACAAACATATAAGTCTATAGAACAACAAAAACTACCTGGGCTGAGACAACGTGGTGATCAACACCACCTGAAGTAAGGTGACCGTGCGATCAACGTGGTGTCCCAACCTTAGACCAAGGGCGCGGAGCAAGAACGTGGTGTCCAGCGCGCCTTGGCAGATGAAAAGCAACATGGTGGCCAACGCCACTTCAGGGAAGTGACAGCGCGGCCACGTGGTGCTCGCATCCCAGCAACGTGGTGACCAACGCCACTTCAAACAAGTGACAGCGCGGTCAGCGTGGTGCTGTCACAACTCAGCATGCGCAGCAACGTGGTGACCAACGCCACTTTAGAAAAGTGACAGCGCGGTCAGCGTGGTGCTGTCGACATGCGAGACTAATATCCCAGCAACGTGGTGACCTACGCCACTTTAGAAAAGTGCCAGCGCGGTCAGCGTGGTGCTGTCACAACTCAGCATAGCGCGGCAACGTGGTGCCGTCGATATGCGAGACCAATATCCCAGCAACGTGGTGACCAACGCCACTTCAAAGAAGTGACAGCGCGGTCAGCTTGGTGCTGTCAACCCAGCAACGTGGTGACCTACGCCACTTTAGACAAGTGCCAGCGCGGTCAGCTTGGTGCTGTCAACCCAGCAACGTGGTGACCTACGCCACTTTAGACAAGTGCCAGCGCGGTCAGCGTGGTGCTGTCACAACTCAGCATAGCGCGGCAACGTGGTGCCGTCGATATGCGAGACCAATATCCCAGCAACGTGGTGACCAACGCCACTTCAAAGAAGTGACAGCGCGGTCAGCTTGGTGCTGTCAACCCAGCAACGTGGTGACCTACGCCACTTTAGACAAGTGCCAGCGCGGTCAGCGTGGTGCTGTCACAACTCAGCATAGCGCGGCAACGTGGGTGCCGTCGATATGCGAGACCAATATCCCAGCAACGTGGTGACCAACGCCACTTCAAAGAAGTGACAGCGCGGTCAGCTTGGTGCTGTCAACCCAGCAACGTGGTGACCTACGCCACTTTAGATAAGTGACGGCGCGGTCAGCGTGGTGCTGTCATAACTCAGCATGCGCAGCAACGTGGTGACCTACGCCACTTTAGAAAAGTGACAGCGCGGTCAGCGTGGTGCTGTCGACATGCGAGACTAATATCTGCTGTCACAACTCAGCAGGACCAAACTGATATAGTGTCACTGATAAAACCAATTCAGCTGCTCACAGTACCATATACTGGGCGCAACATACAAAAACAAACAGCTTCATAAAGCTATGCCATACATGGCGTGCACAGCATTTATTATCGTAAGGGTACAAAAACACAGCTCTAAAAACTACGCTCTGCTACTATAGGACGAGCGAAACATAAAACAAATTCAAGTCAGTAACGACAAACTACGCTCTACAACTATAGGACGAGCGAGACATAGCAAATACAAAACAGAAACACTATACCTATTGGTTACAATACAAATTCAAATGTCGCTTAGGAACACAGAACAGTAAAAACTCAGCCAAGCACTTCAAACTGCTTGAGGTGTTCCACAGCGTAGACACCCTTGTACGGGATTCTTGACCTATTTGATCCTGGTATGTCAACCACCTCATATCTGTCTGCGCCCAACACTTTGGAAATTTTAAATGGACCTTTCCATTTAGGCAGTAGTTTTCTACTAGTGCCCACTCCCACAATGGAAGAAATTTGAACAAGGACGAGCTCTCCAACTGTAAACGCTTTGGGTCTTGTTCGAGAAGAGTCAAAGCGAGCCTTTTGTGTTGCTTGGGCAGCCTTCGTCCTGTCCACTATCTCTTGACGCACCCTTGTAACATCAATGGTACTTGGTTCATCTTCACACGATGCCAAGTTAGTAGGGCCGGAACGATAACCAAACAAAGCTTCTGAGGGAGCCACACCAAGAGCTTTATTCCAGGTATTGTTCAAACCCAATTGGATACTAGAAATGTTCTCGTCCCATTCGTCATCATCTTTATCTGCGCCATTGTTGCTAGGGAATGCAGAATAGTCTGGTTATAACGTTCAACTTGACCATTCCCTCGGGCATTCCAACAGCATTTAGATGATGAATAATCCCAGTTTCGGCACAAAACTCTTTGAACAGCCGCGACGTATATGCCTTGCCCCTGTCAGAAATAATGCGTTTAGGAGCGCCAAACGTTTTCACAATCTCACGTAACTTCTCTATGACATATTTCGTCTTAGTGTTACGGACGGCATAAACAAAACAAAACTTAGTAAACGCATCGACACACACCAAATACCTGAGTGTGCCCGTGTGCGCTTTTGACAAAAGGGCCCAGGTGATCAACATGTAGAGTGTGAAAGGGACGAGGCACCTTTTCAATTGGGTGTAAGAGTCCTGGTCTTTTACCAGCTGCTTGTTTATGATACAGGCAGTTTAGGCAACTTTTCACATATTTCTTAACGAAGTGTCGCATTCTGGGGAACCAGAATTTAGAAGCCACCAGTTCATACGTTTTATCGTAAGAGAAGTGACCGACATCATCGTGGTGGAGTCGTAGCACTTGCCAGCGACATATCTTTGGAACCACCGCTCGATTCCCAAACTCGGTGCGTTTGTATACTCTACCACGCCGAAGGTCGTACATATCGAACGTATGTTTATTACCGGCTCGGTCCACCTGACAACAAAATATTTTTCGTGGCTCGTATTTCTGATCGCACTCCTGCACGGCAAGTAGCCAGTCATCAGCTGTCATTACCACAGCACACACGATTTCACTTCGAATTGGAGGGTTTCTACTCAATGCATCGATGTGCGCCATTTGTGCAGCCGGGCGATGACAAACCTCAAAGTGTATTCCTGAAGCTCAAGGATCCACCTTCCAATACGTGGATTTAATGTCTTTTTTGTCATCGCGCTCCTCACAGCCGCGCAGTCTGTAACGACTTTAAATCGTTTACCATACAAGTAGTGTCTAAATCTTTTTATTGACAACACAATCGCTAAGCACTCCAATTCAACGAGTGATATCTTTGTTCCGTTGGGCGTCGTGTGTTTACTGTAATAACCGACAACGGTTTCAACACCATTTGACAACTGCACTAACATACCAGCGATACCCAATCGGCTCGCATCCGTATACAACATGCTATCCTTTTGCGGATCGAAAAGTCCTAATATGGGCTGTGTAACTAAGGCTTCTTTGAGTGTACTAACAGCCTGATCTTGCTCAGCGTTCCAAGACCATGTAGCTCCCTTTTTTAGGAGATTTGTTAGAGTTCGCGACTTTTGAGAGAAACGCGGAACAAACTTTCGAAAATGTCCTACCAAACCCAGGAATTGTCGCACCTGGTGCACATCTTTCGGGCACGGAAAGTCAATAATAGCTTGGATTTTCTGCTGACTAGGTTGAACGGTTCCGTCTTTTATAGAATAGCCTAGGTACTCTATTTCGGTTTGGCAAAAGAAACACTTAGCCAAGTTAAGGGTAATATTATTAGCTCTGAATAAAGTTAGTACTTCCTTCAGGGTGTCTATTCCTTCTTCAAACGTTTTTGAAGGGATTAGCACATCGTCCAGATACACAAGTACTTTAGTAAAACGGAGGTTGCCTAATATAGTATCCAAGGCCCGTTGGAACACATACGGCGCGTTTGATAGACCAAATGGTACCTTGAGGTATTCAAATTTACCTTCAGGAGTTACAAAAGCAGTATACTTGACAGAATCGGGCGACATTTTGATTTGGTGATAGCCACTTAAGAGGTCGAGACTTGTAAAATACTGATATCCCGAAAGTCGGTCAATCAAATCCTCTATTAGTGGTAACGGGTAAGGATCTCGCTCAATAATTTTATTCATCTCCCGATAATCGACACATAATCGTTTGCCACCTGTCTTCTTTGCTACCATCACTACCGGACTAGAATAGGGAGAGCTTGAGGGTTGTATAGTCCCATTGTCAAGTAGGCGAGCCACTATCTTACGTAGCTCAAGTTTCTCAGCTTCGGCGAGGCGATAAGGTCTGCCAGCAACGTTTTTATCGGATATTAAAACAATTTTCATTTCGACATTGGGAACCGTGCCTATTTCAGCGGTATCGTCGGAAAAGCACGAACCGAAAGCCGCGATTAAATCACTTATGACCATGAGACGGTGGTCATCGAGCTTGCCAACATTTATCTGTTTCGAGCAACCAATCTGATTCACAGAGGGCGCGTAACAAAATGTCAAACAGGAACCAACTCGTTCATACTTGATGGTTGGGTCCTCTGTAAAGTTCTGACCGACAAGTACATCAACACCAGGCAAGCAGGTCGCGACTTCCACAAGTTCAATGTTTAGTTCAACCCCGTCGATCTTAACCGCACAACAAACACTTTTTGTTATAGGGATTTCAGTACCACCAAAAGTAAGTAACATTTGTCCAGATGGCAACTGCCGTGTCTCTAACTTATGGTGTTCGACCAATTTTCGTGAGATGAGGGAACATTCACTACCGAAATCGACAAAGCCTTGACACTCAGTCCCGTTTATTTGAACTGTCTTGTAAAATTTGTCTTTAGTTCCCTGACGCGAAATGTGTGCTAGTCATTTATGCGAGTTATTAACTGTCTCTGCATTGCCGCGGTTGCTTACAGTGCCTTCACGTCCTCGCTTTTTAAAACAATTTTCAGAGCGATGGCCTAAGCGACGACAATACCGACACCTTTCGCCCTGCCTATTGGGACAATTATTCCTTTTATGACCTGGAGTATTGCAAAGAAAGCATACAACTTTTTCCGATGTCGCGGACATCTTAGTACCCTGAAAAATGGGAGCAGGTCGGCTTTGTGGGGGCGGTAGAGACTGGTAGCGCTTAACATGTCGTGAAGGCAGCTGTTGTTGAGTCGAAGGAAGCCCATTACCTCCTAGGGATTTCACATAGGCGGCTAATTGGGACGGATCACTGATGTTCGCTGCCTTTATTGTTAATTTCAAGTGTTCGTTAGTTATTCCGCCCACGATTAAATTAACCTCATCGTGTCCCGATAAATGAAGGTTCATCTTTCTAATTAGTGCCAATTTATCAAAACAATACTCAAACAAATTTTGATGTGGTTTAGGTGTTAACGCTAACATATTAGTTAATAGCGAATGTAAGTCACGAGTGGAAGGAAACGTTTGGATTAAAAGTGTTTTCCATTCCTCCCAATTGCGGGGAGTTACAGCAAGACTTTTGTACCAAGTTAAAGCTGACCCTTGGAATTTATTAATCGCTAAATGGCAAACATATTTATCGTCCCAGCCATAGATGACTGAATGTTCATCCAGTTTAGCTAGCCACACGAGCACGTCGTCGCGGAAAGGATCAAAGTCACCAATGTCACAATCTCTTACCGATATCCCCGGGTTAAACCTTTGTTTCACCAGTTGTCCCAAAACGGCTGCTAAATTATGTAGAGCTTGAGGGCCTTCCGCAGAAGCTGGTGAATCTGCTGGTGGGAGAGCATCTCGATGCATCACAGCGCCAGGGGAAACGGACCGCCGCCGCCGGGCTTCCGGAGATGCTCGCGAATTCAGTGGCGGGGTTGCCCCAGAAGAATCAGATTGCTGCCGCGCCGCTTTACGCGACCGCCGGGCACGCTTTCGGGACGAACGGGCCGCTCGCCGTTCAATTTCATCGGCGCCCGCACTCACGCTGCGTGATCGCGCCCTGCGAGAACTCATCACAAAATTTTTAAAACTCTCGCACTCTCACAAAAAGTTTTTTATCTACACTGAGGAAAGCGCGTAGTTATCCCACTTCTGATTTCAGCGACTTAATTAATTTATATAACTCAGTAATAACACCAAAAACATTTATACACTTTTATTTAAATAGATACAGCTCCACTAACGAACTCTTTCGAAAGCAAAACTAAGAATGCCCTCGCCATACAGCGTTTTTCTAACACCCCTAGCGTAGTGTTTTTTATATGTGTTTAGTTATTGGGTCCAGGCACGTTCTTTGGCTCCGATTGCTGCGACCGAGACGGTCCCCAAATTCCTGGCGGTTAATGAAGCAGCACGGGGTCGGGTCAGCTACTCAGAACGGGGCTCACATCTGTATGAATTAGTTGAAAAGATAAGGGGTTTGGGAAAATTTCAATTGAATAAGGAGTTAATCAACTTTATCACCAGGGTGCCCACCAGGCAATCAGATTCAATTAAATCTATCATTGTGCATTTTCACAAGCGCTACGACAAAGAAGATTTTATAGCGGCTTTACGTAAGATAAAATCACTGAAACCAACGGACATTGGCCTGAGAGGGATCAACAATATTTTTGTAAATGACCATCTTACTGAAGATAACAAAAGACTGCTTACTCAGACAAAATTAGCTGCGAAAGAAAAATATTTTCAGTTTGTTTGGGTAAAACACTGCAAAATTCTAATACGAAAAAATGCAACTTCCCCTATTATTTCTATCAAAACAGAAGAAGATTTGCAAAAAATTTTCTAATTCGTGCGCGAAAATTTGTCTTCGAGTTCAATTTACGTTATAATAGAAATTATTTAAGTTTTGCCATGTGTGTTATTTTCTTGCTTCTTAGAAGTTTGAGAGCCAAACTATTTTTTATCGCTTGCTATTGTGTTTTATGTTCGCATCGCTTGGGTAAAAACTGGATGTATGTTTGCCTAACTGCCCTAAATATTACTTTTCCTTTAATAAATTTATGCCTTATGTTGATGTACCATTGGGCTATTATATGTGGGTGCGTCAGAGTGTTAAGCGCATTAGTATTAATGTTTACTGGATTTCTTGCATGTTTATTTGAGTTGGACGTAGGTTGTGTCATAATAAGTTCACCAATTTGTAATATTCATTTGAATAATTTAGTACAGATATCTATCTTACCTGCTAATAGCTGCAAACTTATATACATATATCAGCTACTTTGTACTTTAGCAATCGTTCTTATGAGGATTCCATGTTTTAATTACCTGCTATTAATCTTTCATTTTGGTATACTCTTGAATTATTTAGATATTAATCAATATTACTGCATTCAACTTCCCTCTTAGCATTTATTACCAAAATGCGAGAGGGCTGCGTACAAAAACAACTACATTTCTAAGAAACGTTTTACTGAATTCTTACGATATTATCTCAATTACCGAGAGTTGGCTTATTGACGGTATCAAGAATGAGGAGTTGTTTGACGATAGATATGTAGTTTGGAGACGGGACAGAAAATATGCTGCTATGGGACAATCGTTCGGCGCCGGAGTCATTTTAGCCGTGAACCGGCGGCTTGCTGCGGTCGAGAGGCCTGAGTGGCGATCCTCCGCTGAAGACATCTGGGTAACGATAAGTTTTCGCCTGGGCCCACCGCTCTTATCCTGTGACCTACACATTTGTACTCTCTATCTGTGTGCTCAGAACTTGGGGAATTCCTTCGCAATACAATTAAAAAACTATTCTGAAAAACTTTCCGAAATATTTTTATCTAGTCCGTCCAGTAAGTTTATCCTAATGGGTGATTTTAATCTGCCGAACATAAATTGGGCCCCGCAAAGTGACACCGGTATGTTTACTTACTCTAACTCAACAGGTGAAACACAAACTAATTTTTTTGATACAATTGATCTTTGCTCCTTTAACCAGTTTAATGGGATTAGAAACGCGCACGACAGAATTTTAGATTTAATATTTTCTAACGAATATTTGAAAGTGTGTAGTTGTTGTGACCCGTTAGTACCGGAAGACCCGCATCACAAAGCCTTGTCGATTGAAGTTGATCTCATTAGTCAACCATCTTTGAAGAAGCAATGTAGAATGAAATACTTCTACAACTCAGGTGATTATGCGGCAATTAATGAAAGTTTAAACAACATCGATTGGGCAAGTAACTTGACGTCGGGAACTATAGACGATGCCCTACACTTTTTAAATTCTGCTATTTCAGATTTACGCGATAAATATATTCAACACAAATTGCAGTTTAATGATAAGTTTCCTCCATGGTATACCTCCCCTCTGAAAAAAATGATGAAAGAAAAATTAAAATACTTCCGTAAATATAAAATCTATGGTAACTTGTCCGATTACGCAACTTTTTCTCTACTTAGACAACGAGCGAAACGTCTAGAATCCCAGTGTTACAAGTCTTACACTGCAAACATCGAAATTTCTATCTCAGAGAACCCTAAAGCATTTTGGTCATTTATCAAACGTAAAAATAATACGAACGCAATACCAGCTGTTATGACGTATGGCGACCAATCGGCACAAACGGGGGAGGGCGTATGTATTTTATTTTCCACCTACTTTCAATCCACCTATTTGGAGACAAATTCAACAAATAACATCCAAGTTGATTATCCTCCTAGCATAAGTCCTACTAGCATCTCCAATATTGAAATTAATCAGGATGTAGTACTAAAACTGCTCAAATCAATTGACACAAACAAATCTGCTGGACCCGACGGCATTTCGCCAATTTTAATTCGTAATTGTGCTGATAGTCTGTCCGTTCCTCTTTTTATACTCTTTGATAGATCCATCAAAGAGGGCATCATGCCCTCAGTTTGGAAATCGGCTTTCGTCTCCCCCATTCACAAAAAAGATTCTAGAAACAGAATAGAAAATTATAGACCCATATCAAAATTGTGCATTTTTGCCAAAATATTCGAAAGAATCGTATATGCTGAAATATATTCAGCGATGAAACCAATATTTAGTCCTGAACAACACGGCTTTCTTAAGCAGCGTTCAACAGTAACTAATCTGCTAGTATCAAATGAGTATATATCCGAGAACATGGCAGTTCCGGCCCAAGTTGATACAATTTTCACAGTAAGGCATTTGATAGGATAGACCACATTATCCTTCTTAATAAACTTCATAGGGCCGGTATTCACGGAAATCTTTTCAGGTGGTTTAAGTCGTACATTGAAAATCGTTCTCAGGCAGTAGTACTCAATGGTTTCACATCTGGGTGGACAACTGTCCCTTCAGGTGTTCCGCAAGGGTCTTTAATGGGCCCTTTACTCTTTATTTTATTTATTTTGGATATAGCAAAATGCTTTCTTTTCTCCAAATTTATATTATTTGCAGACGATATGAAAATCTTAAAACGTATAGATAATGCCTCGGATGCAGCTGCCCTTCAAAACGATTTACTCAGGCTAGATCAATATTGTCTCGATAATAAGCTTGACCTTAATGTGTCGAAATGTTACTGTATAACGTTTACTAGAAAAATAAACTTTCTAAATTTTAACTACTATCTCAAAGGCCAACTTATCAATAGAGTTGAATTCATTAAAGACTTAGGTGTAATCCACGATTCAAAATTATTATTTGACAGGCACATTGATCACATCGTCTCAAAAGCATCAAAAGCACTGGGCTTTATCATGAGATCATGTGCTGACTTCTCTCAAGTTAAAACTATAAAAATTCTTTACTGTGCATATGTACGCAGCCTTCTCGAATACTGCTCGCAAATATGGAATCCTCGATACGAAATCTATATTTCCCGCATTGAAAACATCCAAAAAAGGTTTTTACGCTTTATCGAATTTAAAAGTCGAGTTAGAGATTCTGATTATTTGTCAAGGTGTAAGCGACATCATATTCTGCCTCTCTCAATACGCAGGGACGTCACTGATATTACCTGTTTAATGAATATTGCAAACGGCTCCATAGATTGTCCTCAATTATTAAGCAAAATATCTCTGTGTACTCCAGTATTCATAACAAGAAATCCAATTCTTCTGTCTACGCCCAGTGTACGAACAAGCTATAGGCAAAATTCTTTCATCCACAGAGCTAGCGATAAATTTAACAAAATAAACAAAAATTATGATTTTGATTTGTTCTTCACGAACTCTGCTTCGGTAAAAAAAACGAATATCATCAGAGTTCTTTGGCTCTTAAGCTAGTATGTTTTATAGAGTAACTAACAATTTAAGTTTAATATGTTTTCTTTATTTTTCTGCAACTTGTGTTGCCTAATATTATAATTATATCATTAACTATAGGCGAAAACTGTAAAATGGCTACTAGTTATTGCTGATTCTACATATTTATGTATACTAGCTGTAAGTTTCCAAAACAAAAAAAAAATAAATAAATAAATTAACGACGGTCGTCTTGGAAGTCTTTTCTCGTGCTGATTTTCCTCTCACGCTAACTTAATAAAGCGCCAGCTTGGTTCTATTCACGCAACCCACCTTGATTAACGAGCTTTTATTTCTTTTACTGTTAGGCTCTGCATACAGTATATCCAGTTTCATATTAAGTCTTCGGCGTTGTGGCTGAGAAATCGGTACTCTTACAGCGCCATAAATTCTTCTCAGTACCTACATTTCTCGTAAAACATCGCAGTCTTATTTCGTTTTCCTTGTTCATCATCCATGTTTTACCACCATATAATGTATGTTAAAAAATTATTCTCATCTAATATGGCTATGAAATACTTCCCAATTTATGAGTGCAACCACATTTATACTTAAATATCAAACTTGACACCTGATTTTAAGTGAGTTATAGTTGAATTTAAAAATTAGGAATTAATCCATAGCCATACTAGATGAAAATAATTTGTGATCGTACTACATATCAATTGGTCGAATGACTTTTATATACCCGTATTTTTAATTTTTGGTACGATCTTCGATTGTAATATCATCTTGATGGTGTACAGGCTTTTATTTGCTCATTGATCTTTTTTCCGAGATATTATTGTCTGCTGTTATAGTAACCAACCCTAATTTTTTAAAGCTATCGATCCTCTCGCAGCTATACTCCTTCATCGAAAATTGATTTACTACAAGTAATCAAACCAGAGGTTAGCTCTGGAAGCTTGGGTGTTTCTATCTAACTCTTTCGCAAGTAGGTTATTATTATTCGGGTACCACTGAATTTGATACTCGCCGACAGAAATGATTGAGATTCTCTGATCTAGAAGGCAAAAGAGAGTCGTTGAAATTGAATACTGGGAACTTACCTTGGGCCTACACCTGTTAACGGTTAACTCACTCATCAGATCACTTGCTTATAGTGGTATTTAGTATAGGCAGACATAATGTACAAACAATAACTCATTATAGATTCACACAAGACAATGGGCTGGTCAGTATCCAGCCTATCTATTGAGAATACCCAAGGTTCTTCTTGAGTTGGTTAGTAGTGTAACTACTACTTTAACTACTTTCTGCGTTTAAGTAATTAATAGGTAACAACTTTTTCAATAACTGTATTTGAATTTTATTTGATACCTTTAGTGTAAAGTGTTTTATTTGTTCCTCACTTGTAAACATCAATTTATCAAGTCACTGTATTCACCTTGAAAATGTTTCTTAACTGGCTAGCCAGTAAAAAATTTACTGGCTAGCCAGTTATATTTTACAAGCGTGCTCATAGATAAATGATAGCGTGCAAAGCCAGAGTTGTCTTCCTTAGTATGTGTCATATTGATTAATTTAGTTGCTTGTCAGTTTGACATTTTGAATAAATGGTGAATTTCTAGTTATTTACAAGTGAGGAACAAATAAAACATTCAACAATACACGCCAGGTAACCATTTTTACTGGCTCAAGGATATGACAGGCTCGCCTAACGGCTCGCCAGTCATCCCAATCCTATCTCCAGTAAAACCTGTTTTACCTGGCTTGTAATGTTAAATACTATTGTTACTCACCACTTTTTCTGGTATTCGACATGTAATGAACCAATTTAACTACTAAATACTTTTAATAGTCAAACTACTTTCAATATTTTAACTACATTTAGTAGCTAAACTACAATGACTGGTGTTTTAACTATATTTATTAGTAGCTCAACTACTTTGTTTGCCTATTTAAGACCTTGCTTTATTGCTAGGCTAGTCGATTTTAAAACAGACATATATTTGCCCCTACAATAAACGCTTTTTGTATGTATGCATTAGGAGAAAATACATCTCATACTCTTTGTTGTAAGTTATAAATTTGATTTGTTGGTTTTTCTCGATATTGTCGAACTAAGATGAGTTTTTCGTTCTTCGATTTTTTAAGAGTTCTTGTTAATTTTTTGTGTTGATGTTAATATTGTAAAAATATTTCTACATTTTTTCGAATTTTTTAAATATATGTATTTCAAATCGGCCTCTTTTTAGTAATTAAGCAGGTGAAGATTAAATAATTATTAACTAAGTTGGATCTTATTAGCGGGAATACTAAAAAGCTAATTTGGACATTCAGATCAGTAGTTCCTCAGAATATTATTCACTGTATAAATACCCTGTGGTTTTATTACTTTTTAACCTGAATAGGGCATATGTTTATCTAGTAGTTAGTATTTAGTAGTTAACTACCTTCTGAAAGTAGTTTCGCTGTCTTCTCTGGGTGGGAGGGAAGCTCAAACTGGTATTCATAAAGCAGACATTTTACCGTGGAGAATTAGAGTAGGCGTTGGTCACATTAGGTCTGTGTATTACCTATACGTCCACGTGCTTTCCCGCAGATAGCCCCTGTGGCTTCCTGGCTAATGTTCAAATATTATGATTATACTTCTAATAGGTCAATAATAAATATGCCGAATCCAGATCGATAACAGGGCCTGCTATAATTCCTTGTTTGGGATTACACGGAGCAATCTTTATGGAAGCTATCCAGAAAAGAAGTATTTGTCAATAGGTGTTATCAATACTGATCTTCAGGCAGAGCAAACTTGTAGCTTGAGGTAGTAAAATTCAGAGGGTCCTAGAGGCATATCCGATGGGATGGAAGGACTTCCTCCAAACCCGAGGCACGAGAGACCCTAGAAGGTGTTCCTGCGGCATGGCAGAAACTTTGGAATTATGACTTGGGACACAAGCGAGGCCAGAATGTAGTGTCTAGCGTTTGTAAAGAATCCGATATCTACAGACGTCCTTTGGCGCAAGCCAATAGGCAAAACAGTGCTTTATAGATAGTTTAGTAATTGTAAAGTGGCTCTTTATTTCACTAGTGTATATTAATAACTTAAATTGCATTGATATGTTAATGCCAAAATGTGGGATTGAAAAAGTGATTTCTTCGCATTCCACACAATTTTACTTATAACGGGCTTCCGCATTTGTATCTTCAAAAACATTTCTTTCTTAGCGTATCAGTTTTAAATTTTAATAAAAAAAAAACATGGAAAAGCTTTTCACACTAAATCTGTTTGAAGTTATTTGTTATGAGATACTACTATCCTATCTCTTCTTGTTATTTCCAACATAGCCCTTTTCATCGCCTTCCTGGGTCACTTTCAGTTTAATTACAGATTTTTTTGTTGAAATAAGACAGACAGAGAACGAAAGTAACTGATATTATCCAACGTATCACACAAGCTAAATGGAGATATACAGGCCAAATAGCCGAAATGACCTATATGGTCCCGAGTGGTGTAGCGTGAACAAGCGTCCACGTTCGATCAGCAGAGTTAAGCAACGCTGTCTCTGGTCAGAACTTGGATGGGAGTTCCACGGCTGCATCTCTCGGCGCCTCGTGGTACGGCTATCACGGGAAAAAGTTGGTCCCGGCGGTCATACAACATCATGACAGTCGTTAGTGGGGTTGGAAGTCCTCATAACTGCACAGCGACGCCTATAATTGGCCTAACGGCTGTTGGCTGAGTGGGAATTAAATAAATAATAGTTGGACCAAAAGACTTACAGAATGTAGACCTAGGGAAGAGAAAAGAAGCAGAGACAGACTACCAACTACACCTTTTCCAGTTGTTATTCAGAAAAGATCAACTATCATTCAGAAAGCTTCAAATGTGTTTACAGATTAATCAAATGAATTTCAGAAAACGTCAGATGTAATGCAGATTGGTGAATTGTAATTCAGAAAGCGTCAGATTTAGTTTAGTAAACATCAATTATAATTCAGAAGATCAGGTAGATCTTCCTGAAATTTTGTATTGGGCCATAATTTCTCATTCTGAACAACTTTTCTTGTTAAAATTTTGCCGTATCATGAACAAAAAGGGTAGTTTATCTGAAAAGAAAATAGTTTTTGCTTCACTGTCCAGCCAACTTGTTTTTTCAAAAACTGAACATTTTTTTCAGACCAAGCAGGACCAAATCCCACAATCTTAAAATAAAATTCAAGCATTTTTAGTCTCACCTCTTGTAACATCAATCCTGGGAGTCACTGTATAAGTATATTTCAAATTAAGGTTGATGCTTTCTTCATTACATCTGACGCTTTCTCAATTCCATCTGACGCTTTCTGAATTACACCTGACGTTTTGTGAATTACACTGACGCTTTCAGAATTACAATTGATCAATCTGAATTACATGTAATGCTTTCTGATTTACAATTAAAAACAACTGAATAAACAAAGTACAGGACAGAAAACAGTGGAAGAACCTAGATGAAGCCTATATCCAGCAGTGGATACAAGTGGCCAAGAGATGATGATGATGATGATGAACTATCTGTCGTCAAGGATAATCATAAAGGGCACACTTTGAAATAAAATAATAGTTCTCAAATAATTTTTGAACGTGAGCAACACTTTAGAAAATTACTATAAATTCAATCTTTGGAGATCCAACACATTGCATACAACTCGTAAATAATAGGCTTTATTGTCTCGCCCTACAATAAAGCCTTATATGGTGTACTAGTTGTATAAACTGTTATCCAATACTTCCTTATTATGACGCTGTAATTATTCCGATTTCAGTTGAACTGTATAGCTCACAACTCATATGTGACTCTATAGGAACTATAATCACTCCATGTCACTTTGACCTTTTCACAGCTATTAATACAAAATTGATGCTATTGTGATATTTACTGAGTTGTTGTATAACATTTTGCATGGTATGCTTGTGTTATTACAAAAAAATCACCAGAGAAAAGATCCCACTCGGCCTGACTACCTCCAGGGTTGAACTTTTCGCTCCTTATTTATTTGTACAATATAACACGCTTCTACTTGTTCTTCTATGTAATCTTAAATTAAGTTGGGTAGAGCTTAAGAAAGAAAATTGAACGAGCGAATCCCCAGACTGATTAATCAAGAGACACATTCCCATGTTTGCTTTTTGTTCTGCCTCTTAATGTAGGCTGCCGGGGTCGGTAGCTCAGTGGTAAGCATCCTGACTACTGATCTAAGGGTCGCGAGTTCGATTCCCGGTCCCGGTGAGGTTTTCAAAAATAAAAAAATGCAGATGAAAGCCTCTACAGAATGCCATCATTCGGAAGTGATGTAAAGCCGTGGGTCCCATGTTACTACGATGTGTAGCATGTAAAAGATCCCTTGCTAGGGTTGGAACTCCTTAGTCTCGGCAAAATTCTAAGTAGGACTTTGACCATATGACCAAAGCAGTCGGTGTCTAAGGTACCTGGTACTCTGCATGCCTAGACCTTGTCCATTAACAAACAAACAAACAACAAACAATGTAGGCTGAGAGTCTATTGGTAACCACAGAAACTGTACTTTTATAAGTCATCTTCCATCGCGGCCGGAATAGGTGGCTGGTAGAACCTTCTCGAATTAGGGAAGAATTCCCTCCTGCAGGGGTCACAGCCACCAAAGGCGTTGCTATTGTGCCCGGCGATCGATGATCGGGTATGGGGTTCGAACCCACAACCTGCCGACTGTAAACGCAAACGCTCTACCAGTCGGCTCACCACTCTTTGTTGTTCGTTAATTAGAATACACAATATATAGTTCAACCATCTTTGTAATTAATGCACTATGCCCGATATAGTAAATTTCATTGAGGTTAATGTATTCACACTTCAACCATCTAGAAATTTTAAAAGCTTTGGAAAACGTAGTTACCGTTTGGGTTTGGTTCGATATGGAGCTTCTGATTTAAAGATGTATTGATGGTAATTATTATTATTTCGAAATGTTTTTAAATGAATTGATCTCAATTTATGGAACAATTCTGCCGGTAGGCGTGTATATTTCGAAAAAGCTTGATTGCTTTATATCATGCTTGGTACAACTTTTTTAGCTTTCTTGAATTTTTCAGAATCAGACGGTGCACTTCCTTTTGCACTTGCTTTTCTCTATTTTCCTTAATTCATTTTATGTTCAACTATATTGAGAACATCGTCTTGATTTTCCACTTTTTGGTACATTCCAAGTGCTTCATTCTCCTTGTCTAGCATTTAAGAATAAAAATTTGATCAAACGTCACTAACTGGACTATTCTGTTGTTCATTAGTTCATTACTGTAGAAGCTTCTCTTGAAAGAAGAACCACTGCAATAAATAGTTGGTTGTTGACTTAACAGAAAGTAAGTATGACATTCAACATTAAACTTTAAGAATAATCACTGTAGCTCCTACAATCGTTACATGAGCGATAAATATCGAAATATGCTTTTACCGTAAATCATGAAACTGAAAATGAGATAACTTTGTTGAACTCAATTTGGAAAAATATAGTCTTTATGAGTAAGAGAAAATTACTTCAGATATCTTTGAAATCGTGCTTTAAGAACGTTGGCACAGCTTGAGCATTCGGAATAACGCCAGAGTAATTTTAAAAGTTATATTACGGGCATAAAATAAGAGTAACCCATTTTCAGAAAATTCCAGAACCGAAGCAGCAATTCTCTCGTACTTAGACAGGAAAATCACGAAAGGGGTCGCTTCCGACATCGCGGTAATTTCCGTGAGCAGTCTTTAATTCCGCTGCTTTAAAATTAGCTTTAACCTCCACGCAGAGGTGTAGGGAGCCGCGAAGGTCAAGCAGACGTTGATGTACTCAAGGCTTTGTTGGGCTCGCGGAGGTAATCTCGAGTTTTATCACTTGCTGTTACTTCGGCTGCAATCGATCTTGGCGAATGAGCGGCTTGATGTAGCAGCGAGGGTCGAGCTCTTAAACGTTGTAATTTGAGTGAGGCGCTCGGGATTGTGACTAAAAAAGATCAAGCTCCCGTTGCTGAAGGTCGTGCTAGTAATGATTTGTAGAAGCTTCCCTCTGACAGAAAATGACCTGTTTACTGATTTTGTATTTTTTATGACTAACTTCAGTTCGTTTTATGCGGGTTGTTGCATTTTTTTCTTCGTATTACTAAAGCTCGGTTTATTATAGTAAACTTAGGCATAATTGTGGGCGTTTATAATTCTTTTTAATTATTTCCATGATTCTAGACTTATAGTGATTCCGAGCATGATATATTTAACAAGGTAGGTAACATTTGTAGGTGTGGTGCGTGTCCCTTCCTTCTATCGTGGGTTGTTCTTTGTCTTGTCTCCCCCCTCCATGTGCTCTTTTTGAGGCTACGGTGCCAATGCAGCATTTATATTAGTTTTAATTATTACCGCTGATTGAGTGCGAAAATGTTGCTCCGTTAAAAATGTAAAACCGCATTGACCGCTCAGCGTGAACCCGCAATAAGAACGTATAGACCCACCTTTAAACACGATAGGCTACAGTATTTTTATTACGAAATGAGAAATTAGATTTGAAGAGAAGGTGCTGTTAAATCTATAACACATAAATGCAAATCAATGCAGTACCTTACACAGTCGAAAGTTATAAACTAATACTGCTTAATACTATAGACTTGCGCAGATGATATGATTTAGTAAAACATTAAAACACAAATGAAAACCAATCTCCAAAATATATCTACAACGAAGAAGAATTAGATATATGTAGAGTAACGCAAAGCATGTCAAAAAAGAAAATATTCAAGAACAATTTTTAGAAATACTATACAACTTATTGGCAAAGTACAGGATGTTAGTATCTAAATCGATTCGTCGGTTAATTCTTTCAAAGAAACCAAACGTTATGACTACTTGGATAGAATTTCCGGCCGGCCAGTTCATGAAGACGGTGTGCAGCTCTTTAAGTACTAATAAATGGTTAAAAGCCTCAAGTAGCACATAATTCCCTGAAAGAAAAGCACAAATTACGCGCAGGTAGCAGTAACCAATAATAACATCAAAATGCTAATGTCACAGTAGAAAATTACAAATTAAAATGGCATTTAATACAAAGTAATGATTAGTACACATTTCAGGTAATTATTGGTCAATGTAAATAAAAAAGACTTACACAACAGTCCTAACAAAGATATAAACATCACCCACAACAGTTTACAATTAGATGCGGGCCCTATTAACCTAGACGCCGTGTTTGGAAAATCAATTATTCAGGTACGCAGTTCGTGAAGCTAACTGTACAATAACAGCCGATGTCCGAATTGGTAGCAATCGAGTCAGCGTCTAACACTAGTTCACTGATCGCATCTCATATAATTTCACTTAAAGGAAAGGAAGGCAACATCTTAGAGCCCCTTCTGCAGGCTATGTGATGATCCAGATAAGCGGAGGCCCATACATCCGCACTTTGGAATATAGGTGGTAACAGCTCGAACCAGGTCAAGAACGACGCGCTGGGTCGCGGGGATGGTGTTTCACGGCCAATCCTGAATTTACGAGTTTCAGGGGCCCCGGACTGGCTGCTGAAGAAAAGGGAGAACCCAAAATAGCAAAATGGACTCATGGGTGATTTTGATAAGAATCGGCGCAAACACTTTCGAAACAACTTACCTCAAATGAATTTGGGCCACGTGTAGCTGAAGACAGGTGAATTCTTCACAGACCTTGCCGGGCTACAACAATCCGTAACTTCTGCGGGGCCACGAACCACAACAACCACATTCTGTAAGCTCGTAAAGCTTCAGGGTAATTTCAAGGACCCTACAACCAAGTTTAAACAAAAGCCAACATTCGAATCGTGAGAATCCTTCGTGAAGGTTTGGGGAAAGGTTCCACTTTTGCAAATTGACCGTGACTTAATTGCTTTTGTGTCTTTTTGTGTGCAATGTTAACCTCTACTCGACCTGTGTCTTTCAGGTTCCCGTGCATGTTACTTTGAATACCGAAATCAGAATCCCATCAGAACATTTACCTCTCACTTTGCGTAGCGTCTTTTTACGCACGCCTTCATGAGTTCTGCCTCAGACCTCGCGAAAGCGTAAGTTGTGTAAGTTATATGATATTCAACCTTATTACGGTATCAAATGGTTTTAATGACACTTAAGGGTACTGGAGTGCCACTTGTTGTATCATGTCCGGGAAATGCCAACACTTTTCTTGGAATTCTTGAAAACAGGCCAATACCTACGGCTTAATACGCTTAGGGAGCTGGGCGTGGTTCTAGAAACGTTACACCATAAAGGAAAGCTTGACGATATATACAAGGTGTTGCAAAATAGTAGGTCGCCACGGAATTCAGACTTTGGACCCCACGTTTGACAGAACCCCGAAAGCCAAACGGGGCTGAATATATGTACAGCTTCGCGACTCCCCGTACAGCGACGACGGAGGGCCCTGACCTATCTTTAACGCTTACAACTTCTTCCAAGCTCCACCCTACATCGATTTTACACTGCGAACAACTCAGCCTGAAAATTAGCATGCAACAGGCGCTTGTAAATCACAAGACAACATATAACAAACCGATCAACTGGTCTAACGCATATATTGAGATAGTATTGCTCCCGCTACTCAACCCTGCTTGCAGCACAACAAATAAGTAAAACAAGTCAGATAGCACAAAGTTGGGGTAGTTCAAGCAACTGCAAGATTGAACGTAAATTTCAATCCGTAATTACATTTGCAAAGAAATGCTGGTAGTAATGAGTCTATTTGTGTAAAGAAGGCAAAGGGCAGAGCTCGTTTTTTATAGATTGGAGTCGATAATTCTAGAGTAGCCAAAAATAACAGGTTTATGCAAAATTAAAGCCGAACCAAAATAAATAGAACTGTCACAGAAAGGTTTATAATATGTGCGTGTTAATTGAAGCGTAGATGTCAGAATAATTGAATAGGATATGTTTATGAGAATTTTAAATAAAGGTAATAGAAGCAGAATTATGATAATACTTTGCAACGAGCATAAACCGAACAGAACAGGGCAATTATAATTATGGAACATCAATATTCGAAAATTTGGAGAAAAGCGAACAGTTAAGAAAATTACAAGAAATGGACATAGCAGGATGTGAAACAAAATTGGTGATTGAACAAAGAAGTCAGTGTAATTACGTGAGTGATAAGGAAAATTTACATAAAGCAAAGTGTAGTGGCGCTATGAGACAGTTTAAAACCAAAATTAAAAGAACAATATTTTAGAAATAAGGATTTTTGAAAAACATTTTTAGTTATAAGAAATATTAGAGTAAGAAGTTATTGTATTGTATTTGGTCAATTTCTGTTTTGTATAACTTCGATAAGCAATTGTTATTAACGACCAGTATCCAGAGACAATTGAATAAAATTATTGAATGACAACCATTTTTTGTGCTCTCTGAAATTTTACATATTTTACCTAGTAAATCATTAATTTTATCGATAAAAATTACACCAGTGAGTCAAGAATTTGTCAGTGCACCTGTGAGAATGTGGAGAACATTTTCTCTCACCAAAAATTATTTTTTATCGTGACCACATCCCGAGGACATCGGGGAAGCCAACGCAGTTCCCGAACATCAGCCAGGGCACATTTTGAATTCCTGAGCCCAAGATTTTAGCAGCAGCATACCAGCACAGCGTAACAGGAGGCCCCCACAACGCTAGCAGCACCGCAGGACCCCGTATCCGGCAGATATCACCAGGAGCTGCAGTCCGAATGAGTTGCCACAGCTTTCATCGACAAGGTACCAAATTTTACTAAAAGTGACGGTGTTAGCAACCGGAAATTTGCATGACTACTAGTGCAAACCTTCATGAACGAGACCCAGACAAAGTTTAGCATCCACCAAAAATCAAATATCCAGTAATTGCCATAATCAAGTTTGAGGTTATGTTGATCCCATAGCGACGCTCCAAAAAAACAATTTAATGTTCTAACAACGAAGTGGAGAAGTTTATGAGTTCATGGTGCACGATAGCGAAATGTCCATACCCAGGCCATCTCAGGTAATATTGTTTTCACAACTAGTGTCAATAGATACATTGCTTATGTTAGGCACTAACTGTTGTTCTTTTCTTGATCGTTTACTATCTCTTTGCAACGTATCTTATGTCGCATCCCGAGCGATCCGTATGTTTCAACGGAGTATGTATGTCACAGCAGTGGTGTAACTTTTGATTTTGTTCCCCCCCCCCCCCGCAAAAATTTGCTGCTGTCTCACTATATCTCCATAAAATAAAGTGATAAAAACATCAATAATAATAATAATAATAATACACTAAGGCACTACAAAACAATGTCTAAACTAAGACGGTTAAAAAAATAAATACGAGATTTTAAGCAAAATGTTTACGCCTGGCCTTAATGTTTGCAAAATTTGTAATAACCTCTTGCAATTCCATTTTATCAGTTATCTCCGGTTCAATGGACAAGAAAGATTTTTCAATAGCTCCTGGTGCATACTGTTTCTGACATAATTTTTTAATAATTTTTAATTTAGAGAAGAGTCTTTCAGCTGAAGCGACCGAAACAGGTAATGTTAAAAATAAGAACAATGCTGTCGCAATTTGAGGAAAAGTTGATGATAAATTCCGATTATCAACTATTAAAAACTCTTTTAGTTTATCTAGATTATAAGATTTCTTTGCAAAGAAACAAATGTCTATAGGAAATTAAGGGGAAATATCTTTTTTATAGAATATTTGAGAAGCTGTTGCTTTGGAAAAGAGATCTTTCTCAGTTATTTCGCACAAAGTCTTTGGATTTAGAAAACTAACACGGTTTTCCGTTTTAAACATAGATTCAAATCTATGACTTAACTGGGTTATTGCGATATCTAAAGTTCGATATTCTAAACGTTCGTCAAAATGTATTTTAATTTTCGGTCTGCGTTTATTTTTAAATGTAGGATTTATGTTCCAGTGGTTACTTCTAATTCAACACTGAGGTACTCACTTCCATATTCCTTTAAATATTCTAGAGATTTTCTAATACAGGTTGTAGCCGTGTCTGGAGCCTGTAGTGCTTTTGAAGTAATGTCAATTTCTCCAAAAATTTGCATTCTTCCTTTTTTATGTTAATATTATTTTATTAAAGGCAGCAGCAATATCTTTAAAACGTAATTTAATTACGGTGCGAGTTTACGTTCTGGAAGACCACTCTGTAGGGTTTAAGTTTCTTTAATTTTATAGCAGTTTCGCCCGTAATGGAATTTAAAGGATCCCATTGCTTTATACATCATCCAAAAAATGTGTATATGCTTTGAACGAAAGAACGAAAGATTCAATTTCCCCTACACCTTTAACTGTATCATTAATCACCAGGTTGAGGTTGTGCGAAGCGCAATGAACGTAAATGGCTGTATTTTCAAATTCATTAATTTTTCTTTGGGCTCCGCCATTAAAGAATTTAAAGAGTTTAAAATTGTTGTAGTTAAACCTTGGGCATATTGGGAGTCCGCTCTAGGAAATCCCAAAAATTTTTCCTTGATGTTTAGGTCAATAGTTTGTCCTTCCTTGTTTCTCTCTATGTAGACGTACCGAATGACCTTACTGATTTGATCGATGTTTGTAATATCTTGAGCAGTACCAATGATTATCGAGTAAAATGGCGCACCCTGCACTTATTTTGAAATTTTTTAAATGAGTTTCGAAGCTGTTGTGTAGATATTTCATCTATATTTTCTTTTTTTTCCACTCTTCATATACGTACATGCAGTTGATATGAGAATCTGATGTACAGTGTGCGCTTATTTTTTTTATAATCCTTTATGGAATGAAAGAAAAAGAAAATTAGGGGGCTCCTTGAGCCCCCTCAAACTCAGCCCCCCCCCCACGGGGTCTGCGGGTACCAAGTTACGTCACTGTGTCATAGTAAGTCGTTGAGCTTGGTGCCTTAAGCTTCCATTACTTTTAACGTTTGAGTAAATTATTGCATTATTTGCTCTGCGACCTCTGCCTTCTGTTACATTTTTAAATCAGGTTTAGGCATACATCCTTTCGTTGGGTTCAGTTAACTGAAAATGAATACAACAAGACGTATTTCCCCTAGTTCTTTTAAAATGTGTAATTTCCACCCTTTCCCGATTTTTGATGGACTGATATTCACAGCGTATCCTTTGGGCGATTTCTTACTGGTTTTCATTCTGTAATTCCTTTTATCGCCTATTCTTTTTTTTTTGTTATATAGTATATGTCAATGTAATCTTATCAAACAAGAGGTGAGCGACATATAAGATACGACACTGAAGAGCTAAAGACATACGAAGAAGCCGCACAGAACGTCAGGAAACACACTACAAGATCAACGGCCGTAGCAGAGAGCAAAATAAACTACCAGTAGAAAGCATGTAAAAGAATAATAAGAGCTTCGGCAGAAGTAGTGCTCGGTAAAAAAACAAGCGCGTCCGAGGAACAATTGGTTTGGTAAAAAATGGTAGGTCACAAAGAAGAACAATGTATCGCTAAAAATGCAAATTAAATACAGAACAACAGTAATGATAGAGGAGTACACAGCAAAGCGTAGAGAAGAGAAAATGGTACATACATAAAAAAGGAAAAACATGAAAATGTCCAGGTTAAAGAACTTCAAAGTCCAAGGAACCAAAACGACAGCAGAAAGTTCTATAGGAAAATAAATAGTACTAGGAAGAAGTTCAAGCCTAGAATATCAATGGACAAGAATGGAGAAATAAAAATAGAAAGACGCAAGGTTATGGACAGATGGGCAGGCTATTTTAATGAACATCTAAGTGGAGTTGCGGAGAAGAGCACAAAAGAGGAGAAAAGCGGTAATAATCTTGTAACCGACGAGAACTAACCACTCCCAAACATTGAAAGAAGTAAAAAACAATAATAAAAAGAAACAACAGGCAAACACCAGGATTTGAAATTATACCAAGTGATCTCATTAAATTTGGTGGAGAAGAAAAATTAATAAAACAGATAAACACACTAATAAAAAACATGTGGAAGGTGGAGGTGATGCCAGATGAATGGAATATAGGCCTGCTCTGCCATTTACCTAAAAAGGAACAAATTAAAATTTAAAAACTACAGAGGCATAACGCACCTATACACAGGCTAGAAAAGCCTATCAAACATTATCCACAATAGAATTGTAAGCTGAACAGATAACCGCCGACTACCAATGCGGATTTCTTAATGGAAGATCAACAAACGATAACATTTTCATACTAAGACAAATCATACATAAGTGAATTTATGATAGACACATCATATCTTTGTTGATTTTAAGGTCGCATATGATAGCATAAATTGGAAAGCTCTATATAACGCAATGCGGGAATTTGGAATACTACCTAAACTTACAATAAAACAAGTAGTAGGTTTAGTCGAGATATAAAACAAGACACGCAAACAATTTAAAATACAAAAAGAAGTGAGAGAAGGAGATGTTCTAGCGTGCGTACTGTTCAATATAGCATTCGAAAAAACCCTACGAGACTTAAAACTCCAAATGTCTGGGTCAATATTCACGAAATCAGTTCTGTTTTTGGCATACGCAAAGGACATCAATATAATAAGTAGAACAAGCCGAGCTTACTTAGAGGCCTTTAACAACTTCGAAAGGGCAGCGCAAAAACTAGGCCTGGTAATGAATGAACAAAAGGCAAAGGCAATGATTGTAATATGAAATAACGGTAGAAGAAAAGGAAATAGAGCAGGCGAAAATGTAACTGTAAATGAGTATAATATAGAAGTAGCAAGGGAGTTAATATATCTAGCATCCTAAATAAATAAACTGCTCAAGTACAGGTCTAAAGAGTAGCTTCAGCACTGCGAAAACATTAAGTATTATAGTGCACCCAGAATGTGTAGTTCAAAACGTGACCACCGAACTTCTGTAGATGGCGCCAAGTGGACAAGCCGCCACTGTGCTACAATGCTTGGAAATTTTGCAAAGTGGAAAATCGCCACCTTTCGCCAAAACCAAATAGCGCATGAAGGTGCTCGGGACCTTAGCAACAACTTTGCCCCCTTTCAAAATTTCGATATCTGTAGCCGTTCGAAAGTTACAGGCGATCCAGACAGACAGACGGACGGACTGACGGACGGACGGACGGACGGACGGACAAAACGTTCGCATAAGTACGCTGAAGCTACTAATAACGAAAGAAAAACTGAAGAAGAAATAAAGTGAAGGATACTCATAGCCAGTAGATGTTATTATGGAACCGAAGAACAACTAAGGTCGCCGAACCTAACACGAAAGTCCAAATGTATAACATACAAGTATTAATTAACATACGTTTCCGAAATAACTGCCCTAAGTAGATCAGATAAGAATCGTTTGGGAGTCTTCGAAAGAAAAAACTTGAGAAGACTATTTGACCCCATTTAAGAAAACATAGTATGGAGAAGTAGATACAGTCTCGAGTTAGACGAACCATTAGAATATATTGACATAGTAAAAACGATAAAACTAAGAAGATTAAGATGGATATGGTATGTAAATAGAATCAGCAACAAAAGCACTAGGAAACGAGTATTAAGAGCAAAACCTGATGGACATCGAGGAAGAGGCAGACCAAAAGTACTATGGATAGATGGACTAGAAAGGATTTCAGAAGCTTAGGAGTAACCAACTGGAAAGGTCAAGCCCAAGATAGAGACTGATGTCGGATAATCCTTGAAGAGGCCAGAACCTACCCATACTTGTAGCGCAAACGATGATGATGATGACGACGATGAATCTTATCATTTGGGCTTTAATCACCTTAACCTTTCATTTAATCTATTAATTCACGGTTGATCAATATTTTGATCCACTCTTCCTTTTGTTCTTATTGGACTATAGCTATATTTACTACCCTCTTAAAACTGAATTCGTAATGTGCTCGTCTTTCAGTGGACTTATGATTTATGAATTCTATGTGCGATTTTTTATTTATTCTTTCGTCTATCTACAATGTGATCCTGTGCCCTGTATGTAAAACACTGGGTCCTGATTTGTAAGCAGGAATACTTGGCTTTTACGATGCATACTCTTTTCAATAAATTAAACATCTATGTCGTGCTGTAAACTTTCGCTTATTAAAACAAACTCCTTTCCGTCTCCTGTTTCAAATAAAAGTGATAGCCTGTTTTACTCCTCTTTTAAACGATGAACCGCAGGGCGAAACCAAATCCGATCCGAACTTCGCGGCGCATTATTCCTCATTAGGCGACCTCAAGCAACATAAAGACCCCAATTTGCGGCACATTAACCTGAAGAATAGGCCAAAGCGTAATCCGCTTATTTTAACTTTTTTTCCCTATTTATTCTCGGTTTACACTTTCATTATTTTTAATTATTCTCCGATCCGCGCTCTGATTAATGACGAAAAGCGCCGCTTCGTTTAAAGTTACTCTCGCCTTCATGCTGCATCGATTCTCCACCCGTCGTTCAAATGCGATTTTTACAAGCCTTTGTTTGTGCTAAGCATAGGATGTTTATCGCATAACGGAATAATGCGTGTCCTTCGTTTGTACTGACGAAATATTGCGGTTTCTTCTTAATACAATATACACAATGTTCAATTTCAGTTTCGTAACCGCTCGAGATATTATTTCGCCATAGAAAAATGATAAAAGTCCGACTTGGTCCCACAACGAAGGTGTCTTTGGAATTTTAGTTATACTTATTACAACACCAAAAGATATGAAGTTGTGATTTGACGCTTGTTATGACTAAAGACCGGAAGTTTAGGCAAAATGCATAAAGTACCTGAAATATGCTTATTTTGGGGGCCTGTTTCGTAACATTTTTAAAGCAATATGTCTTAGACCAGCCGAAAGCTTGCTTGAAAGTGCTCATTTCGGTAGATTGTTCCTATAAATGCAGTTTCCGAGTAAACACTGACACAAATGCCTGTTTGTTTGTAGTAAAAGCTTAACAAGAGCTTAACTCACCCCTGAAGTTCCCTGCGCCTACCTGCAGGGAAATAATCAACCATTCATTACAGGAATTACATCATTCACTACGATTATTATTCACAACAGTTAGAAAAACCTACAATTTGTTTCTAATAATGAAGTTTAGTTGCAGTTTGGTTTTGAAGTTGCCATAGAAACAGTTCTCCTATATACCGTAAATGAATGTATTAGATAAAAATTATTGCCTATTTTTACTGCATATTTTAATAATTTTTAGTGCCTAAACTTCAGCAATTTAGTTCTGACTAACAGTTTATTTTTGTGTGTCAGTCAAATTATATCTACTCGTAAACGATTTATTTAAAATATTGCAAGAACATAAATTGCTTATACTAGAGAGTAGTAAGGCGGCACCTTAATTGGAGCAATCAAATTTATTGACCTAATTATATATATATTACGGGTTAAGATGTATACACAATACAATACAATACAAAACACTATTACTACATCTATTACAACTGTCGTCGTCTCCCCGTATCCCTTCTCCAAACCTCTCTGTCAAAGACATCATCTTCGTCCAGTTCTCTTGACGCCATTGCCTGTCTGATCCCCTCGTTCCACGATCTTCGTGGTCTGCTCCTTTTCCTGGTGCCTGGGTGAGTCCAAGAGAACACGCGTTTTGGCCATCGGTTCTCGGGCATTCTCATTAGGTGACCAAACCACTTTAAGGATTTTCTCTCTATCCGATCAATGACTGTGTCCGTAGCTTTCATTATTTCCCGTATCTCATCATTCCTTACTCTTTCCAGCTTGGAAATTCTCGCACTTCGCCTGAGGTAGTCCATTTCTGTTGCAAGTAACCTCCGTTTCATTTCTGCATTGATGGTCCATGCTTCACACCCATAACATAAAACTGCTTCTACAAGTGATTCCCCCAAGCGCTTCTTGTTTTTTCGTGAGATATGCCTATCCCACCAGAGAGAGTTCAGGCAGCCAATGATTTTCTTGGCATTTTCAATGCGCAGTTTAATTTCCTGTTGTCCTAACCCATTTCGACTAATAGTTGCTCCAAGATATTTAAAACTTTCGACCTGTTTCAGCTGAACATCGTCATTAACCAGGACTTCGAAATTTGCTTCTGAGTTTACGACCATGTATTCGGTTTTTGTTAAACTTATTTGTAAGCCCCATTTACTATATTCGGTGTATAGCCTTTTAAGTAAGAATTCGAGATCAAAAGAATCCTGCGCCATCACCACCTGGTCATCAGCAAAACTCAAAGTAAGTAAATTTTCGTCACCTATTGGAATACCCATTCCTCTACAACTCCTCTTCCATTCTTTAAGTACTACTTCAATGTAAATATTGAACAAAATGGGAGACATGCTGCATCCCTGTCGTAGTCCCTTGCTACTGACAATTTCCTCTGACAAGTTGTTGCCTAGTTTAATGTATGCTTGGTTGTCTTTATAGAATTCTTTAATGATATTCACTAGGTACTTGTCGACTTGAAATGCATACAATGCTTCCCATAGTTTTTGTCGAGGAACCGAGTCGTATGCCTTTTCAAGGTCTATGAATGCTAAGTGTACTTCTTGGCCAACTGAGATGTATTTTTCAAGTAGTTGCTGGATGGTAAATAGGTTGTCAATACAGGATCTTCCGCGAATTAAATCAGCGGATTGACCAAATTAATTTCGCGGGTTGACCTAATTAATTTCGCGGATTGCTCTAATTAATTTTGATATGTGCTACTGATTAAATTACCCATTAGCTTCTGATTAAATTACGCGGCGGCCATTTTTAATTTGCTTCCGGAATTACGCGGCGGCCATTTTCAATTTTCGCGAGAATATTTGAATCTGAAACTTTTCAGATTTTTTCTAAGTGCCATTTTTTGAATTTAAACTTCCCGGGTGTCGGCCATTTTTGTTTTCGCGCAAATATTTGAAATTTTTCAGATTGTTTTAAGTTCCATTTTTTTTATTTAAACTTCCCGGGGGTCGGCCATCTTGGTTTTCTGCGCGCGCACTTCTCACGGCTGTCAGTTTTAATTTTAATTTAGCCCCCGTTTTGAATTTCAAATTGGGGAATCTGTCTCTCTCTTGTACTCATTGGGCATTGGTTGTCTCTCTTGCATTCACAGGATGGATGTTTAATTTAAAAAAATCTCTAGCCGACTCGCCTTAGATTTTAAGGTGTATAGCGGAAAGCCACCTCACTGCTCTGACGTCACGCTTCCATATTTTAAATTGAATATTTCTTGAAAATTTTAAATTATAACAGTTGTATTACATCGTCTAGGGTATTAAAAGGTTGATACGATTTAAAAAAACTGGTTTCATAAGTGGTTTTGCTAGAATTAATTATTTTTATTTTTATCAATTGGCCAAACAGGTCGTTGCCTGTCGTATCGCGGACAAGAGATTTGGTCTGCAACTGTTGGATCCTCTATAAAATTTAAACTTTTTTTTTTCTCGATGAATTGTTGTTCTATGTGTTTGTTTTAAATTATGCTTAAATTTCATTATAATATCAATTTAAACTTTGTCTGAAGAAATTACAATTAGGTGCTTTTAATTTAAGTGCAATCCGTTTCCTTAAAATCAGTGAACATATGATTTTGTCGCTTTTAAAATTTATAGTTGGAAAATTGTCACGCTTATAATTTTTAATTTTCTGCGTCGATTTTAAATTTTAAATTAAAATTTGTTTGAAAATACGCGTATTCCACGGCATTAAGAATTTTCGGTTGTATAAGCAGGTTTGCAATTGAAAACAGGCTGGGACCTGTTGCTGTGACTAACATTGCTTTGTCTGGTTTGAAACATCCTTGTAGGTTTTGCGTGATTCTACTTGTACACTCTGAGCACGCTTATTGGCTGGTCCTGACGTAATGTTTTCGAGATTTGTATAAAATCGACTGTCTACCCTACACTGCACCGATTTGTTTTAACCATCCAGACAGTAGTGTACCGCTTACTAGTGCAGCCGAGATGGACCCCCGAAGAATTAATAAACATCAAGCAGCAGTCGATCCTTACAGCAGAATACCGGCAACAGAAAAAACAAGTAAGAAAATGCATCTTTTAAATAAAAAACAACACGGTGCATAGCTACAACCACCAGCCATGGCCGAGGAGGCCCTGAGGACCTCGCCACAGCTAAACGCCACCGAGGAGGACCTGCGGGTGTTCGTGCAGGAGACGATGCCTTCCTACGACGTAACACCTGTGCTGATTCCTGAGATCCGGCAAACCCGCCGTGAAAAGAAGCGCTTATTATGTGATCTCTATGTGCCTTTAAACAGTAGTTCTAGCAAAGCTGTTCATTTGAGTTTGGATCCTTATAAAAACTTTTCACCTGTGGCAAGAATCCTGAAGACCGACATTGGGGCAGGCGTTTCATTCACGGCGGAGTCGTTTATTGTTTTTCTGGATGCTCTACCGGACATGTTTGTGATGGCGAAACAAGGAACTTTTAAATATGATTTAAGTGAACATACAGTGGAACATGTGACCAAAGACACTTGCAGGATTATCCCAAAGGACCCCGCGAACGAATTTACGCTTTACGTAACGTATGATACGCTGTCAAATTTACTGCCTATGTATAACTTAACGGTGGTTAAAATCAACGACTTGAAACGTGCAAAATGTAATGTCGAAATTTTTGCTGAAGTAATCGTTGAAAAAGTTGTACATGCAAAAAATTTGTCTTGATGATTCAATCATTTTTAATACTTTGCGCTGGGGGTACGCTAACGACATCTTATTGTGGGAACTTGTGTTCAAATTTAAAATGTATGTTATTATAGCACTGCAGAAGATGATTGATGCAGATGAGCGCATGAAATCGTACATGACTTAATTTATATGAAATATTGTATGAATTTGTAAATAAAACATGTTTTAAACTGTATTTTTTTTAAATTATGTGACGAGTGTTAGTTTATACATGCGGTAGGTTGGCCGAGTGGTTAAGGCGTCAGATTTAAGCTCTGGTCTCGAGAGAGGTCGTGGGTTCGATTCCCTCACTTACCATGTATTTTTTATGTATTTATTATGAGCGTGTTGATTTTTAAGTTAGTTTATTCGCGAAGGCCCTACTGTAATAATCGTTCACTGCATAAAAATGCACATCCTTTTTCGGCTATTGTTGCAGGCCTTTCAGGATCGGGCAACTCGTTTTTTGTAATAAATTTTCTCAAAAATATGAGCAAACTCTGCAGTGTACATTTTGCTAAAGTTATTTGGTGTTATGGCGAGTGGCAAAAATAAGAATTAAAATCTTTAGTCGAATTTCAACAAGGGCTGCCAGACAATAGACATGGCATCTTTTGAGGGATCCGAACCCAAACTTTTAATAGTCGACGATTTAATGAGGGAGACAAATGGCTCTGTCGTTGACATATTTACAAAGGGGTGCCATCTCCGTAACCCCACTGTGTTTTTTATTACGCAAAACATTGTCCACCAAGGAAAAGTACAGCGAGATATTTCCCTAAATGCTCATTACATTATTCTTTTCAAAAATCCGCAAGATAGAGTTCAAATAAAGCACTTAACCAGACAGATATGTCCAGAAAATCCGCGCTTCCTTCAAGAGGCATACGAGTACGCCACAAGTAGGTCACACGGGTATTTGTTATTCGACTTAAAGCAGTACAGCTGATATAGCGAGGTATAGAACATCGATTTTTCCACAAGACGGGGCGTGCTATATTTATATTCCGAAAAAGGGGCATAAAAGCTCGTACACTAACCAATTTACTCTCATTCATTAGTGATGTCTCGATCAGTAATTAGAAATTCGGAGTTGTTGCGTGCTCTGCAAAACTTGGACCCAAGGAGCGAACAGCATTATTAAAAGCCGTAGACGATGAACAAATCCACTGTATCTGCGAGTGTGTGCATCATACCTTAAAAGGAAAAATACCTTTATCATCTAATCAAAAATCAACGATCTCGAAGCATAAAACTGTTCTTAGGAGTTTAGTCAAGCTTGGAGAGTCTATAAAAAAGAAGCGCCAAATACTAATACAGAAGGGGGGTGCTTTTCTACCACTAATATTAGCTCCATTAATTACTGGTGTATTGAGTTCTATTTTTGAGTAAGATGGAAAAAGCCAAGAAAATGATGATTGTACCGCCTGAATTCATACATCGCTTTAAGGATACAGAGAAATCTTCTAAGAATGTCAGATGAAGTGGAGTGGGACGGCAAGTCACCTAAAAGGTGAAATTTTACCATCCTCCAACATTATTGATTTAGTGCATGACGTTCTTAAGACCTAGAAAAACTACAAATCCGCCAGGTCGACACAAGTTCATCGATTACATTAAAGAAAACAATGTGCCTCAAGTGCTGATTGGGGATCCTACACGTCAAAATGTGTCAAACGTGAGTAAATCAGAGATGGAGAGTGACGTCGATCCCGAGCCTAAATTAAAGCTAATAACGCCTGCAGCAACATCCAACCAAGAGGCTTCAACGCGAAAAACACCGAAGACAACGCAAAGATCGATATCAAAAATAAAGGGCATTTCTGACTGGGAGCGTCTTAATCTTTAACGTAGCAGAATGAATTTGGACGCCATCTACTATGATACCGGTAACCCTTTAGGCTATGCAGGCGCAAACTCATTAATTTCTTCAGTGAAAAATAGTCGCCCTAGTGGTGAAGTAAAGGACTGGTTAAAGAAGCAGGATGCATATACTATTCACAAAACTGCAAGAAAAAAATTCCCTAGAAACAAGTACATTGTTAACAACATTGTCGAATTATGGCAAGCTGATCTCTGTGACATGCGTAGTTTAGCGTCCCACAACGACGGATATAATTGTATTCTCACCGTAATTGATGTGTTTAGTAAAATGGCCTCGGCGAGGCCTCTGAAATTTAAAACGGCTGCTTCAGTAATAAACACATTTCGTGAAATATTTGCTGAAGTGGGTAACACACCCATAAATTTACAAACCGATAAAGGAAAAGAATTTATTGCTAGATCCGTACAGAATTTTTCAAACAACACGATATCATGTTTTACGTGACGCAAAATCCCGATGTTAAGGCCGCAGTCGTTGAACTTTTCAATAGAACATTAAAAACCAGAATGTGGCACTATTTCACATACTCTAATTCTTACAAATACATAGACGTATTACAAAATTTACTGACTTCGTATAACAATCGCTATCATTCAAGCATCAAGATGGCACCCACCACGAACAGTTTAACATTTAAACATGTGAACAATAATTACTTTCGCAGAGCGGACCGGTTCGCATGCTGCCACGTTGACAGAAGGAACGTAAGTGAGTTTTTAGAGTCGGACGCCCGCCCGGCCGTCTACTGCGCACAGTATGAATTCAGAATGCAAGAGAGGCGGCAAAAGTTTATAAAGTCCTTAACATCGGCACTAAGAAGAATTTTGTGATAATTTATAAAATGATATGGACAAGCATTGTATGCAATTTCTTGTATTATAATAGGTACACAATTCCAAAAGGTACCTTTGATGAACTTGCCTGTTGCTCATATTATGGGTGTTGAATTTGGTGATCACAAAGTGCATTACTAGTTCTTACTTCGTTACACCTCTCCTTTATCGCTTATGACATTCATATGATTTAATGTTATCTAAAACGTTGTAAGCTTATAAGATTAGTTGTTTATTGAAGCATTCAATATCGCTTTTTATATATGGGCCTGTTTTTGTAGGTCAATATGTCAAACAAATAAGACTTTGGGAGTAGGCGGGAGCTGTGGATCTACTGTTTCACCACGATTTCACGCGATTTCATTGTGCATAATGAACGCAATGCTCACTCCCCGTCGAAAGCAAATCCGTGTAGGACGACAGCTAAGCTGCAAGCGCAACAGAAGCCACGGAATTTTATGTGGCAGAAAAAGCTGCGCCGCCCAAAACGTGCGATAAATCATCAATTTGTGCAGCAGCGGCCGGTAATTTATTGTTGTATAACTAATCATAGTTGTACAAAACACGCAGTGTGAGTAGGCAAATTGTAAATTCGATGGTATCAGCGCCGCTTTACATACTAACTTTGAACTTCTGCTGCTCTAATTGAATCAATTTATCATCATACGAGACCCGGCGCGTCGCTGTTGTCCCGTCATGTTACTGCAAGCGAAGCGAAATTGCGATATAATCTGTATTTAATAATTACAAATGAATTTGTACCAAACGAGACTTAACAATGATAGGCCCATACGGGTTATTATTGTGTCACAGTTGAAATACGCTCACAAAGAACAGTACTTTTCCTAGTTAATTGTGGATTTTAGCCACTTCTAGCAATTTAGTGTTAGCTGTACAAAGCATATTAGACAAATTCGATTGCCTCAATAATTTTTAATCTTATCTTCACCAAATTTACCACACGATTTAAGTCTGTACGGGTGGTTATTGTACATGCATAGGACAGAATCAATGCCTAAGAGAGATAATATTATTTATTTAAAGCAGAAGCTGTAAGTGTGTTATCCGTTTCGAATGTTGGGGATATTTAATTTGTCTACTTCAGCACGAAAAGGCCTGTAGTTGTTACTGAAATTATTGGGCAAAAGGCAGTAATCAATGTCTATTGTAGGTAAATGCATGCGTGACTAAAACCCTAAGCTGAGAGGTTGAATCTTGCATTGGAAAGCTATTAATAGAGAAAAACCTTCGTATTTTGTATACATTTTATGAAATATGTCCCAAAATCGAGAATTTCATAACCAGTAAATTGGTTTTTAGTCTTATTACAAGTGTTAAATATAGCACCCATATTGTAATACCATGTGAAAAGGATGTCGTTGGAAAACGCCTGTGCAAGGTGGAACACGAAAAAAAACATCATTCACTGCCGTGTCCGGAACGAACTATTAAGCCTTAAGACCGAACTCGACATTGTTTAGACAGCCTTTTGTTATCACATTTATAATACTCTCTTTATTTTGAATTAAGTACCGTTATAACAATAAAATATTCAATAGCTAATAGTATACTAAGTTTTATTTCAAAGTATTTATAATAGGTTCACACCTTTTTTGTATTGAAGGTTTGCCTTGGAGCTTTTTATTAAGTTGCACATGACAGAACCGTAATGTGAATTTTGTTGTTTAATTTTTAAAACCCTAATCAATTTATTATCATTTGACAAAATAGAATATTGTTGCCACATGGACTGTTTATTTTGATAGTACACGTGGAGAAGTATTTAAAATCTAAAGTATTGTAAGACCTTCCATGTACTTAATTAAAAATGTCTTTAATTACGCTATTCAAGGGTTGGTAGCAATAACCAGGCAGGTGCAATTTTAAAGATTTGTGGGAAATTAAAAAAAAAACTTAACAGAAAATTTAAAATTATTAGTATGTTGTTTTCATTTTGTGGTGCTCCAAACATATGTGCAAAATGATACATTAGACCAACTTTCTTGGATATTCTTGATATACAACCATTAAAAAAAATTAAAATGCTGGAGCTGTCTGTTTTTTTACTAAAATTATAAAAAATAGTATATTATTATACGTGTTTCATAAGAGGGCCTATATTAGCACGCATGGGTTTGGGACACGACGAGCGCAGCGAGGAGTGCTCCAATGGAACAAGTGCTACAATGGCTCTTTAAGGATTTTTGAACGCAATGATGGCGACATTGTTAAGTGAAATTTGACAGTCGCCATCTATTGGAGTATCAATTACGCTGCTCTGTCATTGGAATTAGTTTAAATTTGGTGCAAGCATTTTAGTTCGTGTGTTGTTCAAATTGTGCTTTATCTAGAACAATAATTGTGTTTAATTAATTCGTTAAAAGTACCTACCTTCAGTTTAAGTTATATTTGATTAGAGTAAATTTAATAAATACAGTTCAGAAATTGTAGGTTATGGTTATGTACTGGACATCTGACGTGTGTCGTGTTTTGAGCAGGTGAAAGCAAATGTCACCAACCTTATAAAAGAAATAGTTACCAAAAACAGTGTTATAATGGACTCCATTGTAGCATCGTTTTCGGTGTTATACTAACCATATTGTGATATCAAAGTAGATAAATATGTATAGTAACACTATCATAGTGATTTTTATTATATCTGATTTTGAAACACTAACAAATATGAAACAAGTGAAACAGATTTTGAATAAATAAAAATGAAGTGTATAGTAATAAGTAGGTAGAAATGTTCTCTGAAAATGCTTATTTCAATTGAAAATATGCGAACTTGCACTGTTCTTTCCAATATGAACTGACACAGCAAATTTAAATGATTATGTTAAGATAACATTCACAGCATAACATTAAGCGGGTTAACCTTGCAGCTGGGACAAAGAGTTTGTAAACATTACCTAAATTATAATTAACCTGCTCATCGTGACAAGCAAAGCCTTCACATGTATTTGTCTGAGAAAAAATTCTACAGGCGAAAACAATATTGATACAATGGTGTATAGCGCTGAAGTTGTTATTGCACTACGAAAAGGTATATGCGCCACGGCAAACATGTATAAATTAATGGTAAATCACGCATGCAGTAGATTGCAATTTGATAAGCTGAGTATATCTGACAATCGTCGTAATATGCCTAAAATTGACACGGTAAGGTTTTCCTAAATAACTATGTATATCACGAAACAATGGCGATCATCGACGCACAACGTCTTTGCTCGATTATATTTGGCCAACTACTGATCTGTCTCCCACACTTAAATACTTACCCCGAGAAGTTTAATACGACGAATTATGCTGTCTACTCTACCTACTGTATATACAGGGTGTTACAAAAGTAACGCCCGTCCACTTCGGGATATATTTAGAAAAATAAAATAAACCGATAATAAAGAGTGACAAAACTTCAGATTGTCCTTCCTTACAGAGTTATTGACCAACAAAGTATTAAAAATGTATGTTTTACAAAATCAAGTTTTATTGATAATAAATACATTAAATAATGTTACATAAGATGTTCAAATAAGCAACCTTCCACTTCAATTCAAAATGTATGTAAACATTTATCTGTGGATATCTCAAAGAAAAAGTTTATCTACAACCAGTTGTTGAACAGGCAGATGTGATTGACCGTATTCGTGCAGCTGTAGCTTTAATCAACTACAAAATGTTAGAAAGAGTAAGTGCTTCTCTGTTAAATCGCGCTAGGAAATGCATTGAAGTGGAAGGTGGTTTGAACATCTAATGTAACATTTAATGTATTTATTATCAATAAAACTTGATTTTGTAAAACATACATTTTTAATACTTTGTTTGTCAATAACTCTGTAAGGAAGGAAAATCTGAACTTTTGTCATTCTTTATTATCGGTTTATTTTATCTTCCTGAATGTATCCCCAGGTCACCTGTATAAGTTTATTGGTGAAACTTCTAAACTAATAAGTTACACTACAAACTTGAAACTTTACGCCAAGAAAAAATAAACAAAATAGAGAAACAGAATCGTCATATTACTAAAATACCGTAACAGAAATGCAAGCATTAGACAAAGATCAGAAGTAAAAGATATAAGAACAAAAATAATTATCTGTGAATGGAAATAAGCGTGGCATTAATAAAAGAAGAGTGAACGGAATCTACGTAGATTAAAACAATAAATAAATGGCTGGCAATTCGGAAGGTAAAACGAGATAGAAGAAGGCCACATATACACTGTAATCAAAACGTATTTAATATGAAGATGGGGCAGCAACAGGATCTACTGTGGCCTCTTGAATATTTGGGTGCTGATTTGTTTAGCTAAAAGAAATTAAACAACTTTTATTTCATTTTGAAGATATTTTGCCATTTGGATGATTTCTATCACCTCTGTATTTTTAGACCAGTTACATGTATGTATGTGCAGTTAGATCAGGATTTTCTAAAATGGGGAATTCTGAGGTTCCTGTTGGGATTTTAGCTGAATGTTCTTGTGCACTACTTGATTTGAACATATTTTTTGTTTGCTAAGATTATATAACAAACGTGCACTAGTTTACATTTACAAGTCAAAAGAATAACAGAATAACTGCTTCTAAAATACATTTACATTTAAACAACATTGAAGGAATACCAAAATAACTGTATTTAATACCCAAATATTCTGCTGCACACAAATCCGGCTTCACACGAAATATGTAGCTCATATAGTCCAAGAGCCAGGAACGGGTTTGCTTACAGTAGTTTTAACAAGCGTGTAACTGTTATGTAAGGTCCCTTTGTACATACTGAGAAGGAAACCCGAAGTCTGGCAAGCCTGTGGTGGTGGTTTTGGCTCCCTTGCGTCCTTGAAGGATGGAAAAGAATAATAAGAAAAAAGTATAATAACAAGTCTGGCTCTTTGCTATGTTAAAGATAATCATATCTTATGTAAGTAAAAAGATTGACAGACGCTTTCGCGGGTGGTCAGTTTACCCCAGATTCAGATAAAGTAGCATAATAAACTTAACCATTTACTGTAAAATATCGAGAGATCCAAAAAAACTGATCCTCAGGGGGCTGTAGAAATTCAAACGTGTGAATAATAAGTTGCTGGCACTATAAGTCTGTAAAATTCAAGGTTACGAGGTTAGGTTTTCCGTCAGTTTTGACACAGACTGAGGCAAGATCTAACCTGCTAACCTCGAATTTGACATAGTGTTACCAACATATTATTCCTAGGTTTTGTGTCAGTTTAGACACATTATTTTTGCCGCCCTTCAAGGACGCAAGGGGGCTAAAACCACCACCGCAAGCTTGCCAGACTACGAGTTCCTTTCTCAGTATATTCAAAGGGACCTTCGATAACAGTTACAGACTTGTTAAAAATACTGTAAGAAATCTGTTGCTGGCTCTTGGACTAATAGCGTTTCGCACGGTAACGTGACACATACGCTGCGGAATGCCGCTTGAGATTACGAACCGAAACAATGGCTTTAGGGCGCGCCGAAAACTGTCTCCTGGATTGAGATGAAATATGATGCAACCTACTATTTTTCCACATTTCTCGAATGGTGAAAAGCACCTACCTTTAATAATTTCATGTAGGCACACAAAACCGCTGTTCTACACTCAGGGTAGGCTTCCCCACGTTGCTCTAAGGAATTCACCTTGTTCTGAACATCGTGCTCGGGTATGAGGCGTCAACTGGTCGACAATGCTTGCAGCTTGTATTTGAGCTGCTATGTTCAGAGCCGGTAGAGTTACACTGAGACCTTTGGAAGCTAAACTTTTGAAACCAGGCGCTTGTTAAAGCCCAGGCGTAAATCACCTTGTTTTGAGCTGGAAAAAACTTGGCTGCTTTAATGAGCGAGCTGCCTACTTCAAGTTTTGCAACTTTAATGGATCCTTGCACGTTTATAACACTCAATTCCGGCGACCTCAAAAAAGTTGCACACTAAGAATTACACGGATTACAGACGACGGAAACTTTCGCACGCTGGCGGCAGTTCAAAACTTACAAGTATCTATTAGAATACACAAACGTACAAATTGGCTCTATATCGAAAGATTTTCACTCTGATGATACTAGCTGCAATGTCGTGCGAATCGTTAGTGCTTATGGGTGCACAAACAACAAGTCGAAATCTGCCTAAGTATCCCTGTTCTTAAGGTATTCAAACAACACGAGCCACCAAAGGGCATGGTCATTGTGTGGAGCCTTGCTCGAGTTTATAAGGTGCAAGGCACAATAAACCAGAGAATGGTGGGTGTTTATCATCAAAGACTACGCGGTCTAAGCCGAAATTACATTTTAACAAGAAATATGTGTGATAGAGAGTTTACTCATCAAACATTTATACTAGTACTACATGCGATCAGCAAACCGCAGGTACAGTGGTGCATCGGCACTTCAGTTTAAAGGGGCTAAACCAAAAGTCGATAGTAGAAGAAATGGAAAACAAATAATGAAAGTGGCATGAACACCTAATACACGTGACACCTAGAAGGTATCGGAAGCAAATCTTCGTAACGAGAGCAGAAGGAAAAATTGGAAAAGGACGCCCAGAAATTAAACGTAAAGATGACCTCAAGGAGTCGCTTATAAGAAGAAAAAATACTTCTCGAGGGTTAGACAAATGGCGAGACATCGAAGCAAGTGCTAGTGATAGCAGTGTTACAGTTAAAGTGTTAAATGCCATTATATTTACTATAGAATAACTAAGGGTTCTGTATACTAACTGGACTCTAGTTTAATTTATACAAATTTACTCATAGAGCATTATCTTGCATTCAAATTGTGAGCATATTTTCAATCTCTTTGTTTGTCCGTTTTACTCTTCCTTAACCATGATTTTCGGTTTGGTGGATAATTTTCAATTCTTGTCACTATCTTAAGTTTTCAACAGTTCTTCTGCAAAAATTCGCTCCATTATCTGATTGTAAAATGTATGTTCTCGAAGTAACAATACTATATCAAGGAATTGATACGTAACCACTTCGGGTCGTTTTGACTCAAGTCGCTTTACCAACGCTAACTACGAATTTTGTCAGATGATCTTGGAACACCAAAACCAAGTTATACTTGTCATCAACATAGGGATGGTAGTCGATTAAGTCAACTTCATATCTTGAAATTAACTGAGAGAACATCACTGACCTGACAATAACAGCGCTCCTTTTTTTCTGCTTTTGTAGACATGATTCACAGAGACTTAGGAATATTACTCTCTTCAGCTGAGTTGTGGTTCTGTATATCCGGTTCAATTCTTTTAGAATTGATACCTACCTTTATGTCCATGTCCAATTCAAAGATCAGTAGGTACTATGAACAACATCGAATAATAAAGATGCATGTTAGGGCAATAGAACAATTACTTCTAAACTATATTTCAAGTTTTCATGTACCTGCACATACAATTTATCGGGGTACGGCCCCGCTGTTTAGCCCCCAGACGTTTCGCCCACTAACCGTTTCGCCCCCGAACCGTTTCGCCCCCGAAGTTTTACCTCTAGCTTTAGCTGTTTCCAGTTGCACCACGAGGAGGTTCTGCAACCGTTTATTATTATTTTTTTTGGTGTTTGTTTTAATTTTAGTTAAAAAAAATTTTTTTGGAAGAGAAATCTTTTAACATCTATATTTCGACGTGCAACTGGAATAAATTCAAAATTCAAAGTTGTACGCAATCCCACGCAAGTAATCAATAACTTGACGATTTTCAAAATCTTCAACGATTTTTTTCATACGAGCTGATATTGCGACATACTTTTTATATCTTGGATTAAAAAATAAAAAAACCGGTTGCAGAAATCCTACTAGCTACCTCCTCGTGGTGCAACTGGAAACAGCTGAAGGTGGCTAAAGCTACAGGTAAAACTTCGGGGGCGAAACGGTCCGGGGGCGAAACGGCTGGGGGCGAAACGGCGGGGGCGAAACGTCCGTAAACCCAATTTATCTTAGCGCTAAGATAATCAAGAATGTCGAGGTATTTTCTTATTTTTATGCTTTTATATAAAACATTTTTCTCTAACGTAAAACTCGGCTTACCTGTCATGGTACATAAATTATTGTATATCTCACCATACTTTTACCTTAGTTGCAACTCTAAAAATGTTGTTCTGGCGTTTATAAAAAACATACGTGGCTGTTTGAAATTTACCTAAAAATCGAATGCTGCTTAGGACCCACACTTGAGTGCATCAAATTAATGGAGAATCAATTTGAACCTACAAACTTTCTGTTACATTAACTAATTAACGCAAAAACTCCACGCAAAAAAATGGTTACCGCGGCCATAAATCAAAGTCACCCCTGGCAGTTATGGCCGCAACCTTGTAAAAAATCGGTATTAATTCATAATACCGAGTGGCTGCGTAACGCCGTGTCTCTCTTGTATTGACAGACGTATAAATCATCTGTTTTCTCCACATTTTTGCGCAAATTGACGCAAGTTAGCGAAGAAGCGCGTATCTCTGCTGGCCGCTTTCAGTCACGCCCGTTTCGGATTTGAGGTAATTATGTTTGGTTTACTGGATTTTGCGGAAGACATCTCGAAAATTATATTTGCCCCAGAGGGCTTTCCGTCGCGCTGTGTGCTGGTGGATATTAACGTCAATGGGGCTTTAAAGCGGGACTTTCAATTAAAATTGGGTGAACGATAACTTTATGATTTTGAAATTTATGATAGTTTTTAATCATTCATTTTTCAGGAGCTAGTACGTTTTACCATAAAAATTAATGGGGTATTTTCAAAAACCTGAATGCAAAATACATAACTTGTATATTTTCTTAAAATTTAAAGTTTAAAAATGCATTGCCTTTCAAGATGTCACTCACCAAATATACTGTTGCAATATTTCTGTATAAATTTTATGGAAAAAATATTTCCTCTGGTCTGCAAAAAATGCAACAAATGAATTTAGATAATTATTTGCGAATATAATTATCTCTATTAATACTATGAAAACAGCTTTCAACAGGGCAAAGTATATTTCAATAACATGTTTGTTGGGGAAATTTTTGCGTTAGAGAAATTGAACCTATTTTTTATCTAAAGGTTGAAATTGAGCAAAATTAATCTAAATATGCCAATGAATTATCATGCAATGTAAATCTATTATGATACGACCTTTTAACGTTGTGCACATAATATTAAGACATGCTAAATTTAATATCGAATTGCAATGCATTATGATAGTAAGAAATCTTCTCAAAATCGTATGTGTAGAAGGCATGAAACGTAAGAGTAAACTGGAAATGATTGATTCGGAGGTAGAACAGGTGTATGTGGCCTAATGGTGTGATCCGTAAAGTGATTCGTGTGAACTTTCAAAATATGACAGTTATTGATATGATAATTTAGAAATCAAGTGTGTAATAATTTAAGGTGCCGCAACTAGAAAATAAGTTTAAAAAAATGATAATAAATATTATTCTGGGGTAGCATTAAGCAAATTTGGTGTTTGGGTCACAGGCTCTATATAGATTATAGAAAGTGCTAATAATTAAATTTAACATTGCCCATAATCGTTTTTTTATTGTGTTGGGTAGTATCGGCATGGCAATGAGTCGATTTGGAGCCACTTGGAGCACTATGCGAAGTGGAGACTTTAGTACGAGATGGATTACAGTACCCTGTAGCTGTCAGAAGAGTCTTTGTTGTTGATGTATGAGCTGGGGGCCATTTCTGTGCTACATTAATCGTTGGTCGCTTCGATGAAAATCGTAAGAATCTGACAGAAATTTGCAGTAGTCACAGGGTGCCCTGGTGTGTCTTGCTTTGTTCAATTCAACGGACTGCTATCCTGAGTTCGACCAAGTGGTCTAGTTGGCTGGAATTCGCAGTTACGTTTTCCAAAATATCTAGAAGGTTTGATATAGTTACATGCATGCTCAATAGATACATGAGATTGTTTTCTTACCTGATTATGTAATATTGAGTTTTTTAAAAAAGTTTAATTAATACGCTCATCAACAGCTATGGTTATTAGCGCTTATGTTCGATAAGTTAAGTAATTATATAGTTCAATTTAAACTAACATATTTACTGACCCGATAGTTTTAATTATATTGATTTCTTGATCTCTTCGGTTGGAAAGGGCTTCGTTGATATTATTTGTAATTTGGTGTTGCTTCCTGTGTGTTGAGTATAAGGAGCAGTCAGTGATTATATGTGACAGCTAACAGAGTATTACAGGTACTATATTCGGTGCTTCACATTTTGGAGTAGATAATCATGAGTTAATTTGGTATGTCCAATTCTCAGTCGATTCAGTGTTGTCCTATCCGTGCGCGCTCACGGCGAGTAGACCGAACTCAATAGACCGAAAGCAGTTGACCGAACTCAATTGACCGAATAGCAATAGACCGAAACATCACTAGACCGAAGCAGCAATAGACCGAAAATCACTTGGTCGAAAATATATTACGGTTACATTTATTAACATTCATAGCATCAACTTCCCTTCACACTTTATTCAGGCTTGGAACTGGCAGCATAAACTGCTGGCGTGTTTAGAAGTTTTTTTTTGTTTTTGATTCTATTTTCACTTTATTCTAGTAAATCATACAATACTTAACAGATATATCCTACCCAAGTATTTACGCACAAACTGGAGAAAGTTGCTAATGGGTTAATCCTGCTAATGACGTATTTATCTTCGTTTGCGGAAATCGGTCGTGAGTAAATATTTCTATTGATGCTATTGTTAAAAAATGTAATTTTTCCAGATGTTTAATGTGCACATTTACCGAATGTGTACTTCAATCATAACATATTTTCGACTAAGTGATTTTCGGTCTATTGCTGCTTCGGTCTAGTGACGTTTCGGTCTATTGCTTTTCGGTCTATTGAGTTCGGTCAACTGCCTTTCGGTCTATTGAGTTCGGTCTATTTACCTAGAACCGTTAAAGAATGTAAACACTATATCAAAAGTGTGATTTACGAAGAGGTTTGATATAGTGTTTACATTCTTTAACGGTTTTCCATTGTATAAGTAGTGGTAGCGAGTTTAGCTTCGATGTCCGCATACTTTTTTCTTTAGGTTTTAATTGTTTAAACAGTGCATGTATGTCTTGTGCATGAGGATTATTACTATAGATGTTCTTTATGCTTTCCAATGCACTTAGCGAGTCTATTAACAGCAAATAGTTTTTCGACGAAGTTTGGAAAATGTGCTGAATGGCCTTTTTAATGGCGTAGAGATCAGCAGTATGTATGGAACTTTTTTCACTAAGTTTATAGATTTCACTATAATTTTCATATTTAAACACACAACCCCCATTGCAGTTTAATTTAGAATCATCTGTATATACTTTCTGGTGATCAGGATACTTCTCTATTATTTCGGATAGTAAACGCTTAAATAAGGATGAGGGTGTTTGATTTTTTGGGAATTTGGAGAGAGGTGTGTTTATTTCGAGCAAAGGAATGGTCCAAGGAGGGTTTTTTTCACGACAGGAATAGGTGTCAGGAAATCCTATGCCTAGATTGTCCATTAACTGCTTTGTCTTTATTGGAACTGGTGGTGGAAGAGCCGGTTTCGATTTGAACTTATTTTCATATAGAAGATTGTGCATAAGATTATGATTTACATGATTGGGATTGGCCGATGGACCTACAGAGTACGTTATAATTTTCCGATCTCGACGATAGTGGGGTGGCAGTTCTGCTGATAGACAATAGATGCTTAAGAGGGGCTTGTTCTATGTACTCCAGTTATGAAACGTAACCCTGTATTATAAATTCTATTTATTTGTTTAAGATACTTTGGGCTACTTGATGCATGTATGATACGATAGTATTCAATTTCTGCACCTCATGAATAGCGTGATACTAGTTTTAAGATGTCCACCACTTTTTTACAAGTAGTTTTAAGATTTGTAAGTGAGAAGTCCACCTTAGTTGTTTGTCAAACGTTATGTCTAAGTACGGTATATTGTCCACAAGTTGAAAAGGTTTTCCATTCAGGATTAGGATAGGAGTTTGATAGTGGTGTTTTCTATTAAAATTAATATACTTTGTTTTTTTTTTGGGTGAAAAGTGAAATCCGCTATTATCACTCCATTCGTATAGGCTGCTCAATGTTCGTTGTAGTTGCTCTTGTATATAGTTGACTTTTTTTATCAGACGTGTACACAATAGGATTGTCTGCGTATAGGAGATATTTTACGAAATATTTGACGTTTGTTGTTACATCATTTATTGCAGCATGAAATAATATTACGCTGTGAACTGAACCTTGAGCGATTCCGTTGTTCTGTATGTAGTCTTCGGAATAGGTAGATGCTAGTCTAACTCTAAATTGTCTATTTTGGATAAAGTTGTTGATAAAATTCGACATTTTGCCTTTTATGCCCCAGTCACATAATATTTTTACTATTTTAATTCTGGAAACTGTATCGGAAGCCTTTTCAATATCCAAAAATATCGCAGTTAGCTGTTCTTCATTTATAAAGGCATTTCTAATTTCTGATTCCATGTTTATAATATTAACCTATGCCCCATAAGTTTTGAGAAAGAATACGTATTAACAGCTATATTTTGATTGCTTTAATTTTATATTAAATTCAACTACAAGTAACTATTTCTACAACTATATTTAATAGAATTATATGCTTAAACTACGGATAATGGTCCATGTTCTACAACTCCAACCATATTGAAAGCATTTTTCCTAGAAATAAGCTCCAACGGAATTTTTTCTCAAAACTTATGGGACATACGTTATCCATTGAACAATGACCTTTTCGGAAACCACTTCTTTGTAGTTCACTTATTAGAGTATGGCATTCTAGATATAAAGTTAATGGTTGACTTACCATTTTATTAAGAACTTTACATATGGTAGAGGTTAAGGCTATAGGACTATAGTTACCTGGATTAGTTGGGCCTATGTCTTGTTTCAGCATGGGTACGATAATTGATTTTTTTCCAGTTTGATAGGAGTACTCCATTTGTCAAAATTTTAGTATATAGTTGCAAAAGTAACTCTTTGAATACACCTCATAATTGTTTTAGTACCTCGTAATGCATGTTATCTGACAGTTTTCGATGGCATATTCCCATTCCACCGGTGAGAAAGGTTCATTATATGTTTCTACATCTTGCGATGGGTCTATGGATTGGAATGTATCTGGTGTTATTACTGTATCGTTTTCTTGCTATTATACAAGTTTTGGAAATATAACGCTAGCGTATTTGCTATTTGTTTTGGAGTTGTTATTAGTTCGTTGTGAGGAAATTTTAAAGCTTTAATTGTAAAATTTGAGAAGTGTCCTTTTACACTGGGAATTTTTTGCCATACATCTTTAACTGATGTTTGGGTATTAATAGAGCTAACATAGTTTTTCCATGATTCTGCCTTACTGTTTCTTATTGTTCTTCTAGATATGGCTCGACGTTTTTTGAAGCGGATTACATTTTCTACAGTTTTATGCGTATATTGAAAGCTTTATTTTTGCCTTTAACCGCCTGGGAACATGATTTATTCCACCATGGAATGTTGTACTTATATGGAAAGGTATTCTCCACAGGAATGGTTTTTCAGACGGCGGCGTCTAGAATGCTTTGTGTGATTGTAGATGTTAAATGGCCGACATCTTCTTCATTAAAAAAAGTCGGAAGAGGCATTTGAAGACATAATTTGTATTCTTCCCAATAGGCGTTGTCAATTTTCCATTTAGGTAAAGCTGCGTTGCTTTCCAGGTTAATAGAAATATTAGTTGATAGATATATCAGAGAATGGTCACTATTATATAGATTATTGTCTACAGTCCATAATTGCCTATACGTATTCTTTTATTTTTAGACCTTCGGTTGCATTTAAGATTATTCCCTGTTCTTTTTTAGGGTACTGGAATATGTTCTTAGTAACACTTGGGTATGTTTCAGTTTGATTAGGTATTGAGTTTTTAGTATTTGTGTTGCTATCTAATATATTATTTGCCGTACTTCTTTGGCTGGAAGTGCAGCTAGGTCCTGATAATTTATTTTGCATATTGTTGGAATGTCTTGCTTGTTGCATTTTCAATTGCCGTGGTGACGATCCCCGGCAGACGGGAGATTATAAAATTAATTGAGCAATTGCTATGACGTAGATAAGGAATTATTTGCATAACGGTATTGGGATAAGGAGTAGGTATGTATCAGTTACGTATTATTCACAATAAGCACTAACCTGCAGATTTGCTTAAAACTGCATTGATGTAATTAGACGTGTTACTTAGAGGTCTCTTGGAATGTTGTCTGCTAGTGATATACCGCAGAAACTTTTACCAGGCGTATATTCCTCTCGGCGATGGCAAATGTGTGCACTCAGAAACAGTAAAATTAATGGCTTTTAGTAGTACAAGTATATAGGTGGAACAAAGACAAAGGAAGCGTGGAAGGCAATACGCAATATGAGAAAAGACAATACAAATACTGTAAATATACCGGTTGCAGACCTTAACCAATGGAAAAATTACTTCGCAAGTTTACTGCCAGAAGACCGACAAGAATATGTAGACATACAGAATATTTGTAACAATCAAACAACCAATATACGTGTCGAACTAATAACAAGAGATGATATATATAAGGCATTAAAACATACAAAAAATGGCAAAGCTTCAGGCCCTGGAGGTATCCCCATCGAGTTTATAAAATACAGTCCATCTAGTGTTGATGTATTAGTTGAAATATTTAACAAACGTCTTATACACAAAGACAACGTGCCTACAGAATGGAAACTAGCTTACATCAGCCCAATATATAAAAGGGGAAATAAAGTGGATTTGGCGAACTATAGAGGCATTAGTGTAACAAGCTCAATAGGAAGACTGTACGGGCGTATCATAAAGACCAGAATTGAAAAAGAATATGAAGATATTGAAGAACAATCTGGATTTCGTGCCGGCAGATCCTGCATCGACAATATCTTTACTCTGCGACAATTAATAGAGAAAAGGTATGCTCATAACTCCGAAACGCACATGATATTTGTAGATTTACAGAAAGCGTACTACTCAGTGCCATTAAAGGAGATGTACTTTGTGCTTGAAAATAGTGCTATAAATCGTGACTATGTAGATGCAGTAAAAAGTCTCTATAATGACTGCTACACTATGGTTAAAACGGGCAACTTATTATCGGAACAATTTAAAACGAATAAAGGTCTGCGGAAGGGATGTTGTATTGCCCATACGCTTTTTAAGCTATACAGTGCAAATGCACTGCATGAATGGCAAAGGAAATGTGGAGCCATGGGAGTCCCCATATACGATGACTGTTTACACACTTTATTGTTTGCTGACGACCAGGTTGTGATAGCAACAGACCGGGATGATATTGGGTACATGATGAGGAAATTACACGAAAGTTATAAAAAATGGGGCCTGCAAAGTAACTACGACACAACCAAATATTTGGTAGTAGGGGAAGAACCAATTGACCTAGTTTTAGAAACTGGAAAAATAAAAGGGTAGGGATTATAAATATCTCGGTGTAACTATATCTGACACAGCAAATAGCCAGAAAGAAATAGATCTAAGAATAAGACAGGGCAAACAAGCAATACAAAAATTAAACTCAATATTTTGGTCGAACACAATAAAAGCACACGTTAAAAGAAGAATTTACAAGTCGGTCGTAGAGAGTATTCTAATATATGGATCAGACGTCTGGGAACTAATAAAACGTAATAGAAGTAGAATAAATACCGTAGAGATGGATGCAATGAGAAGAAGCTGCAGAATTTCACGTATAAAACATGTGAGAAATGATGACATAAGAGCAAGAATGAAAGCGGAGGCAACTGTGCTCGACACCATTGAAGCTAGGCAACTATTGTGGTATGGCCACATGATGAGAATGGGTCCTGAGAGGTGGCCTAGACGAATTTAGGAATGGGTTCCAAGAGGAAGAAGAAGAAGAGGACGACCACCTAGACAGTGGAAACATGGGATACTAGAAGCCATGGAAAGGCGTAATTTACAACCAAACGATTGGCAAAACCGACAACAATGGCGTGGAGGATGCGAGAACCGGCAAAATTATTGCTGGAAAAAGCTCGCTTTTATATATACGTATTATCCTTAGTAGCAGCCTTTACTACGAGAAAATGCTTAACTGTACGTCGCGTCGTTATACAAATGAAGACGTACAGCAAATTTAAGAATTTTATTAAAATAACATCAACAAAATATACATACGTAGCAAACAATGATAGCAAACCATCCTTAAGAATTCGACCTGCTTCTGACGTCGCTCAATAACAAAACCCCTAGCAGATGTCTGCATGTAAAGACATTTCACAGAGTGAAACAATATTGACATACTGTTGTACAGTGCTTAAGGCGTTACTGCATTTGTAACGGGAATACGTACCGCATGCAACCTAACTTATAAAACACTTTATTAGCATCGAAACGATTCGTCGGCTAATTCTTTTAAAACAATACAAACTTTATAACTACTTGGATACAGTTGCCCTCCTGCTAGTCTCGAAGACGGCGTGCTGCTCTTTAATTACTAACACAAATAATTAAAGCCGAAAGGGCGCCAACGAATATTTACCAATTAACGACAAGTGTATCAAGGCATTCAACGAAAACTCGAAGTCAAGTAGCACATAATTTCCTGAGAGAAAGCTCAAATCCGGCACAGGCAGCAGTATCAAAATTAAACCCACAAGGCTGGTATAACAGTATAATCACAAATTGAATACTACATGGTACAAAATACAGGTGCTTAAAATATAGATCTCAGAATTGAGAGGCACCTCATAGAAGGCGCATAAAGTTTAATACTTAGAAATTCACAATACAGTGATACAATAGTATCGCACACAATCAAATACGGCAACTGTTTTGCAAGGCGATGATACCGCGGTGTCTACTCCGTGGATTGGGAGGAAACGTTTTGTGTGCTTCTAAGTACAAAGCTCGCGGAGCGAACTGTATATTCCCAAGTTCACATCAGAACGCAGCTCAAAACGACAGAGCACTGGTCGCCAGTAAATATTTATTCAAAGGGGAAACTTTAACCTGTAGGTACGTTACGGAATCGGGTCCTTTCCTACGCTCTATGAAATTCACGCAGCAGTTGTGGAGCGGGCCGCGACGTAGGTATGAACGGTTCAGGCTCATGGTCTCGATGACGTCTGCAACCAAATGCAATGGGAGTTAACACTTTTGCAAACTCTGCCCTACAGCTCATCACTGACTGCCCAAGGTGTTCTGGGTCACGTGCGAAGGAGTAAGTCAGCAAGCGTAGATTCCGCCGACAACGGCGTGGGATTGAAAAGTCCCTAATTCATGGTTCAGAAATGCAGCTCCGACGAAGAGGGGCAGGCAAACATTACACAAAAGTCAAACTGCACGCCCATATATTCACTGAACACTTTATAAACGCTGTAACAAAGACACGCCGGAAAAGGCGCCGAGGAAAGGATTGCGCGCGAAATATGAACTACGTACCATAGAAATTAAAATTGAATAGATGCGTAAATGAGACGTAGCAATATGAAGTAGGTACTACAGACATCGAAATTAAATAGATGATCAATTCAATCGTAACAACATACCAAATTGGCCGTAATTTAGGAATACAAAATCTCAGCAAGATATGACATGTTTCAAATTGATGCCAAATTACAAATTCAATAAAAACAGTTTTTACTTCGCTTGGTGCAGCGATTCAGTCGACAGCAAGATGTAAAAGCAAAGGAAGTCTCTGTAACCGATCGCTGAGCAAAAATCTGGCTAAAAGTTGGTTATAATTGCTGTCTTGCAAATAGAAGCCGTGCTTAACGGCCAACCTTCGATGAACCCAAAATTCATACATTCATACATCTATGCGCTGACAATGAGATGTTTCCTCAGGACTGAATCGGAACGGTACAAGCTTTTTTTTAAGTATATCCAATCGAAAATTGATATGAAATAACACCCTGCTCAAAACGAGGAGGGAACAGAATTTCAGGTGGGTAGGCTGCATTTGAGGATGCTGGATGTATGTAAGAAAGTTTATCACTTTCCAAAATTGGAACTGCGAGGAGCTTCTCAAACAGCTACATTTACAATGATAACGCTCACATGCACACACACACACACACGCCCTTTTGTTCGACTGTCCCTGGACATCTGAAGATTTGGTCTGATCAACTCAAATGAATTAAGCAAGCGCAGGTATACATTTCGGTGGAATAATCACCAAAACGAACTTTCTTTGTCGCGAGACCATTTCGTAATCCAAGCTATGTATGACATACCATCTTTAAATTTAGTAATCATCTTTCCTATTCTCAATGACTTTCAATAATTCTACTAATATCTCGTCAGGTTTAGAAATTTCTCTACTTTTCATGATGCATTATCTATTTTATGTTTGTGGATTTTAAGTCATGTCTCCTTTGTGTCCTGTTCTATATATATGGTAACCTCTTATCATGAAACAATCTCTGTACATAGTTGTTCATTGTTTCAATTTTGGTTTCAAGTCTCTAATGATATTTCTTTCTGCGCCATTTTCTAAATCAAAATGAGTGCTCCTTACTATACCAGTCATTCATTTGATATTTCTGTGCAGAGTGAAGCTGCCACATTCAGCCATTTCTCCTTCGTTGCCTAAATTTTCTTCTTTATTAATTCATCTTGTGTTGACATTTAGTCTTGATTTTTTGCTCCTATTTATAAGATCACGAATTTTCAACATCATCGATGCTTGTTAGTTCTTACGATTAAGATTTCTGTGGCAGCGTTTTGATAATATTGCGTATAATTGTCTCTCTTTTCAGTCACCGTTGTCGATATTATTTTGTTTTACTGTTCTTATGTATTTGATCCCTTTTTCTCTAACCATTTCATTTATTTATCTTTCTTTAGGTTGTTAATTTTTATCTTCTTGCTTTGCTTTCCCTTTAGTATCTTTAACTGCTACAACTGCATTTGGTTACAGGAAATATCTCCTCCATGATATGTTTTTGACGAGCGTGAGCATATAGCATTCCCGAATCGATGTCTGATCAGAATATACAAGATATGATTTTATTCTTTTCTTGGCATCTGTGGAAAACTTCCACGTGTAAAGTCTAGATTTAGGAGGTTTGAACAGTGTATTTCACAGTACAAGTTTCATTTTGGTAGAATTATACTAACCTATTTCAACTCTTATTATGGTCTCCCACTCTATAGTTTCCCACATATCATTCCACGTTATCTTGCCCTGCCTTGGTGTTTAAATTTACCATTATTATCGTCTGTCTTACTTTCCACTTTTAAAAACTCTTTCCAGTTGTGCATAAATCTTTAGCCATAGGCTTATTATTAGTAGCAGTAGGAGCATATGCTTCTGTTATACTGATACTATTAATTTGAGCTGTAAGTATCGCTATCACTCGTCAAAACAGTGAATAAAATTCATGTGCTTGTCTGGAAGACCTGTAAAAGGGCTACAAGAATGTCAAAATACATGATATTATTAAGAATATCTTTGAGGGGAGCTAACTTCGTTTGTCGTTTATTTAGTTCTTGTCACTATAGAACGTTTGTCAGTTTTCAGTTCTGCTACTCAACTTTTAGTAATAAGCGACAGTGTTTTCCAACTTCTCTAATGTTGCTGTTGATAAGGGGATTGTTTCTGAGAGTAGTTGTAAATAAAGTTATTTTCGAGCAAGTTCTAAAATTACCACACTCCATCATTGTTGTAAAATTCCATAGAGATAAGTCGAACTCCCACAGCGACTACATAAAGCAGCCTTTCTTCTATTCACGAGCCCGATCTCGCAGGACCTCAAATAAGTACATGCGGGGTCTCGCAGCGCAACCCTTCCGTATCAGGACGCCTGCTTTATATTTCAGCAGGTGCTCGCGCGACATACCCTCCCTCCTCAAATAATAATTAGTAGACCCGTCACGTCAGGACACACAAAGCGTCTGCTCGGAGGGTTTCCCGTTTCCCCCAAGGGCGTCGCGACGTCTACATCAGCACCTATAAGTGACAATTCTGAGTTGTCCGCATCCCTAATTCTATTTCGGGGTGAAACTCCTGCGCCAGTGCTCTGCTTGCCCGCTGCAAGCTAATGGAACGGGAACTCCTGCAGACGTGAAGTATGGGCCTCTTCCTGCGGCCTGAGGTATCGATTGGCCATGCATTGATCATTCCACATGACATCTCCAGGGCTTCTGAGCGCTTCATGGCGTGGGCCATGACTTCTTTATGAGGCTGATTTGAATTGAGCATCGGTTCTGCTAATAATGGCTCGTCGCGAATTTCTTTCAAAGACAAGGGACGGGGACACTTTTTGCTTGTTAAATTTGAGAGCATCACAGGGAACTTGGATCTGAAGAATAATAAGAAGGTTTAAGTTTGGCAGTCTTTTGAGGGATGTTTCGAGTACATATAATAATAATTTTTTCCTTACCTACCTTTTATATTGAAAATATGACCTTTTGTGCTTCTTGCATTCCTTGAATCGAAATAGTGTTCCTAATACTATAAGTGGTATGTTGATACAACAATACTTTGACATAAGATGAACAATTATTGGAAATAATATCAGACTCATTGCTGTAGATATAATAACCTGCCGCAATATTATGCAGTACCTAAAAGACAATTTATTAAGCTCAATGCAGCTTGTAGCTTTAAAATTATGTAATTGAATAGTTTATGTAAGAAATGTTTTATGTCACTTTTTACTGTTTTGAGATAATCACAAAAATGTAATTAAATTAACAGAAACTTTTATTGTTATAAAGACTGTATTGTGTACTTGCTCCCAATATGTATTTACCAAAAAAGTTATTTTTTTATAATTGGGATCAACATGATTTTATTCAATTCTTATAATTAAAGTTATATTTATTTCAAAGCATAAAATATAGTCTTATCTATTTATGTCACCTGTGTCAATTTGTTTTTTATCGTATGGTTTGGGGTAGAAAACAGGGTGTCAGAGTTTTCAGGTTGCGTGAGTGCCTCTCACGTAACCTAACGACTGTCACCGAAATGACAACCGGAACCGACGGCTGAAGCTGCTCTCCGAGGCACGGCTGGCTGCGATTCTACTACCACTACAGGTCAAACACCCGTACGAGCGCCGACCACCGCGAACGTTGCTTAACTTTCGAGACTATTTGACCAGTCCTTGGAGCATGCGGCTATGCAACCAGCTGTGTCGGTCTGTGTCAAATAACATACAAAACCTAATCTACTAACATCGAATTTGACATAGACTGGCAATACACTTCAGTACTGCCAAACGTATAACACGAATTTCAGGCGACTCTTTCCCAATTGTCACTATTCACTTTTCACGGCTATTGGTATAAGATTTATGTCTTTTAGGTATTTATTGATTAATGAAATTATAAGAATTGAATAAGATTTTGTATTATACACGACGATAAAGTTTTTATTATCAACTCCACGCTTCACTCGTGAATAAAATTTAATTTTATCGCCTTGTATAATAAATAACTATTATTTAGATTTTACACATGGGAAATTTAACATTTAAAAATTTATTTTATAGTGATAAAGAAGCAAAAGTTTGATTTTAGTGTCGTACTAAACCAGTGGTTCCCAAACTTATTTGACTTACCGCCCCCTTTTCAGAAGAAAAATTACTCAGCGCCCCCTGGAAACCTACATTCTTTAAGCCAATAAACAGAAAGATATTGTAGTGGTAGCTTCTTGAGACTGATAATTATCTATAAGAGTATTTCTAGGTAGGAAATTATTTTGAAAAAATAAATTAATTTGCAATTAAAAAGTACAAGGAAGGATTTATACATTAAAAGTATAACATAAATATTTGAGAATTGTTTAATTAATGATACATTAGATACATTTACTGTTAAATTGTGAATAGTTTATTAAAAAGGTTCGAGCATATAAGTTGATTTAGTTGGGATAGTTGTTTGGTAACATCAGAGCTTAGATTTTAATTTGTAGGTATTAACTGACAATCGGAATAACTAAAGTGAAAGCCAAACTCAAATGATTATCTGAAAAAGTCAATTATGATATGTTATAATAAAATATACCATATAGAAATTTTGTATAAATTATTATTGCTAGAGAAAATGATATTTTTAAAATAAACAAATCTTTTCTGAATTTGTAACCTGTATTTTGAGTAAAAGCAAATGTGAATAATAAAATCCCTTTATTATAATGGTATTTACTTTCTGGATGGTGTATTAAAGGGTGTGATAAAGTAAAATTAGAGAAACGGAGAAGAAACTGAATAAATAAAGTAGCAAATGGTATGAAGAAAAAAAATCTGGTGTGATACACTCACACAACTTCCTTTTACAGTGATCTTATAATTAGTCAAAAATTTCACTTTTAATTTTTTAAAATTTGTCAAAAATTTTCAAAAATTACAAATTCTACAAAAACGGTACAAAATAGAGCGTTAGTTAAAGAGACAAATTTTCTCTAGAATTTTAAGGTGAATTCAAAAATGTAATAATATACCGGGTGTTTTATTTAAAATAGGAGTTAATAAAAAAAATAGAAAAACAAACAAAAGAAACCCACTTTAGAAGTATTCAACTGGAAAATCACCTATCTCACATCAATACACATTAAAAATGTAAGAAAAATGTAAAGTTTAAAAAAAATCGTTAGAGCCGTTTTTGAAAAAATCGAAAAATACTGAAAAATCACAAGAGTAAACACCTACTTCCGGTTATGCGATTTTCTTCAAAAGCTTGCTGTCTCATCTACATAGTACACAAAACTTATATATGAAGTTTCAACGCCATACCTCTTTTCGTTTTTGAGATATTCTGTTCACAGACAGACAGACACACAGACAGACACACAGACAGACAGACAGACCAATGAAAAAAAATATGTTTTTTGGGTTCAGGAGACTCTAAAACGTGAAGGTCTGTTGAAAACTCAATTTCGAATTTTTGGGGTGAATCCAATACTTCCTTTATAGTAAAAGGAAGTAATAAGAACATTTAATAATGGTAAATAGTCTTCATGGAATAAATAAATCTGTAATTTGCATATTGTGTGTTTATTTGAAAAATAATGTTACACTATGTTACACAATAGATGAAATATGTACGAATGGTTTTTCTAAATTTTCTTATCTTCTCTTCCTTCTTTAAGCTTTCACCGCCCCCTTATTTGTATTCACCGCCCCCCAAATGCACCTGAAGCTGCTAACGCCCCCCTGGATCGTTCCAGAGCCCCCCAAGGGGCGGTATCGCCCACTTTGGGATCACTGTACTAAACAGAAGCTATCTATTCTAAAGTACATACTGAACAGAATATATACTAATAGTGCCATTCATAAATCAAACGTTGTTGATACTCAAAGTTATGTTTTGGTTGGTAACTGCTTCAATTTGGGTCGTTTTGTTTCACAGGTGCTGATTATATTGTTAAAGAAGCTCTCATGTTTTAGGTTATAAATATTTTGAAATATGACTGCTTTTTCACCATCAATTAGCTTGGTAAAGCCTTTCAAAGAACATGTACAAAAACGAAAAATAACAGGCTTTGACAGCAATTGCCGATAGGCACAGAAACAGTGTATCTATTCAAGCTCATGGAGAACATTTTCTTCAATTGTAATTATTTTTTAAATATCTTGCAGCTAAAATTCATTGTCAGATGGATAGACTTTATGAGCGACGGCTGTGTGCCAGAATGGTGCGAAAATCCTGAAACACAACGTGAACAGTTAACAGAGCAACCTAGCGGCAAACTTCTTTGAGGTTTACTTTACTCGTGAAATTCATAAGGCAGTGAAAATTTTGCTGATTGCCAGGGTGCCACGGTGGAAATTCAACCCGCAGATGTATAAATCTTTTTCGTCGCAAAGCGGCGCTAAGCTTCCGGGTATATATTAACATAAAAGCCGTTGTTTATATCCGCTAAAGTAAAGAAAAACGCACGTGCGTTGCGTAAATAAAGGAAGCTGAAGCGACATGACATCCATACTATGATCCGAAGGAATGACAAAATCTGCCAATGCAACTTCACATCAACTACAACGAAGATTTCACTGGCACAGAAGCTGCCGACAGCGGTTTGGAGAAATCTCGACGACCTGGGGCTCTGACCACAAAGTTTATGTGCAGCACAGCAGTCTGTCGCAAAAAATGTCATGAGTAGGGCACTTCAATCGGTAACTTGCACAAATTAGCCTATAGCTCCTTCAAACTTTGTCCACCTCGAGCATCTTGAGGCGCCCGAGGCGATACTTTCACAAAACACATCTTGACTCTTCAAGTTCTGGACACCAAATCTTCAAAATTGGCCGTTCATCTAACCCCTTTCTCTCATATGTCGGTGACTCTGTTTGTAACCATCTGTTTTTATACCTAATACACTCGTCGCCCTCGTGGCGTAAGAACTTTAATTTGACGACAAGCTACAGCATCTAGTCGGCCACTTATGCTTTCTAGAATTTAGCATATCGACGTAATGCGTTCGGTAATTTTTAGGTCCAATATTTGAGTCTTACTTATGTACAAGCTACTGTCATACTGCAAGACATTCTTATCACAGTTCTGTTATAAAGCCTTTTCGGACTTTTGTTTACAAGAACTTTTTTCTTATTTTAGCGAATAGTAATTTTCATCACCTGTACATACCTTTAGGTTTTCCTTTTACATTAATAGTCTGATGATATAAAGAAAAATAGCGTTGCGTCATGGTGTATTCTCGGAATGAAAATGATGTTTTCAGGACTAACGAGAAAAATAACGTACTGTAGTTACGTCAAAAATCATATAAACTATGAGCAAAAACTATTTTCATCTAGTATGGCAATGGAATAGCTCTTAATTTATGAATGCAACTATACACCATTAAAAATGAAATGTCAAATGTAAAATTTAATTATAAAAATATAGCTGCATTCATAAATTAGGAACTATACCATATCCATACTAGGTGAAAACTATTTTTGATCATACTATATAAATTGCATAGGCGTTTAGAGTAACATAAAAATATAATAGTGGTCAGAAGTCACACACCTAACTAGAGTAAAATAGCGTTACACTGAAAAATGTATGGCCATTTACGCAAAAGCAATACACTAACTTTTGAATATGCCAGTGCTACATACTTATTCACAGTAATTAATTTCATAGAAACTGTTGCAAAATATGTAATGACTGATAGAAATCAAGAATTGAGTGCCACAACAGCTTGTTATGCATATTTATAATGTGAAAATTAAAATAATTTTAGGTTCTAGCTTTTATAATCTCTAATAGCAAGATCGTAGTATTGTACTTACTTACTTACTTTATCTTCACCCCTTTTTACCTTACGGCGTTGGGGTATTGAGCCATTTCCTAAACTTTTTTCTGTCTTGTGCCAGGTCTTTGAGGTTTCCTATTTGGTTTATATTTCGTTTTTCTGCTGCTGTCTTTATGTTTTTCTCCCATTTTATTCTAGGCCTTTTTTTTCTCGTCTTCCTTCACATTTCATGTTGTATATCTTTTTTGGGTTCCGTTCATTGTTCATTCGAGTTAGGTGGCCGTACCATTGTAGTTGTTTCTTTTCGACCAGATCGGTTAATGCTTCGATTTCGAGTACTTCTCTAATATTTCTATTTCTTATTGGGTCGCGTTTATTTTTCCCTAACGATCTTCCTAGGTATTTCATTTCGGAAGCTGTGATTTTTGATCTGTGTTTATTTAGGATGGTCCAGGATTCCGCTGCATATGTTAAAGTTGGGACGAAGATTGTTTTATATAGATGCGTTTTTGCTTTTATGCTTAGTTCTCTTTTTGCTACGAGGGTGTTGTTTATCTGATAGCACATTTTATTAGCTTTGCTTATTCTGTTTTTTATTTCCTCTTCTATTCTTCCGTCCATACTAATTGTTGTCCCTAAGTATTCATATTTGCATACTTGTTCTAATTCTTTTCCATCTAGTTGTATTCTTATTCTTTCTTCTTCTTCATCCTTTGATATACAGAGGGTTTTGCTTTTATCCAAGTTTAGTGTCATGCCGTTTTCTTCTAAGGCTTGTTTCCATATATTTATATTTGATGAAAGTTGGTTTACACTTGTAGCCATTATTATTATGTCGTCCTCATACATTAGGTCTTCTGTTCTTATTGGTGATAGGTTATGGTATCCTAGTTTTGCTTTTCTCAGATCTCTCTTGCATTTTTTATGTATGTTGTCCATATATATGATGAATAAGAGGGGACTCAAACTGCCTCTCTGCTTTATACCCTTTTCGAGCCTGAATTCTTCCGATGTTTGTCCATTTAACCTGACTTTTGCTTTTATATTGTTGTATAGACTTTTGATGGCTTGTATTAGTTTAGGGGTTACTTCTAATTTTTCTAGCGTTGCCCAAATTTGGGGTCTGGGTACTTGGTCGAAGGCCGCTTTCAGGTCTAGGAAAGCCAGATATAGGTTTCTATTCTTCTCCATCATCTTTTCTATTGTTGCTCTTACACTAAAGATGTGGTCTTGAGTTTACCTGCCCGCTCTAAAGGCTCTTTGTTCTTCCTCTAGTCGATGTTCAATTTAGTTTCTTAGTCGTTTTTTCAGTATCCTTGAGTAGATTTTTAGGGCTAATGAGGATAGGCATATGGTTCTATAGTTTCCAACGTCGGTGGTGTCTCCTTTCTTAAATATTGGGACAATTATGTTGTTCCCACTCTTCCGATATTGTTTCCGGTTTCCACGCTTGTGTATATATGTTCTTTAGCCAGTTTATAGTTATCTGACCCTCTTTCGTGAGCAATTCCGGCGCTAAGTCATCTGGCCCTGCTGCGTTTCCATTCTTAGTTTTATTTAATGCCTGTGATACTTCGTCGATCGATATCTCCTCATTTATTTCTATTCTTTCTAATTGTTCTTAATTTTCTCTGTTCTCATTTTCTGGATCTCTATCTTATTTGAAGGTTTTTGTGTAGTATTTCTTCCAGGTGCTTAATATATCCTCTGTTTTGGTTTGTATTTTTTCTTTTTCGTTTCTAATATTTCTAATTTTTTGTTGTTAGTTCCCTTTAAGTTTTTTGGCTATATTCCAAAACTGTTTCTGGTTTTCCATGTAATTTTCTTAAATTTTTCTGCCAAATTCTTCCCAAGTTTCTTGTTTAGCTTGCTTTACTGCTTCCTTGGCTTCGTTCCTTTTCTGATTGTATATTCTTTTATCGGCTCAGTTTCTTGTTGTTATGAATTTTTTCCAAGCCTCTTTTTTTTCTTTTACTATATGTTTAGCCTTCTCGTTCCACCATCTGGTTCTCTTCTTGTTCGGTCTGTATGTTATTTTTTTGTGTTACAGGCTTCTTTTGTCGTATTTAATATTGTTTCCTTAAAGATCTCCCATTTTCTATTAAGGTTTGTTAATTCTCTATCATTTTCTATCTCTATTCTGTTTAATCTTTCTTCTAGTTTCGTTTCGTATTCTTGTCGTTTTATGGTCTTTTCTAGGGTCTCCAATTTTATTCTTGAATATGACCTATTTGGGGTGTTATTTGGCTTTCTGATATTTGTGTCCGTTACTACGAGTCTGTGTTTGGTATTCAGTTCAGCTCCTCTTATTACTTTTACGTTTCTTACTGCGTATCTTAGACTTCTTGTATATGTAACGAAGTCAATCATCGTTTTGTGTCCTAATTCGTTTTAGTGTGTTATTTTATAGTTAAACCCGGTGTTGCCTATTATCGAGCATTCTTTCGCTATTTTTGTTTATGTCTTCATCTAGGCCGTAGTTCCCCATCATTTCCCTTCCATTTTCTTCCTGGTTTCCTATATGCGCATTCCAGTCACCTAATACTATTACGTGCTTATTACTGTCTTGCATTTTCTCTAGAGTGCGTTGCAGTTCTTCGTAAAATGTTTCTTTGTCGTTGACTGTGGCGTTTTCGGTGGGTACGTATATTTGTATTACTCCTACTTTTTCTTGTAGTTCTAGGCTTATTGTTATTATTCTCTGATTGACTGCTTCCCATTTCGTTATTTTGTGTTCTAATTCTTCACAGACTATTAATCCGACTGCTGCAGTTGTTCTGTTACCTATCTGTGTTCCAGAAAATCTTAGTGTGTATCCTTTATCTAGTTGTTTTATGCCGCTGCCCTTCTTCTTTATCTCGGATATACCTAGCAGATGTATTTTGTATCTTTCTATCTCTTCTATAATTTCGCTTTATTTTCCTGTCAACGAAGTAATGTTCCAAGTACCGAATCTTATACTGTTTCTCGCCGGTTGTTTTATGTTTTTCCGTCCGTTTTTTCCGAGGGTTCTATTGTGTGTACTATCCATGTTATTTATGAGAGAAAATCCTTTGCATCTGTAATTCTTCCATAGTCCATCTCAAATCCTGTTCTCGCGTTTGGTTGGCTCCTTCTCTGAATCCTAATCTGGCCGGAGTTTATTCGAGTGGGGGATTAGTCCAACGTCATAGTATTGTAACAGAATAAAATCAAAAAGTGGCTAGGAAAAGAAGAATGATTTTTTTTTTGCAAATCGTAAGGCCAAGGATCGCGATAATTGGACTACAATACGGGAGCTCTACGTCCAGCAGTGGACAAACATATAGGCTGAATGATGATGATGATGATGATGATGATGAAGGCAAAAAAGTGCAATTTCACATCTTTAGCTGAAGACACTGTCGATAATCAATCAAGTGTAACTTTGGTTTTGAGATATATATTTAAAAAAATAAATGCTATATTTCCACGGTTTATTCGTACTAATTAAAGTTAATTAATAGCTATTTATGCAACAAGTGCTAAAAGTCGACGTTTATGCGCGAGACATGAAAATTATGAAACTCAGCCTTCGGCTTCGTTTCATAACATGTCTCGCGCATAAACGACTTTTAGCACGCGTTGCATACAATATTTTATCTACGACCTTAATTTTACCGTTATTAATCCATAAATATCGATTTAAGAAAGGTTCGCATCTGCGACGTTTTTAATTTGTCATAATGAACAGTAGCCTACGCCGCGCGGGCGATTGTTTGGCCACGCCCGTGCTGTCAAGGTGAGTTACGAAATGTAATTATTGATACTCCACATATGACTGCATTCATTACATAACGCTTTAATTATTTCAAAAACGCTTTACCTATAACGCAAGAAGCAACTGGAATCGCTGTACAACTTCACTTGCAGTTCGAAATTGTAGTTTTATAACCTCACTTCACTTTTAGCCCGTGTGCTAAAAGTAAACAGCTGATTTGTTTAAACACGGTAAACTATAAAACGTCACTTTTAGTGAAACAATCTAGCGCTAAAAGGCCTACTTTTAGTAGTGGTCGTAGATAAAAAATGTTTATCTTATTCAGATCACACAACTAATGAGTTAATTAAAACAGTATTTGTAAATAAATTATACTGTTATAGCAATTTCTACAGTTCCATATTTTTTGCAGCCTGTAAAGTTATCATATAATATTCACATCGGAAGCATTATGAACTGAATCGTGTACACAACGTCGACTGCCCACAACGTCGACCGGGTATTTTGAACGCCCACAACGTCGACGGCGGTTTGTTGGCCACAGCGTCGACCGTGCCCATAACGTCGACTCGTCTTCAGGGACACAACGTCGACCGTGCCCACTACGTCAACTCGTATAAAATAACGCTACGTACATCGCGGCGGTAGCGTCGCGGGCGACATTACCCGAAAAGTTCAAGACTTTGCAGCGACACATTGTCGACTCCAGAACACCTATATGGAACAAAGGACGCAACGCCGACTGTGCCCATAACGTCGACCTGCCTTAAGGAACACAACGTTGATCGTGCCCATATCGTCGACTCGTCTTGAGGGACGCAACGTCGACCGTGCCCATAACGTCGACTGATCTGGAGCTACGTCAGGGCTTAAAGTGATTTTTCTCACTACCAAATAGGTAAATTGACATTACATTGTTAAAGAATGGAAAATAATGGAAAGTTTAATATACAGCTACCTTAGCAACAGATCAAATCAATACAAACGAACCATATTTAAGGACAGAAAAACTATTTTTCGTAAAAGGTCACTTTCCGTAGATGGACGTTTATATACATATTTACTAGTATTAAGAAATTAAAAACCTTTCCAACTCTTCTTTAGTAAAAATTTTTGGTTTTTTCAAAATATAACCATCATTCGTTTTTTTAAGAACGGGGGATCCCCGAGGGCCCCCTTGGAGAGGAGCGGAGCCTCGAGGGCTCCTTGGAGAGGCGCGGAGCCCCGATGGCCCTCATAGAGGGGGGGCAGAGTCCCGAGGGCCCTCTTGGGGAGGGGCGGTGCCTCGAGGGCCAATTTTTAATTAAATAAGAATTAACTTCTTGGTAGTGAGAAAAACGTAATGTGCAACGCGTAGGTAAGTTTCTTTTCTGTCTTAGGTCGTATTATGGACCTCAGCTCCGCTTCGATCCACAAAAAACGACCTCAGACAGAAAAAATCACTTACCTCTACTTGAAGCGCAAATTACTATTACCTAAAATGTAATTTTTCTTAACCCCACGCATTCATTTTTTCCTATGCCGTAGATACATTTTGAATAAATTATCGTATATTGTTACCTGTTTGACAGAATTTGTTGGACCTTCTATATTATAATGAAGCATTATACACCAGCTCCGCAATTCTGTAGCTAGGAATAAACCAACAATATAATATCACTATAACTTTCTTAATGTGAAAATTATATTACTTATTTAACAAAAAATTAACAGCGATGCGCTTTCAGATTCTTCCTACCTTCATTTGTTGTTGAATAGTGACGTCGTCGGAGGTTTTTACATCCTTTTACGATATTGGATTCACCCCAAAAATTCGAAATTGAGTTTTCAACGGATCTTCACGTTTTAGAGTCCCCTGATCCCAAAAAACATATTTTTGTTCATTGGTCTGTCTGTCTGCCAGTGAACAGAATATCTAAAAAACGGAAAGAGGTATGGGGTTGAAACTTCATATGCAAGTTCTGTATACTATCTAGATGCGACAGCAAGCTTTTGAAGAAAATCCCATAACCGGAAGTATGGTGTTTACTCTTGTGATTTTTCAGTTTTTTTAGATTTTTTCAAAAACGGCTCTAACAATTTTTGTCAAACTTTACATTTTTATTAAATTTTTAATGTGTATTGATGTGAAATAGATTATTTTCTATTTGAATACCTCTAAAATAGGTTTATTTTGTTTTCTGTCTATTTTATTATTAACTCCTATTTTAAATAAAACACCCGGTAGATTATTACATTTTTGAATTCAGCTTAAACTTTTAGTGAAAATTGGCCTCTTTAACTAACGCTATTTTATACTGTTTCTGTAGAATTTGTAATTTTTGAAATAAGCTCGAGTATCTCTCCTTGTCGCTTCAAGACAAACTTCTTGCAGGCTTCAGCTTGCAGCCGCACACTGTGTTTGGTAGCTTTAACAGTGAGTGTAACCAGTGTATTGTCGTATGAAAAAACTTAATAAGTTTAATTTTCAATTTTGTTTTGTGAAATTTGTGGTAGATTTTTATATATATACTAGCGGACCCGACAGACGTTGTCCTGTCCGCTGCCTGCTATCAGTGGATTCAGCAAACGTTTCTTCGATATTCGAATTTTCGATTTTTTTTAATTTTAAAAAATATTGGGGGGTGGTGAAATTTTGGGGTTATATGTTTTGATGCGAGAAATCTTAAAAAAATTAAGAAAGAAGTTTCGTCAATTTTTTTTAAATTGTCTAGAACCCGATTGCAGCCCCACGTACTGGGTCCAATATTGTAAATCTAAACCATCCAGGGACCCACTTAAACAAAAAAAAAATCATCAAAATCGGTCCAGCCGGTTAGGAAGAGTTCAGTTACATACAGACGTACAGAAGAATTATATATATATAAAGATATTGATTTATTTCCAAGAATTCTTCAGACTTATTTCTGTCTCCATTAATAAGCAAGTCCTAATAAAACACGATAGATTTTTCTTATAAGTGATATTTAGGACAACAAGAAATATAAATCTGGGTATACTTTTGAAATTGAATGTGGTATAAAATATAGTAAACATTGTGTATTTTTGCCAAAGAAATAGTGTTTTTTAAATGCTAAATAATATAAGACGCTGGGACTGGGAAAATAAGTACCGAAAAAGTTCACTGCCTCCCCGATTAAAAAATGCGTGTCGCCTTTTTCTATATTATTAAACAAAAATCAAGTAAGTAAGTAGTCAACTATCAGTGCACAGAACATTATCAGTGTCAAGCAAATTCACTGGAGGTTGATCGCTTCGCAGTCTCAGTGAAAAGCTAAATGTTCCTTATTCATTGTTAGTTTTAATTGTTAATCGTTGATAACGAGGGCAGATTGTCCCTCGAAACGTTGTATTATTAATATTTTTAGTTTTGCAGTGCGGCGAAATACCCATAAAAAGAACATGAATCATATCACCCCACAAAAAGTTTTTAGAGAACACTCGACTTTTTTACTTTTCAAACCACCATCGTAGGTCTGTAATAGAGAGTTCATGCAATATCTATATTATTATAGGAGAAGGGATAACAACAGACTACCTATCATTGCAATGAATAGTAAACCAAACACAAAAAGACCTCGAAGACGAACACTCCATTATTGGAACAACGAAAGTTGTGGAATATCCACTATTCAGAAGCACCAAAATTAAAGCCGAGGCGTTTGAATGCAAACAGCAGTTAATCCAAAAAAAGAAGAGGAATGCGAAAATGATCTTAATAGCAACTTCTATTTATTGCTGATAATGTACGTCGCTATCGAGGATTTAAAGTAAGGCACTTCATGCTTATCTGCGAATATAAACCAGTAAAACAGCTGTAGCAATTAATACTACGGGTGCCAGAGAACTAATTTGCATAGATATTAAAACCATGCCAAAATATAATTTGTGTTAAGACAAGTAATCACATTTTATATAATCTAAACTTGCAAATTTCTTAATTTCGCCGAACACTGAAGGCGGAACTGAATAGAATTTTCCAAAGTTCGTTCCGGAGTCATGCCAGTTAATAGGGTTTAACATGTAGAATATATCATCTGAGACTTAACGAAATAATCTTACCTGCCTTTCAAGATGTTTTTTTCTGGGTATTCCAAAATACCTACCTACTAAAAAAAAAGCCACAGAGAAGTTTTAGAGGTTATTTTATCTGCATTCATATTCTAGGTATATTTTACCTTTAGCGCGATTTTGATCTTAACTCTGAGCTTGTAAAAGATAATAGTTCATTGACTACAATATAAAGAGACTATGCGACTGACTATGCGAGACCCAAAAGTTTCTTGAGAGTACAAATCGATCATTACGACTCATTCAATGGTCAAGTATCGCTGTTACCACAATACTACAACCCCAATATGTAGAAAATTCAGCTTCTTAAAAAACCATGGTGGCTTATAATTATATTTCTCGCTTTTAAAAATTACACATAGTGTTGTGTAAAAATAATGTTGATGTAAGGCTGTTTTTTTCACGTCTGGGAGCAAAACACGGTTTCTACGATAACAACATCGTGAGAGAAATAATGAATTACTCCCTAGAGAGGAGAAATGTCCCTAGGAAGTTTTCATTATGACTGAATAACAAGAGCTCACAATTAAGTCAAATTCGAAGTTATCAGGTTAGGTTTGGCGTCAGTTTTGACACAAACTGACGGAAAACCTAACCTGCTAACCTCGAATTTGACATAGTTGTGAGCTCTTGTCATAATGACTTAAGTGCCACCAACTTTAAAATTTACCATAGACTACTAATTTTAAAATAATTGTAACTAAAATGTCATAAATGACATTTAAAAAATACAGGTTTTTCGTTTAAAATCTTCCTGCAACGTGAAAAAAATAGTATATGCAACTCGGAGAGAATGCTATTTTGCTTTAGCGAAGCCCTCGAGTCTGAAATTGCACCTCAGCAAAATAACGCATTTCTCTCCTTCATTGCATAATCTACTATTGTTTTTAAAAACATTATTTTTTATGTGTTTTAAATTCGCACCTATACAAAATTAACGAGTTCAATTCAATTTTCTAACCGTGTAAGTGAAATTAAAGTTATTGACGGGTATAGTCATTAAAAAATGCAGTGTCTAATAAGCAAATATCTTCTGGATTATTCTCTAGAAACCACATAACAAACCAGTTCAGTTTCCCACATAACAACGCGCCATAAATAAGCCTAATTGATACTGTTCCACACAAATAAAGGAAAAACAGTATCTGTTTGTTTTTATTTACCGAGTATAAATAAGCATGTAACACGATAGAAAGCTATATTTTAAGCAGAAGCATTGTTATAAAAATAAAGTTAGGTAATATACAGGGTGGATCTATACGGTCGTACAAAAGGTGCATTACGATATTCTATGCCTAAAGCTAAAACGGACACCTAAGACCATTGTTGTATTTTTCGGGGAAAAGCCATTCTCAGCTGAGAATTAACCCTTGTTATAATTAGAATATTAACATCATAGCAAAAATTTACAGAAAGAACAGTTGTCTGAGCAATGCTAACCAAATTAAAATACGAGTAGTTTTATATAATTTAACCAATGGGTTCTCTTTGTTGTCTTTCTTTTTTGGTATTTTCAACAAAAAAACTTGTGGCAACAGCGCCGCATACTGTAAAGAATCATATTATTTTATCTAGCCTGAACTGGGGAACGAAAAGGTCGGGATATCTATATAGTAGAAGAGCTGGTGAAATTTTTATAGTGATGATTTAGTTAAGGCCTATTTTTTGCGAGAATGTTGCGGGACGCATGTATAAATGTCAGCTGTAAGGATTATCCTTGATAGCGGTATCGGAGGGAGGCAGAACGCCCCCAATTTGCAGTGTCAGTATATGCCAAATTCGAGATTAGCAGGTTAGGTTTTGTGTCAGTTTGTGTCAAAACTGACGGAAAACCAAACCTGCTAACCTCGAATTTGCCATAGACCTGCAGTGCCACCAACATATTATTCATACGTTTTAATTTTCACAGCTGCCCTTGTAACGTTACGCCCAGCGCGAACGCGATTCTGTAAATTAAAAATTAATTAGCGCGTTCCCCCTTGTCGTGCACCACGTTAGAGACCGAAGCTCCGCGCCAAGAGGAGGACGTGACGTCACCGCAAGCGATCGCCCTAACACCACTGCGCACCTAGACCGTAGCGGATCCCCTCTCCAACGACCTCCGATGACGCTCGCACCAGGTATAAAAGCAGAATTCGGAGCGCAAACAAGACAGAATTTCCTAGTATTTTTCCCGAACCTCTTCCAGACCTGATTCCGCTCAGGAGAGCCTCCGGGCTCTTCGAGCATCTCCGAGAATTTCCTAGTATTTTTCCCGAACCTCTTCCAGACCTGATTCCGCTCAGGAGAGCCTCCGGGCTCTTCGAGCATCTTCGAGAATTTCCTAGAATTTCCTAGAATTTCCTAGATCTTCCCACTCTTCTAGTCTCACCTGTACTCTCAGGAGTGTCCCCCAGGACTTTTCGAGGGTATCCCGACCAGCTACCTGAACCCCGAACGTTTGGATTGTTATGTTATACTTTCCAACGTTACTTCCTCGAATCCCTGCACGTTTGGATTGTTATTTACTTTCCGACGTTATTCTTTTGAACTCCTGCACGTTTGGATTGTTATGTTATACTTTCCAACGTTACTTCCTCGAATCCCTGCACGTTTGGATTGTTATTTACTTTCCGACGTTATTTCCCGAGCACCTAGCGACCTAGAGGACTGCCCCAGGTCCAACGGCGACGGTGTCAGACACCTGGACGTAAGCAGAGTATTTCCGAACTCGCTGACGACGCCCTCCAAAGTTTAGGCACACGGGAGGCCAAGTCGTGCTCGCCGGTGACGACGCCGTCCGCGAAGCAAATTTCCCGGCACCAGGACGGCGACGCAGACGTAATTAGCCCCGATAATCGCGTCTGGGGCGACTTTCGCATCCCCGAGGCCGAGGTGCGTGCACCAGGGGTTCCGGTCGAACGAGCCCGAGGCCACCGTCCATAGGCACGCACTCGCGGAGCTAGGGTAACCCAGCGGCCGCCTTCGTCAGCAAGAAACGGTGCACAGTTAAGCAAAATTCACTCACCTGGGGAAACAAAACAGTTGGCAAGTAAAGCGAATCAAACGCATCGTCCGCCACTTGAACGATGGGAGTTTCACCACCAGACGCACTAGGTATGCACACAACTTAGTTTGATTTCGACTGCAGTTTTGTTTATTGAACGATTTTACGACCAAGTGTATTGTTGTGGTCCGCCATTACTGGCGGTCAGCTAATCTGCCAAATTACCTGTTTAGGACCGGCGCGGTACCAACGTGACGAGGAAACCAATGTACATACAGGCTGTCCCGCAATAGTGTGCCACTGCTCGACTACAGATGAACGGACGCCCCGTTGGAAGAGTTATTTTATTTTTATGTCATTACATTCTATTATTTCGTGTTGTTGTAATACAGTTTAATTTAATGTATCCAGTTAAATATTATTATATAATAAGAAGAAATTATCCTGTGTTTCTATTCCACGTTACTATCTGAGTTTATTATTTGGATCTTGGCTTTTCGAGCTAACCTTGGGCAACCAGTTTTCAGGCTGGTAATTGTAGCATTTAAATTAAATTAAACTAGCCCGTCAGGCTACACCCTTATGGATTTTCTTAATGTATGTCTATGTCAAATTCGAGGTTAGCAGGTTAGGTTTTCCGTCAGTTTTGACACAAACTGACACAAAACCAAACCTTCTAACCTCGAATTTGACATATACTGACAGTGCAAATTGGGGGTGTTCTGCCTCCCTCCGATACCGCTATCAAGGATAATCCTTATAGCTGACATTTATACTGAGATGGTCTTAAGCCCTGAATCGCACATCTAGAGCACAGCAAACTAATGAATAGGTCATAAAAGCTCAGAATGGGAGATAGGATTTAATGGCAACAAATAAAATAAAATCAAATTTGAATTAGCAATCATATTGGCAAAGCAATGCCTGTAATAAGTATTAAAATCGTAACATAAAAGGAAAGGCAGAGTTCTAAACCTAATAGGAATGGGACCACAATATTTAATTAGTTTAGAATATTAAAAGGGGATGGTAAATGCAAAAGCCAATCCATGTATTAGTAATTCGATTATGAATAGAATGGTCACATGCTTGTCGAGGTAAATTGCAAGTCAGAAATCGTTATATAAATTTCTCTTTCAGCATATTATTAAAAGGTAAAAAAATGCAGAAGGCAAAACAGACTGCAAAGAGCACATAGGAATAGATCTGAAGGCAAATAAAGGGAAGAAAATTAATAATTAACATGCAAGATTAATTGAAATCCGAACATTATATTGATGCAGAAGTGGAAAAATGAAATAGACTTTTATTTGAACTCTAAAGTGTTTTTTGTGGAAGTTCACGAAAGGAAGAATTGATCAGTGCGAACATTGTGAAAAAGGACTGTTAATAAGTGCGGGACACAGTATGTGAAAGACGAAATTGACTAAATTAATGGAACAATTTATTGTATAAGTAAAAGTTTGTAAAAATGTTAGATTTAAGGTTTTTAATTGTTATAAGTAATTGATTTGACTTGTTTAATATTGTTATGCAATTGTTTTTAATAACTTTCTGGGAAGACAATCGAATAAAATTCTTGAATTAGCATCAGTTTTAATTGCTCCCGAAAATTTACAATTTTATACGTTTAAAGTTATTATTTCATAACAAAACTTCGGCAGGGTGCATATAACTTACCCCTGCACCTGTGTGAGTGAATTAAAAGAAATCCGTGCCGTGAAAATTATTGTCCATTATTGGCCCGAGTGAGTGCTAACGACCAGCTCCGGAGAAGACAAGACGTGCTTCGCACAGCATCTGGAGCCATCAGAAAGGTTCCAGAGAACGAGAGGACGTCAACCGCCAGCCCATCCAGCTTCTGCGAGGACAGCACGGCGATCCAAGCAACGGCAAAGAAGATCTGGGCACATTCTTGCTGCGGCCGAGCTTCGAAACGAGCATCCAGGAAAATTTTCACAGGTTAGTTGTGAAGCCAATTTAATTTATACCATTGTGTACCTATTGGGAGGCTGCTTAAACGTCGCTGCATAACAGAGCCCAGGCGAATTATTTCCTTGTGTAAATTAAAGTTGAAAAATCCAAGCCAAGAAGTGAGGTTAGGATCCTTGGCTTGGGTCGAAACAATCAAGTTACGGTTTTTGCCTAAAAAAACAAAAGAAAGCTACTGACGCTACTAGAAAGCGGGAAATTATGAATTTACCTGTGAGATTTGCTCATTGAGTTGCATTTAATTATCTGAAAACACCAAAACGACAACCACTTGATAAACTTTTATAAACGTAATTTGTCAGTTAGATCTGTTGTAGCACATTAGCGTGTATTTGAACTACGCACATGGGCGTACGGTAAAATTTTCAATAAAGTAATTGTGGACCCACACCTTTTGATAAGATCTCTGCTTACCTGAGCTAGTCAACATTAATATAATTTGCAATTAGATTCTATCTAAGAAGTAGGGGCATACGAACATCAAGTCAAGTAATACATAAAACAACTCACAATAATTATCCCTGAGCGTTTCATGAATTTGTAATAATATTTGCTGAACACAAAATAAAATATTAGCATTGGAGGCTCTAGCTAATTTTATTTTAAATATTAATCTTAATTATATTAAAGCCATATAACCATTGCAATACATGCGTCCCGCAACATTCTCGCAAAAAATTGGCCTTAACTTAATTATCACTAAAAAATGTCACCAGCTTTTAAACTAGTAGTGAACCCAGTGATTTTGAAGGATATAGATACAAACACAAGGTTCACCTAATGTGCCAACATAGCCAAGACAGTACTTTTTGGTGACATATATTTCTCAAACAAAGTAATGTATATATATTTATCTTTGTTTCAATTGCGCTGCCAACCCTGAAGCAAAAGCACCAAAATTTAGAATGTCAAGATGTTATATGTCATCATAGAAATGTCAAACTGGCATTAAGGAATCGTGTATATTCAATTAATTTCAAACAAATACATTATAACCAATAGATTCTAACCAGTTTTCATCTTTTGGTAAAGTCAATTCAACGCATGCGTCTAACGCTTTTTTAATACTATTTGCGCTACCTGTGGTAGGCAATGCATCTCAATAATGAAATTAATATGTAATCTAGATGTGATTAAGACGATTACAGTAAAAAGAAATGTGGATAGTCCACAAAATTTAATATACACTTTGATTTTGATGATTATTCAACACTATAATGAAGGAACCAATGAAAATTGTTAAATTTGTCAGAAACGACCAATCAAAATTGACTGTCTTTGAAAACACCTAGGGCCGGTTGCAGAAAGCAATGTTGAATCTGGTGTTAGCTAACATCGCGTCAAAGTGAACAAAATCGCATCAAATTTTGTTTACTAATGTATTAGTTACAATTTAAAATGTAAGCAATGGTAAAACAATACGCAACATAGCTATTTTAGTGGCGCTGTTCTCATTTTCCGAAGTATAATAATTTGGGTTCCATTAAGATTTTTTGATGTTCATTAAATTTTTTGGTGAACAGCGCTAGGGATGTATGATTTAATTTGGTGTACATTATGTTTGATCCCTAAATTTTCAGGACTGGGAAAATAAGTCCACTTAGGGTACTTATTTTTTCTTTTTTAATGCCATGCCAGACTTACTTTCCATAGGTGCAGATCAGCCAGACTAATTTTTTACTGACTTTCATGCTAACGATAGTTAGTACAATGAGTTTTATGACTGGGAAAATAAGTACCTCTAGGTCACTAACCTAACCTATCGATTCCATGGAAAATCAATAGCCAGACTTGCAAATCTTCAAAAAGCACCATTAACTAAACCAAAATAACCCAAAATACTGACTGGGAAAATAAGTACCGAAAAAAGTTCACTGTCTCCCCGACTATTTCTTTTTTAAGTAAAATATATGCAGCTTCTGTAATTTTAGGTTTAGTTGATATCGATTCTTTAGATAAGATCTTTATGTTATGCCATTCTATTTTGTGGTCGTTATTCCAAGCATGTTCGGCAAGTTTATACTTGTCTAACTGACATCTTTTAATCAGATTTTTATGTTCCTTAACTCTAACTTCTAGAAGCCTGGATGGGTCACCAATCTATTTTTCGCATTCACAGTGAATGCTATATATACAACTATTTAAATGTTGTTCTTTGTTGAACGGTTTAGTTTTTGAAAGAACTGACTGGAAGATATCATCGTTTTGAATACCGTTATAACATTGAATCTACTTCTAATTCGTCAAATTTGGTCAGACATGCCTGGAACATTACGTATAGATAGTTTTATATTATGAGTTTCATTTCTCTGTATGTGTGTGGTACTGTTTCGTTTATCAAAAATGTTCCGAACAAGAGTCTCGGGCTAGCTATTATCTTTTAAAAAACATCTAATCAATTCTTTCTCTTTTTAAAAAATTCCATTATTAGAGCAAAAATCTTTGCCTCTGTTATAGAGACCTTTTACACCTGTCTTTAGGTTTTTGTGATGGTTCGAGTTAAAATGTAAGTACCTATTAGTGTTGGTTTTGTTATGGTATACTGATGTTTCAAAAGGATTTATTGTGCGTGTAATTAGTGTATCTGCCTCATTGCTGCCTGGCTTCAATATATTTTATTTTTAGGTTAGATTTAAGATGAAGTGTCTAGTCGACCTGCGCAAGTTTATTGTAGGACAATTACATTACTTTTACGTGCAAATTTATTTACTTCAATATAATATTGTAATAAGGTGGATAAAAAGAATATTTAATAATACAATTTGACAGTTTGAATTAAATATAAGTATGTAAGCCAATTTTAAAGGCGTTGGTTTGCACTTCCACAGCCATACTAGATGAGATTAATTTTTGATCATACTATTGTTACGGTAACCGATTGTGTTGCCTTGTTTCTAATGCGAATTTGATGGACGTTTCTTTACTCCCAATATGCTCAAGAAATTTGTCCACTTCCTCTATATCATGAGGCCAAATTGCAAAAACATCATTGATATATCTTCACCAAATTACGGGTTTGGTTGTGTTTGTAAAGATATACAACCACTAAACCGTTCAACGAAGAACAACATTCAAATAATATCTCTGTGTATAGTATTCCCTGTGAACGCGAGAAATAATGTATCTGTGAAGTATTAGGTCTTTTAAGTTAGCGTTAAAGAACATAAAAATCTGATTAAAAGATATCAGTTTCACAAGTTTAGACTGACAGAACATGCTTGGAGTAACGGCCATAAAATACAATGGCATAACACAAAGGCCTTATCTAAAGCATCGGTGTCAACTAAACGGAAAATTAAACAAACAGCTTCACTTAACGAAGAAAAATGTCTTGCGTCATTCTCGATATTTTTAGACAAAAGTTGGCTGCCGATTCTTAAATATCAGATTAAGTATGTAGTCAACTGTCAGCGTCAAGTAATTTACTGGAGGATGGTCAGTTCTCACTCTCAGTGAAAAGCTAAGTTTTCTTTATTCATTTTTAGTTTTAATTGTTAATTCGTTGATAACGAAGGCCATAAAAAACATGAAAAATCAAAAGTGCATTAAAAAACATAGTTGTTTTTTAACGTAGTCTCCTTTCAGGGGTACACACATACTAGAGCAATTTCTCAATTTTAGCATCCCGTGTGATAAATAGCATCTATCAAACTCTGCAAAATAGTCATGACTGTCATGACATCTTGATTCGACGAATATTTCTACCCGTGGCAACAAATCTTTAATTTTGGGAACAGGGAAAAGTCGTACGGAGCGAAGTCTGATGAATATGGTGATTGCGTAACCAATTCTAGAACAAATTCATGCAATTTTGCATTGCGACGGTTGATATGTGAGACTGCTTGTTGTTCTGTCTACTAGTCTTGGCCATTCTTACTTTAATTTGTTTTTAAGTCGGTCCAGTAATACCGATTAAGTCAATCTGATAATTTCTTGGGAATCCAAAAAAACATTGGCCATCAGCTTGCCAACAGACAAAACGTTTTTTGGCTACTGCAACGCGCTTATATCGGCCAGTGTCCATTGTTTTGATTGCTGTTTGAACGCTGGTGTGTAGTGGTTGTTCAAGTTTTGTTCACAGTCTCAAAGCGCTGCAAAAAGTTATTCGGATTGCGATTAAACATCAGAAACACTGGGCCGATATGTCCTTTTGAGTGCAGTTTTGGTCGACAGTCCAAAACAGTCGGCAGGCGGCACCCATCTCGCAGGCAGCTTCTTAGTATTCAATTTTTCGTGTGCTTGCCCTTGCTTCGGGATGCCCACAGTCTACCACACACGCACACGGCGGTCTTCAATTACGATACCATTGATTGTTTCAACGATTTCCACAGAGGTGGCTTCATCTTTCAGTGCATTCACGACTACGTGTACACTCATGTATCCAGAAATGTCTTCAGGGTTAGTATACAGTGTTTGTGAACTTTATCCAACCAGGCGTTGATCTGTGCGGCGGTAAACTTTAAATAAACATTTGTTGTGACGGCAAGGCTATCGTTTTTTCCATTATTGCAGCAAATGTCGTCGATTCAGATGGCTGTCAAACGTTAACTAGGCGTCGCATGTGGCTCAGATTTTGACTCATACTTGCCAGCAGTGATATCATTTTACGGATTGTAGTGCCACCTCATGAAAATTAACCACACTTTTCAAATTACCCTCGTATTTTACGATATTTTAGACCCCGGCTCAAACAAAAGTCATCTTATTTGACGTAATGTTAGGGTATTTTTTATTCCCGGCGTCTTTGGAGTCAGCCCTTTTTTCTCGGGAATCTTAGGCGAGTCTGTCCATGTTCATACCGCATTTCTTGGAATTAAAGTCTGCGTATTTGTTGGAACTTTTTGCTGTCGTAGTCAACATTTGTATAACTTAGTGGGGAATTACCTTATTCTGACGTATCACCTCGCGCGAGAGCAATTACAGGGGGCTGTGGATTGCAAACTTAGCTTTACGACCTACAGTCAAAGTCCAGCATTCTAGTGGGCATGTACTATCGCTTTCGACCCTTCCCTCCCCCGAGCCGCCGTTATGCGGCTTAGTGATTTATCGAAGTTATTGAAATATTTGCCGGAGGTAGTTTCTTGTGTCGGGCTGAAGATTGCCGCAGGTGGTAACGCTGTCGTGATTTGTGACTGGCATTTTTTAAGCATAACATTACCGGCCGTAGGATTACTCGGTTCATATTTATTAAGTTGTGCTATGCATTTAGTAATTGGGGTTTTCGTATTTTAGAGTCTCGTCTACGGTCGGTTTCCAAATATTGATATAACATGGGATGCTCTACATCGGTAAACAATAAATAAATATGATTGGATTTAAACACAAATCAAAAAGTTACCATTAAAATTAATTATTACAATTGAACAAAACAACAAATTGAAATTTACCCCTGCTGCGCTGATAAAAAGAACGTTTGAACACACTGTATGCCTTTCAGTAACTCCGTATTTGATAACGCATTACTGGCTGATAGCAGCTAATAAAGTTACTTGATCACGTACGAGATTATCCCCAAAGGCCTTTGTTATATCACCGCATAAATGTATAGCTGACAAATCTGTCTTTATCGACAAAACAGGCTACTGAATTATGCAAGATAGTATGCATTTACTGCTATGTTTTGGGAAGCTCTTTCATGGTGTTCTCTGGAGGCAGCAACCATAGGTGTAGTTTCAGCTTGAGATAACGCAGGCGCTCCCTGGTCAAATATGTTCGCGGGAAGCAAGCTTGGCTTAGGACTACGGCCAACAAGTGTAAGGGGTTATTTAAGAATCGCAAACGACGCTTCTTGGAGCGTGCCCAGCGATTGTTTGTGTAAAACAAAAAATCATTTTAAAATGCATAGCCTACTTCGAGAATCATGAGTACATAATCCCTGTTAACAAGTCTCGAGCGATTACGCGACACGGCTGCTTCAGCAAAAAGCTGGCAGAAGAAGGCAGGCAACTATAATTTCAAAATCGAGGAACGCTTTTATTCAAGGTTGCGCGTTTTGAGAAGTAAAATTTCTTCGCGGCAACGTCCGAAAGAAAGAAGTACGAGCGTGGCTATTTAAATTAGAGATACGGAATCAGATTTACAGACGCAGTTCACAAGGAACAGCGCGCTCCTGCTGAATTGCTTCCCACCCGAACATATGTGCAGGTTTATTTGTCGCCCGACGTGACATCACGAGTAGAATTCTAAGGGGTTGTTTTGGTTTTCAGCTGAAGCCGCCTAAATTCATTTTGATGAATGTTATATTAATAGTTCTTAAATTTGTAAAGTGAAAGAATGTGTGGAACCTATTCTTGCACTAAGACGAGCTCTCAGAGATCACGAAACAAGGTAGGTCGCGATATTGGAGCTGAGCACGCGTATACCTCTCATCTCCGAGGGAGCCTTAGACAAGAGCAAGCGTAGTAAACTGTGCCGGTTTATCGATCGGCCGCTATTAGATTGGTGACCAAAGTTTGTGCGACACCAAAGCGATTTAAACCGGTTTATTTGTGATTTGTGAATTAAAGGACCTTAGATAGGTAATTTGCTACAATGGTTTTTTTGTGCTGTATACCAGTGCAAAAATAGTAGTAACAAAAAAGAACCAGATATTACGTTTCACAGGTAAATAAAAAAAGCACTAATGAATACGTGTTCAGTTTTATCATATTTCGAGTTTTTTTTTACTATTAATCAATTTGGTATTTATATAATGTACGTGCCTCACTTCCAAGATAATAATTGTTAGCCGCTGAGTTTGTTTATTTTATGTTTTCATTCATGTTTTGGTAATTAATTAGTATCAAATTACCAAATAAGCATTTTTTGCCAGTGGCGTTTACTTTTAGTTTTTTTTTCATTTTCAATGCTTTTTATTAAATTTTAATCTTTAATTAATTACCAAACTTAATTTTAGTTGTTTTTTTTTAGATATCCTGTGGATCCAGTAAACAAAATCTTTGGGTTCAAGCAATGAAAATTAAAAACTGGACGCCATCACCAAATGATAGGTTATGTTCCAAACATTTTGAAAGAGGTTTTTTTACCAGACGGATTTTAAAAGGCGTCTACTAAATGCAGCAGTCCCTACTATACTTCCCGAATTTCCAAAATACATGCAGCCAAAGAAGCAGGTAATTACCTAATGGGAATTATTGTAATTTCATTGTATTACCAATATACAGGGTGGGTCACCATAGGTATAATATGATACTTGTTTTATTTAGAAAAGTATTGGTTTTTATAACGCCCTGTATAAATAAAGATATTTTGGAAGTATGCACATTTAAAACTTACACAACCCTGTATGTATGTACATATATTCTTTTTAAAAAACATAACAACTGATTTTTGCAGACCGTGAAAACAGGAGCATCGCAGTTGGTGGCTGAGCCAGGCTTTTCAACTTCGTATAGTAGCCAACCCCAAGAAGAAACTCCTCAAAAATCCAGGCTTCAGTAAAAAAGCGTTTGATACGTTAAAAAAATATGTTAGTTCTTCTGAAAAACCCATTATTTTATCTCTTATTGTTGATGAAATTTCACACAACAAGTAGAATGGGATAGGAAGAAGTACGATGGGTACGTAAATTTTGGGTAGACTTAGACAATGATTTAATCGAAGTTGCAAAAGAAGCCTTTGTTTTAACGGTTGTTGCTGTTAACACAGCCTGGAAGTTACCCGTAGTTTATTGGAAGCCAAAAATGTACAATTGTTTCACACTACATTAAATTAATTAACGAAACAGGTACAAGTTTGGTTTCATTAACTTTTGATGGAGCTCCATCAGATGTGACAATGGCACATTTGTTAGGCTGTAAATCGGATTTTAATAACTTAAAACCCTATTTTACAATAAATGAAAAAAAATCTATATAATTTTTGATCCCTGCCATATCTTAAAATTATTCCGAAATAAATTTGGTGCGAAACAAATTTTAAAAGATGGCGAAGGCAATTTTATAAGGTGGGAATTTATCGAAAAACTTGATAAATTACAAAATTCGGAAGATTTCCACTTAGGAAATCAGCTGAGGAAGGCTCATTTACATTTTTCTAAACAAAAAATGAAAGTCCGTTTAGCAGTTCAATTACTGAGCCAATCTGTTGCCGATGTTAGGATTGGAAGAATTTCAAGGTTGTTCTGCAACTGTTAAATTTATAAAAACGATAAATAATATATTCTACATTTTAAACAGTAGGTCTCTTCATCCACCAGGCTTCAAAAAGAATTTTTTAGAAAAAAAATATTGAAACTACAAAAAAAATTATAGAAGAAGCCATTTAATAAATATCGAATTTAAAAATTAATAATGAATTAATTATTAATTCTAATCGGAAAAGTGGGTTGATAGGTTTCATAATTTCTTTAAAAGGTACAATTTTGATGTATAATGACATGGTGTGTGAAGAAAAAAAAAATAAATTATCTTCCGATGTATACAGTTAGCCAGGTTCACATTGAATTATTTTTTTCGTCCATCCGTTCAAGAGGTGATTGGAATAACAACCCTACTTGAAGACAGTTTACTGCTGCTCATAAAAGATGAATAGTTAGAGCTGAAATCCGAGAGGGGGGTATGGGTAACTGCATTCCGTTAGAGGAAATACCTATATTAGTGGGATCTAGTCGAAGCCAGCCTGAAAATGATATTAATATGAGCCCCAAAAAAATTTATTCCCTGCAAACTTTATGGGATGATCATGAATACATAATGAATCCTGCTGTAATAAGCCAATGTTCACTGCAAATTGTTGTATATATTGCAGGGTTTGTTTCTTGGCGCTTACAAAAATCATTAAAATGTGAACGGTGTTTAACAACAGGCTGTAATAGGGGAAAAGCTAATTTCTTAAATTCCTTAATTTCAAAAAATCTCGAGGAGGGTTATCATATCCTTCACAGGATGTTATAAATATATGCAAAATGTCTGAACATTTTATAAGAGTTTATCAAAAAAAAAAGCAAAAGAGTAGTTTTATGGATATTTCAAAAAATAAAATTATGCATCAGGCCATTGAGTCAACCTGTTTTACTTGTTTAAAGGACCACGCTCTTCTGAAAATAACAACATCCATATTTACTTTTTAATAGAGGCAATCATTTAAAAATATTTAAATATAAGAATTTATTTTATTACTAAAAAATATCTGAAGTTAAGGACCCAGTAAGGCAACAATATACAAAGTTAATATTATTTAAGGGTATGTATATATGTATCTTACCTATATATTATATATCTTTAGTTTATTTAGTTGAAATTATTAATTAATAAGTTTAGTATTAATTACTACTATATTTTATTATTTTGTTACAACTTTATCATTAATCATATAATTTTCCTAGAAATAAAAAAAATTCCGATGTAATATTAGTAATTTTTTTAAAATATTAATAACAACGTATACATTATAATTAAATAAAAGCTTTACATTTAATTTATTTTATTTATGTTTTATTATTGCTCATTTCCAACTACATGTTACGCCTCTGGTCAAATAGCATTGGTGCCTGAACGGAACACCGGCGCTTGCGGCATTACGTGTCCTCTCTCTTCTCTTGTCTAAGGAGGGGGCAGTTTTCTGGTTAAATTTTTGAATTATATCACCAGTAAAGAAACAACTGATGGCATTCATAAAAAAAATACTAATTTGTCGCCGAATCTTTCCAGATACAATTGATTTTACTATCGCTAGCGAGCCTTCCGTTCTCTCAATCTACAGCCCACGCTACCTCACGAGATAGTTCGAGCAACCTTTAGGCTTGTTGCTTATCGTAAGCGGTGTTTCTACTGAAATACAGGGTACGAACGGGGTGTAAGTTAGTTTCCGTCAATCTGGTTTTGTAGCTAAATCTCCTATTAATCAGGATATAGCTCGAACTGGGCGTTCATAGTAACATAATCTACTTCATAGCAAAATTGAATTAATTGGTCGTCTTTGTTATGCTTGCCTACTCTATATTTTATTATTGCCTTTTTCATCTACGCAATTATTGCAACCACTATAAATTTCAAATGTCTGGAAGTTGTTACTTTTATCTTTTACAAATTATCGCTATTACTGTATTTCTGTTCGCTTATGGTTTTTTAAAATTAAATTAGCTTCCTCTTATCTACCGTATTTCTGTTTCTACTTTTTTGACGAAAAGCAAACTGGATTAAGTGGAAATTAGTCTTATTCTTTATTTTACATAATCTTCTCTCACTGTAATATTTATCACCTTGAAGTTGTATTAGGCCACTAAATTTTCACACTCGCGGTGTATTCTACTTTGTACTTTGATTTTAGAAATTTTCTATTTTCTTCTTTCGCGTAGATACGGTGTACTGCTAGTGTATTAATATTAAACCACGCAAATTGCTGTTGAGCAAAATTTTGCAAAACGAAAGGAACAAAAGCACGGAAAATACATAAATTAAAAAAAACCTTTTCTGAACTACATAAAACACGAAATGATCATTTATTTCCCTTGTAGTTTAAGTTTGTGCCAGTACCACCCATGGGGACGAGCGGACGAACTACTCGCACTTTCACCCGAAAAATTGTGAAACTTGCGACGAACTTCGCTTTTCGATCACTTAGTGCGACGTGTAAAAAGAGGCTTTGGATGTCCTCGAGATTTATTTCCGCGAGCATAAAAAGCTCCACATTCACGTCCCACGCTTGCCGTAAATGTTCCGGAGTATCTGGGGCATATTCGAATCCTATTTAAAAGACTGGTTTTCTTATCTGCAGGTTAAATATTAACCGGCGAGTGCCCTGGTGTTTGCTTAGGTGTACAGAGGGTGGAATGAACTCACGTTTTGAGCAAGCTCTTTCCAACTCTTGTTCGACTTCTTTCAGCCGTCCATCTTATCGACGGGATAACTCTCCAGTGGGTCTCCAGTTCTAATTACACTGTTTCGAAATTGCTTGTGGAAGCGGGGAGGGGCGGGTGCCAACCTGCCCGATAGCCACTAAACATTGTATTCTCAGAAGTTAATTAAGAAAATCGACGGGTGTAATTTAGTGTTTAGTTACAGTCGGTACTACAAGTAATTGAATCGCGAACTTACACAAATTTGGAACTCGCTGCATGCTCTTGCTTGGGTCTCTCCAACTCGCCGAATTAAAGGCTGCTAAAGAGCTTCAGCTGGGGGCGATGTTTATGACTTTGAGTGGAAATGGGGTTGCCGCAGTTGGGAAATTTAGGAAATGTTATGGACGTTAAGGGAATCTGAGCATACGTAATGGCTACTAAAGTTAAATGATCTTAAAAATTTAAACTTATGAAACAAAATGTTGATGCAACATTATCTTGTAACAATTACGAGTAAAACTGGACAGGTTAATCCAATATTAAGCTATCTGTGTCAGTGTATACACAATTTTGATTATTTTCGCGATAACAACACAGTGTGCTACTGAAGTGTCGCTAGAAAACGACTTGCGGTAAGGGTTAGGCAGTTGTTGCTGTTGCTTATTGAGCTCTGTGGGGAACCTTGTGTCAATATTAACAACTATAAGGTCCCACAGATGCTTGAGCCAGTTCTCGAACAAAGTTAGCCATATAATTTTCACACCGTTGCAGCTTACGCTTTTCATCACTAAATCAGCTATTTTCTCCTCAACCAGTTAGTTAATGCTTTAGGACCTCGTCAAATACTTACGTCGGCTTACTTTTACAGAACTTTAGTTTGTCAGCTAGTTACGCTCAGATATTCTAGTCAATTCTATCTTTGCAAGCAATCCACGTAATCAGAAACTTGTTGAACAACTCTTCCGACGAGAATGGGCTTGTGCCCGATCGCCAAACTTTGAAAGTGGTTGACTATAATTTGTACCTTTGCTCCTGGGCTACTGTTTTCAAGTGAGAACTGAATCCTGCAGAATCTTAATAATTAGAGATTCATAAAGCTGGTATTTGGGAAGAAATAAACAACTGTATACGCTGTTATTAATATCTGAGATGATGAGCAACTAGATTACACTGGTAAAGATACCAAAATTATTGGACTCGAAGAACATACCTTGTATTTCTTTAAAAGCAATTGAAGGTTTTCTCTTTATTATAACTTCAATAATTTTTTCTGCAGATTTGCAATTCAATAATAACCAAGTTTTATTATTGTAATATTAATGCGTACTTAAAACTTAAAACGTATGTCTTCAATTTCTAGTATATAAGTTAATTCAGGAAATGTAATTCCTCAGAAAATTGGAACGAGCTAAAACTACTACAGGTTTTTGAAGTCAAGAAATGATGAAGGAGTTATTAATTTTATCATGAAGATATTATGTAGTTATAGAAGGAGTTGATACCTTAATGCCTTTTCCCCTACCATCTTGCTTTTGTTACTTTTCACTCATCGTCAGCCAACTTAGTATGAAGCATTCTACACCTCTTCTCCATTTACCCATTCGCCACTCCAACTGTAGCCACATATTTGGTTCACTATCTGCCCTTTTGATGTGGCTATTTCTTTTGGTAACAACTTTTAGCCTCACTCTTCTTTTTGATCCAAATATACTGCTCCACAAATAAATAAAATAATAATATTTTATTAATGGATTTAGTTTTCTTTAAACCAAATTATGAAAATAAATGCTTTTTATAGTGACGCAATCATAAAAAAATACCAAAAATGCCATGACTGCCCTTTTGCAAAGTATTTTTTTAAATGCACTAATACATGCAAATGGTCCACTTCATTTGTGGAGCAGTATATTTGGATTTTTATCGTTTTCTATTAATTTTGTTATAGCTTGCACCTACTCAGTTTTTAATATTATTTCTATTCTATGTTTTTTTCGCTTTGTTACGGTCCAATTACGCTTTAAATTTCCGCCGAATCACATACTAAGGTAAGATTGGTTATCTGTGCTTTTGTGTCAAATTTATTTTCAAGTCTTTTTTCATTTTATCGTCTCCCTTGTTTCATGTTTTTTTAACAGACACTTCACTAATGTGTCAATAAACAATTTCAATAACCTCATCCATGTGCCATGATGATCAAGTCGTCCCTAAGTGATTCAAATGTGTTTCTATTGAACAATTAGGAGCAGCTTGGGCATTGAAATGACTACAATAAACAAGATTTTACGTAATAATTTGGATTTAAGGTAAGTTTGTTGCCGGTGGATACCACACAGTTTAACAGAAGCACCAAAACAACAGCATGTGAAATGGTATAACGCACGTTTAAGAAATATGATGACGATAGGTCTAAAGCAGTTTACGACATCATAACTGGTGACGAAAGTTGGATATATACATTTGAACTCGAATCTAACCGGCAATCTTTACAATGGGTGTTGCCAACAGATCCTAATCCAGTTAAAGTGAAGCGATCTCGAAGTGTTGGTAAGACAATAATTGCTTGCTTCTTTTTAAAATCAGGACCAGGACCTATCACTACTCTCGTGCTTGAAAATAAACGTAGGCTTACCGCAGAATAGTACTCAACAGTATGCCTGACAGACGTTATTAAAAAAACTCGTTGATGGCGCCAAAGAAGTGAGATCACTTTGCACCATGATAATGCATCTAGTCGTACCGCACATCCAACAAAAGAATTTTTAGAGCCCTCCGAGTTACAAAATGTCTAGGTTCTCCCTCATACAGTATCGCCTAGCATCTTTAGATATTTTCTATTTCCTCGATTAAAGGATAAAATGCGTAGTAAGCGGTTTGAAACTCCCAAAGATGCTGTGGAAAGTTTTCAAAACCTTGTTTGTCAAATGACTCAAGAAGAGTGGAATTTATGTTTTGAACATTGATTTTATCGCATGCGTAAATGTATCGAGTTTAAGAGCGAATATTTTGAAAAACAATAATAAAAATTATTTTTCGCTACCAAACTGTTTTAGGAGATTGCAGAAATTTACGGTGCTACCCTCGTGATCAATATATAAAACGCAACTTTTGTTAGGTATTTAAGAACTGTTAAGAACACCTTATCCAGTGCGCTATGTCATAAAGTAATCAGATAAAACAGATAATACGAACTGTGTCAGAGGCCAAGGTCGAAAGCTGAGCTTAAAAGGGCAGTCCGCTTTCTAGAGCATGAAATTCGCAACGCTGCAGGTCGAGCGAAGAAATTTTGAGTTTTAAGACGCAGCGAAAATCGATGGCGGAATATAAATTGCGCCTATTACTACAAAAAGGCGTTCTCTGTCAACAACAGCGCAGGCACAGATGGGTTGCTTCTTGGTCGCATTTTGCTGCAATTTGTGAAAAAATTGCCAATGATTTATGCCCTGTCACTAAAGACAAGAGCCTGGAATAATCTAAGTACTCAAAGCTGCGGGCGATTTAATCGATGACTCTCTGAAACAGATAACGTATTTTTGTGGGGTTGTTGTTTATGCTCGAATGCATTTGCTTCCACAACATAGGTACTCATTTGAAGTCCGTCTGCAGCTGTGCATATCTTGTAGGTGTCGCAATTAATGTGCTAACTTTTCCTAAGAATTGACTTGAAGACCGGGTTTTCTTTGTATTCTAAGTGGATTCCATAATTCGTACGAATAGGTATCCTAAGGATACACATGTGGAGCATTAATTAATGTATATATTACAATATCATGAGAAAACTGTGAAAACCGTGAGCATATTTATATATTATCTTGTATATTATCCTTAAAAATAATCGACGTGTTATTTCTACATATACTGTAGCCTTAAGATTTTCAGCGACTAGCGAGTTTTTCTGGAAAAAATGAGAAACATAAAGGAGCAGCTGTTCTGTCGAAGGAGCACAGGAATGTAAAGTGGGAGACAAATTGTGCAATATGTTAAGAGTGTGGCAAATTTGAATGCAGTGTAGTTGTGTCGTTTTTTGGTACTAAAATAGGGGTATATAAAGCGGGCCCGACTAATACCTCGAAGTCGCTTCCAAATAAACAAGGCGGCTCGTTACACAAAATATTTAAATAAGGCGTAGTGGCGACACAGACGCTCACGGATCATTAAACTCGGCAAAGGAGCATCTGTTGTTCCAGCGATGCATAAAAATAACCTTTAAGGCACGATAAAAGTCAGATACTTCTAGCTGCAGCAATCTTCCAAACGCTAACAGTAAAATAATGCTGTCCAGAAGATGTAAAAGTCGTATTATAAGATACTTAAAGCATCCATAAAAGGTTAATACCACGAAGTATAACTACTTCGGCTCATTTCACCAAACGTAGAAAAACTGCTATAAAATCTGAAGTGGCAAGGCAATGTTCAAAAATTAGATTTTGGTTTTACTGCCCATCTGGACAGTATGTTAAAAATCTTTATTGGGGCTTTTTCTGAACTTTGAACTTCCACGCACTGCTCTTCAAAAACAGATTATTAAAGATATATACTGTTTTGATTAGAACTCCACAATAAATACAATATGCTGGGACCAATAGTACCAACTTCAGTATTTCAGTCATTGCATTATTATCCAAAACTTCTTGAGCGGCCTATTGACTTCGAATGCGAACCCTGAAAACGATTTTCTGTAATAGTTTCCAACTCTTAAGAGAGATTACGTAACTATTTTTTACTTTTCTATTGAAGCGTTCGTGAGTTACTTATTTTGTGACGGTAGCACCCGCGCGAAATTCATTTTGTGCTTAAATAATACGCTAGGAATTTGTACGTGGCTAATGCGCCACAATCGGCACTAATCTCCCATGCGCGCGGATTGAAGATAAGCGAAAGAGTCCGGCAATGCGGTCCAGTTAAGGAGGCTCAGAAGGCTATAAAACGGAGGCACTCAGGCTGCTACAGACACTTCGATTCAGCGCCCCGTTTAACCAGCTCTATCTGGAAGAACCACCAGCTTTTGGCCCATCTGGGTTTAGCATATGCCACTAATCTGAGATATACTTCACCCGCCCGAAGAAGCCGTCCAGATACGTAAGACACTGTAACCTCTAGACACACTTATAAAACCTTCCAAGGCACCTGACTTCGAATTCTAAATCTCTTGTCATATTTTTGCGGCTTGTTGTCTTCAGCACGTGATTACAATCTTTAGAACAACCCCCAAATTGAACCTCGTGGTATGTTGGATCTAGAACACCCTTTCTTGCGTTTATATGGGTCAGGGCTCCAATAATGGACCTCTGAAACAACAATAATACGCTCCTAGAGAGACCGCTGCAACTATGCAAGTTTGTACGTGATTAGGACCCACCAGGTCTATTTTCCGCTAGAATTAATAAAGATCACAACCGAACTTTACCAAGACACGTTTTGCGTCCTACGGCGAGATCTCGGAGCATCACTGGAGGAAATAACAGCTTCCACTCCGACCCCGAAGCTCATATCTACAGGTTCGCTCCAATTCTCGGGGAAACGCCTTGCTGGCGCTGGGACTATTACAAGGTAATTGTTAGGCATCTTGTGGCTCCAGAGACCGTTTAATATTAGTACTATCCGATTCGCCTCATGAGGAGCAACCGAACCATGGTTGTTCGTCGAAATTCATCAAATTTTGTCATATGTTATAGAGCGCACCGTCTGACCAATCTTCGGCTGCGTTCACAACACGGACTACTAAGTCTATAACAAATATCGAGGGTTGCAGCAGCACCGTCTAGGACGAGTTCCTCTAATTCATTTTATTTTACTGTTTGATAGTGTACATACACAATATAAGTAATTCTAATTTAAGAGAACCTGACTTGTAATTTACAGAGCAATAGATGTGTAGATTTAATGTGTACTTGGTTTATATACCTGAATATTAATCGGACCTTAGCATTCTGACTAGCTTTACGGCAAAAATAAGTAAATGAGTAAAATTACTTAAACAAAACGTATCCCGTTTAGAGTGTGCATTACTTTTAAGGAGCGTTTCAATTTAACCTAAAGTACTTCCTGAAAGATTGAGACTGAAGATAAAAGCAAAGTGTTTCCTGTTCAAATGCAGTAAAAACGCGAGAAGATGCATTGATAATTTATCTTTTTGTGAAATCCTCACCCTGCAACAGCAAGTGCAGTTCTTGGGAATAAGTATACCACAAACTGTGTGAACCAAGTTGAATATACACATGAACGGTCTATTGAAACTAATTGAAGTATTGGCTCTGTACGAAATAGGAAGCCGCGCAAGCAGATAGGCATGAACAAAGACTGAGACCTCAATCAATATTTTATTATTGTTACGAAACAGGAGAGGAGGGTAGTAGAGAAAGAAAGAAGAAAAGCGAGTGAATGGCTATTTACGAGAATAGAACTCCACCTGAAAGCTAATTTTTCGGACCCGTTCGTCCAAAAACGACTCTATTTTTCTCTAATCGTGTTCTCAATGTGGAGACGTCGAGATTCCATGTTGTTTTTGTCTATTATATGTAGTCCTAGATAATACTCCTGTATTTTAACGATCCTTTGCATCTTTCAAGGTTGTTTGTGGTGGGCAGTAGTTAATTTTCGCATTTACTGGTCGTGTCATTCATATGAATAGGAAGTACAATTTAATTTGTCCAGTCTTTAGGCCACACCTTAGTGGAAATAGCTAACTGTATGTTAGTTTCTTCGTCTTTAGCTGTCTTAGTAGTACATAAGAGCTATTGTCGCAACCTGGTAAATTTTTGGATGTGAGTTCAGGTATGGCGGTTTCAACTACATTTTTCAGTATGTTGCATTTCTTCTTAATCCTGATTTGCATATTATTTATATATCTTATATGATTGCTAGCTGTGTACAGGTCTTCACAGTAATACCTGCATCTCGCTATTATATCTGTTACCGCACAAACCCGACACTACGAAATCATCGGGAAATATACCTAGCATACAAGGCGCTAGCTCTGTTACGATGGCGGTAACAAGAAGGTTTGCTCCTGCTAAAACTGTAGTGGAGATGGGCAGGTTCTTTGCGACCTTTGATTAGCGCTGTACTCCGGTACAAGAGGTAAAAGATGGTAAATAATTGAAAGCGCATCACATTCACACTGAATCGGAGTGAAATTAACAATAGAGAAGCCCACTTTGAATGCGGAAGTAAGTAGGCCTTTCTACTTCGGCCTTGGCAAAACTTGAGGTAGCTACTGCAACAGCTGATTCGAACCTACCTTCCATTACACTTGCTTACATCATGTAGATTCCTGTACAAAACATAAAAGGCATACAAACACCAATGAAAAACAATAAACAATTAACAATAAACTTTATTAATGAAATAAAATAAGTAAAAGGTGACAATGAACTTTACAATAATTACTTAATACGGTTGAAAATATGCGAAACGGTTAGTTAGGTTAAAGACGCAATTTTTGCACTAAACGCAAATGACAAACAACACAGCTATAAATGACATGGTTACATTTACAAACAGTATTAACTGTAAGTTTTACCAGAAAAACTACTTTGCAGTAACAAAATTTTTTGGACTTAAAACACGAAACAACATGTAGACAATTAAACTTGACGGGTTGTTCAGCATCTTACACGATTTAAATCAACAAAAGGGAACAATTTGCCCAGACCACACTTCGGAGAATCACATTAGTATGAATGCGTAGGCGGTACAACGGTTAATAACTAACAAAATACCTGGTAGGAACTTAGATGTGCTGACTGTTCTCTTCAGCTGCAAGTCGCCTCCCAAGCCACTGCCAAAAGAACGGAATCGATAGGAAAACTGCTGGAAGCCCCATGAAGGTGCCATAATCGAGTGAGGGTGAACGGCATAACATCCCCGTAACGGGTGAACTTGAATGAAGCACGTCGACACAAGTAGATGGCGATAAGGAAACTCGTGCCTTCATTCCACTGCTGGTTTAACACTTCGTTCCTCGTCTCGCTTGAGCAAAACGCTCGGAAAACTTTAGAATGACGAATTCTGACTCAATACTTCTGCTTAAAGCTACGGAAAAGTTTTGTCCTGTTAGAATAACAAGAAATTCTGAGAAGTCGCTAAGCTAAAACTGCATTGCTTTGCATATGAGAACAAAGTGTGAATTTATAAAACCAGCGTACGAAGAATTGGGTTTCGATGAGTATACAAGAACGGCAAAGTGGTCCATGCGGAATCAAAGTTTGATAACATTAATACATAACGAATTTAGCTTACGTGAATCGGGAAAATGCTAGGATTTGAGAAAATACGTAAAGCAATTGCTTCAGGGAAATTCTTCTAACATACTTTGATTGAAAATCTTAGTGAAGATATATCTTAACTAGCTTTTAGTCTTTTCAATTTCTTTATTTTACAATGTTTAGTTACCTATTCACTTGTAGGAAAGCTACTCGCTAAAGCCCCTTGACCTTTATATTAAGGTCCTTTTCAGTGAAGAGGTTGTTTTTCCTTTGCTTTGAAATGTACTATTGCAGCTAAGAACACTGGGTGTAAAATTTTTGAGCGATTTGTCGCTAACATTGCTGTGGAAAGATTGCAACGAATCGGTAAGGCGATCACGTGCTTGTTTCATTTTATTTTTTCTTGTCAGATGAATAGGTCAGGTCTAAAGTACAACAAAACTCTTTATGAGTCACCCAAAAGATTAATATTAGTTCTAATTGTAATTCAAAGAACTTTAAAATATGGACACTTTTCCTTCCTACAAGCTGCACAATTTCTTCATGTCGTGAGTTCCAAAGTCTCCCTTCGTAATTTTTTTCAATCTACCATTTTTCTAGACATTATTGTGATCGTTTCGTACAGTAAAACTTTTTTCTCATCATTTCGAACACATCACAAAATGTATTCGGTTGCTTCGACTCCAAGAAGGCGCTATAAAATTATTTGAGTACAAGTTTCCGTATTACTTGTTTTGAAATTTGGAAATCGTTATTTTGGTAAGTTACCTTGTGTTTCGTCTACACAATTGAATCTTTTATAATTTGCCGTTTAATTAGGAGAATACAATTTTCTATTGATTGACATCAACTACTGGATATATGTAATTTAAAAAAATCATAGATGGAGTTGATAGTTGTTCCCTAGTAATAATAAAATGAAGCTAATCGTATTATGTTTTAGAGGACGCCTTCTGATAAAATTATTTTAATGAAAATGTTGTCTGTAGTAGTTTTTATTTTAAGCTGCTCTTATTGAGTGCTTGACCACCCTGTATATAAACGACTATCATATATAATGCAACTAGTGGATTTTTTCTATCAAATAATCGTTTCTGTTTACACCAGATACATTGCCTAAAACAATATATCGAGTGGAAACAGAAATGATTTAATAATCAATAAGACACAAGTTGCATTCGGCTAGATTATATCACGAGTCAATAAACAACGTTTGAACAGTTTATTTATTAACATTAAAAGTACAGTTAATGTGGTTGTTATGACAACTGTACTGTCAGCAGAAAACGCGATGTTTGTGAAGGCATTTGACTATTACTTATTAGTCAGGAAGGTATGTGATTATCACAGTTGCTATGTACATTATCAAAATTTAGTACATGCGTAACTATGCAATTTGCCGCTTTTCATTGGTTGATGTTAGAGGGAGTGGTATAATCAGAAGTAATACTATAAGTACTTCGATATTATCAGGTTATATGTCGATAACTTGTTGCACAATAATAAAAGAGTGTCAGTTTGACAGGTTAAATAATCCGACCGCGTTAGCTGATCTTGTCCTGGCCGAGAAGATTGCTTTTAGTGCGGCTTGGCTATCGAAGCAAATATAAACTTTTTGCTCTGGGGATATCCTGACCTCGTTCCTTGTTGCCACCGATAGGATGGCATAAACTTCTGCTTGGAATACCGTGGTGAATCTTCCTAAAGCATAGCTTTCTTGTACCCCTCGGCCTTCCATATAAATTCCTGCTCCAGAGGATTGCCTTTCCGCCACTCGATGCCTTTCCGCCACTCGAGAACCATCTGTGTAGCATATCAGGGCATTCAACTGGAGCTTAACCCTTTTTTGCTCCCACTGTTCCCTTGTTGGGATAGTGAGAGAGAATCTTTTTTCTAACCTTAGCCGGTCTTCTGCTTGGTTACCCTGTAGGCTGATAGAGGTATTTCTCTAGCAGCCATGTCGGCGATCCTAGCATGGCCCGTGCGAACTCCCTGGTCATTCCATAGCCCCGTATCCCGCATTCTGAGGTGGGTAGCCATGGCCTCTCTCTTTATCCAAGTGTCGAGGCCCGGGAGTCCCAGTATTACCTCCAGTGCGGCTGTTGGGGTTGTCCTCATTGCCCCTGTAATTCCGAGACAGGCTAGTCGTTGGACCTTTGCCAATCTTACGGAAATACTGGGGCGCTCTACACTAGGCCACCAGACCACTGAGCCATACTGAACTCTTGGCCTTACTACCAATGTGTATAGCCAGTGCAGAATCTTGGGGTTTATCCCCCAGTTCCTGCCTATTGCTCTGCGCAACTGCCATAAGGTCGTTGTCGACTTCTTCACCGTCCTGTCGACAAGCGACCTCCAACTTAATTTGCTGTCGAGGATTACCCCCAGGTACTTGACCTCTTGCACTAATGCAAGTGGTCTTCCGTACATAATGGGTATCCTCAGACCCTCAAGTTTTCGTCTTTTTGTGAAGAGAATGATCTCAGTCTTTAGTGAGTTTACCGACAGACCTTTCTTTTCACACCATCTTTCAATAATTCTGTAGGCTACCTGCATTCTATCGCAGACCACGTTTAGGAACCTGCCAGTAACAAGTACCAGTCCATCGTCTGCGTATGCTTGTGCATAGAAGCCCTCTTCCGTTAGGCGTCCCAGTAGACCGTCCATTATAAGACACCACAGGTGATGTGAGAGGCAACTGCCTTGCGGGCAACCTCCCGTCACCCTGGCCCTCACTGAACAGTCGCCTAGGTTTGCCGTCACGGTTCTTTGCTCCAGTGCTGCTCTCACCCAACTGACCAGAACGGGAGGGGTTTCCCTGTCCTGTAAGGCTTGACATATTGTAGCCGTTCTTGCCTTGTCAAATGCGCCTTCAATGTCAAAAAGTATTGCAAGGGCCACTTCCTTATAGTGTAGTGCCCTTTCGACCTTGTGCACGACAGCGTGTAGTGCAGTTTCAGTCGATCTTCCACGTCTGTATGCGTGCTCATTCCTGTGAAATGAATGTGTTGTTATTACCCTTTCCATTAGATGCCTATTAATGATCCTTTCCAAGGTCTTTAAAAGAAAGGATGTAAGACTAATGGGCCTAAATGATTTGGTAGTTGTGTAGTCCTCCCTTCCCGTCTTGGGAATAAAGACCACTCTGGCTGCCTTCCACTGTTCTGGGACCCATCCCATTGCTACACTGGCCCTATATACCCTTACTACATATGGAAGAAGGGTATCCAGGCCTTTTTGAAGCAATGCTGGGAAAATCCCATCTGGCCCCGGCGACTTAAAGGGATCAAACTCCATTACTGCCCATGTGACTGCACCTTCCGTTATAATTCCCTCAGCGAACTGCCAGTTCTCTATAGAAACTGGTTCCTGTTCCGCTATGGGTGCTAATTGGATGACGCCGTTTCCTGGAAAGTGGACTTCCAGGAGGTGTTGTAGATACTCCTCTCTGGATATTGTCCACATTCCATCGACCTTTTTTAACGCTCCTACTGTTTGACTAGTTTCGCGGCTTAAGATTTTCATCAGTCTAGCAGAATCTGATACTGAGTTTAACGCTGCACAGTATTTCTGCCAGCTTGATCTTTTGCTGCTCCTTAACTCGTTTTTAAACATATTCCTGGCCATTTTGAAGGTGTTCCAGGAGGCCTGTGTCCCTTCTCTGATAGCACGATTAAAGATTCGCCTGGATTCCTTGCGCAGATCGGCTAGAGTGCCGGTCCACCATGGTACGCTACGAACTCGAGCCTCCCTGAGAGGACAAGCCTCCTCATAAGCTGAGACAATTTTTCTTGCCAGTTGCTCTACATCTTTACTTAATTGTTCGTTTGTGCTTATACCTCCCTCTGGTTGGCCTCCTTGGCGAATGAGACTGGAACGATAACTTTCCCAGTCTGTTGCCCTGGGGTTCCGGTAGGGAATTTCCAGAGGCTTGTCGGAATTCATGTCCAGTCTGATCATACGATGATCAGATGTCACGATATCCGACGATAACAGAAAGTGAGAAGTGATAATTATGCGGCCCAGGTGGATTTGGGGGTTGCAAAATGGGGAAAACGTTTTAGTTCTCTGAGTAACCCTACAATTAATATTTGTGTGAAGTTCGCTGTTTGGAGACATTCTACTGATCGAGCGTATTTTTTAAGGTAATTCGGGATGTGGGAATTTTGCAGCTCAGGTAAATTTGGGAGTTGCAAAATGGGGAAAAACGTAATAGTTATCAGAAAAACATTAAAATTAATATTTGTGAGAAACTCGCTGTTTGGAGACTTTCTACTGGTTAAATGTATTTTTAAGCGAATTCGGGATATGGGAATTTTGCGACGCATGTGGGTTTGGGGGTTGCAAACTGGGGTAAATGTTATAATTATCAGAAAACCTTAAAATCAATATTTGTGTGAAATTTGCTGTTTGGAGAGTTTCTACTGGTGGATTGTATTTTTAAGAGAGTTCGGGATGCGGTTGTGAGGGAGGGATTACCTTATTTTCTCAACTTTGAAATAAGGGAAATATGATTTTTTTTATTCTTTCCCTTTGTGAAATTGTTAATTTGCAAGTAAATAGTAAGTAGCGTGTCAGATTATATTTTTTCTAAAATGAATAATATTTCGTGGGTTAATGACATTACTGCGCTGCACTTGTTTGTTGAATGGTAGTGGCCACTGGCAGGGTTGGGATGTTAGTGTCAGCTGTTTGTACTAAAACTTAATGCGGGATTGTAATAGAAAAAATTGATGAGGACCTTAAAAATATAAATACATATACATATGTATATGTACGGAAAATGCAAAGTTACTTAGTTTAGACAATATAAAAGCTCCCCAAACAACAAATCCTTTTAAAATACATTTATTGAACAATTAACACCAAACTAAAGATACTTATCGACTAAACAACTTAATGGTCTATTCACATCTAATCCGTTTTTCACGCTGCCCCGTTCCTCACAATAAAAGCATCTTCGCTCCAGTTCTTATGTTTGCTATTAAAGCACGTTTCATGAGTACACAAAATAAACTATGAACAATAATATGTGGAGCCGCCGATCGGATGGCTTGCAATTCTCAGAACTCCTTTAAAACAGCTAATAAATGTAATAATAAAGTGAATGTAATATGGAATTCAGCGCCAGCGTGGCTCGGTGGTTAGAGCATTGGACTTCGGCGCGGAAGTCTGGGGTTCAAATCCCAGATCGATGCCTGGCGGGCGGCCTACCCAGTCGCTTTAAATAATTGGGTACCTGCGTTCGAAAGAATAAGGGGTAATAATGCGGTTGTCTAATGCGTGATGCTCACCACATCACCACGTGTCATGAATTTGCCACGCGACAGCCGGGAGTGAGAGCGAGGATACGGAAGCTCTGACCTTCCGCCTTGCAGGCCAAGCTCCTTCATGGGGTGTTAGTGGCTCACCATTATTATTAATATCGAATTCAACATCTTGATCTAATTGCAAATTAATATTAAAGTGTACAAGATGCTGAAAAAGTTGAAAACTGTAGTACGTATTATTTATTAGTGATCTCCTATACAGCAGAACTTCGCAGTAACGTTTCGCGTAGCTTATAATAAACAACAACAATAAAGATGTGAACGATTTAAAAACTTTTTTTAAATTTCTATTCCTTGTAAATTTTTCAGATTTTGCAAATTTTATGCCAAACTTGAAAATTAGCAAAATTCATTTTTCATGCATTAACTAAGGTTTCGTAAATTGCAAGTGCTGTAAATTGTTTAGTGGCGCATAAATCAAAATGAAATTAATATTTGTAAAAAACAAAGCCTTGATTGAACAATCTTAACTTTTGTTTTCTTATCATTCTCCGACAATAATTTTTCCAAGTTTCAGGTGCGAACCAATTTTCAGTATTAATCCTATACATATGTTCGTTTTTCATACTTACTTTACAATTTTCACAAAAAACATATCAAGAAATTTAACTTTCTTACGGTTCACTTTTACGCTAATCTAGGGTATTGCAGTGTGTCGTTGCGGAACGCATCCCGCACGAGTTTGTTGTTTTGGAACGTACTTCTATGCGCCAGCAGCCTTATCGAAATCGGCCGAAACGCTGAAAACTTGAATACGACCTTTTTTAACAGAAACTCGGTGAAATGTAGTAGTAGATCGTAAAACTGTAATTTTTGCGCAGCAGGGCGCTACATGTGTGGCAAAATATTTCGTAAATTACTTTACTTACTTATAGCAGAAAGGCTATATTGCTAATTTGTCCAGGACAATTGGTCGCCTACAATTAAGTCAATTCATCGAGAAATGTAATTTATGGGAACACGATACCATGCCGAGTCGGTGAAGGAGCATTGAGGCTAGAGCGTTGTAATTTAAAAGCGCTCGCTGTAAGAGTTTGAGATTCACATCGTGATCGTCAATCCGTAACGTGAGAAACATTTGGAAACACAGTCTCAGCACGCTAACCTTGATATCAATGTGCATAAGGATCAAGATCGCCTCTCAGTAGTATAATCCATCTTCTAGTGCATCTTCTTTCCAAGAGCTGATTGGAATTGTTGGCTCCCATCATTCCAAGCTGAAGGAGGCGAACAAGTGTTTCTCTTTTATTATAGTAATTAGCAGCTTCCATGATACATGGCGCGGAAACCAGCGTAAAAGTTCTGCACTGCCTACTGAATAAGGTATGGACAGATGAGAATATACCAAAGGAATGGGCAGAGGGGGTAATAATCAAAATACCAAAGAAGGGCAATAGAATGATATGCGACAACTGGAGGGCGATTGTAATTTTAAACACCGCAAGCAAAATTTTGACAAGAATCATACTAGACAGAATAAAGGATGGCGTTGAAGGTATACTCCGAACGAATCAGGCGGGATTCAGACCGAGAAGATCCTGCATCGACCAAATAGGCACCTTGAGGATAATACTGGAAGAGGGAAACGAGTGGCGTAAAGAAATGCATCTGAGTTTCGTAGATTTTAAGAAAGCATTTGACAAAGTTAACCGGTCTAAAATGTGGGAAATACTCCAAAAATACGGAATACCAGCCAAATACATCAGAATAATCAAATTACTATATAATAATTATAGCGCGTGTGTGTTACATAATGGTACGAGATCTGAAAAGTTCGATATTGAAAGTGGTGTCAGGCAAGGATGCATCTTGTCTCCGATTCTCTTCCTGATAATAATAGATTGGGTAATGAGGAAAACCACTGATAACAAGAAAGGATTGGCATGGCGTTTCGGCAGTGTTCTAGAAGACTTAGAGTACGCAGACGACGTATGTCTAATTACGGAAACAAGAAAACACCTACAAGAAAAACTGAATTTGATGAGCGCAGTCGCAAACACAGTCGGATTAGAAATAAACCGCAAAAAAACAAAAACTATGAGAATAAATGCCGAGGATAAAGGAGAAATAACGGTGGATGGAAGTGAGTTACAGAACACAGAAAAGTTCACGTATCTGGGCAGTGTTATGGATGAACAAGGGGGCGTGCATAAAGACACAAAGATGAGAATTAGCAAAGCTCAAAGTGCGTTCAACTTATTACGTAATATATGGAATTCCAAAGATTTATCGAAGAAAAATAAACTACGCATCTTCAGAACTAACGTATTAAGTGTACTCATATATGGTTCCGAAACATGGGCGTTAAACAAAAAGCAAACAAAAGAAATACAAACATTTATTAATAGATCCCTTAGAAGAATCTTAAACATACACTGGCCGAATCAAATAACGAACGTGGAATTGTGGGACAGTGCAGGACTAGAAACAGTTGAAGTTATAATAAAGAGACGGCGGTGGAAATGGATCGGACATACCTTACGGAAGCCGATTACAGACATAACTAGACAAGCATTAGAATATAATATTAAAGGAAAAAGAAAGCCGGGCAGACCAGCCTTAACATGGAAAAGAAACGTAATTAACGAGTGCAAAGTACGCAATATAACTTGGAGTGAAGTTAAGATCAGGGCCCAGGATAAAAATCGCTGGAAAGAATTTGTTAAATTAATGTGCAGTCAAGAAGAAGTTTACTAACTCAACTCAGAAGGGACAGTTAAGTTAAAATCGTTTAACATAATAAAATTAAGTGAAGTGAAAGTGAAAGGGAAGATAAGTATAAGGCCGACAACCTTATTACTTATTGAACACTGTCAATGAAACATCCCCGTGGATGCCCTATGGTCCTCAAGGATCGACAGGATCGAAGAAGATGATACATGGCGAGGGGATATTTAGATTCCAACCAAATAGATTTTGAAATACATTTAGGTCACATACTGTGACATTATCTGATCCCAACAAGAGATTACATAAGACCATCTGCTCGCAGACAAATTTAGCTTACCTCACCAGGTGGTCTAGGTGAGGGTCAGCAACACGCGTGTTCGCGCAACCCCATTTGTGCTTCACTAAGTTTCCCTAGTTGACCAAAGTGGAAGGAGGTTTCGAACGAGTATAGAAAAGCGATGATGGAGCAGTTTCAACCTATTCTCTCCTCTTTCAGAGTTGAGGTCCAGCCAAGATCAGCCTTCGGCTCCACAGTCAGCCACCAGCATTAGCAGGATTAAGCAAGGCTGGTGCTTAATCCTGTTAAGAGGGTAGCCGCGTGTTCAGAACCCGACAGCACCAACTTAGCAAGGACCTGGGGCAATTATGTGACTTGTTCCACACTGCAAAACTCCAGCTTCTTCCCGAGAAGTAGAACTACCTGAGAAAACTTGCCTAACCAGATCCTTTCCGATAACGCCAGCGTCTAAACTCGCGCGTCGCGCCGTAGTTAACCTGGGAGTCATTTAGACGCTTTCCTGAAGTCTTCAGTTAGTTACAATGCTTTGTTGTGGTCAACAAGTTCCATGAGCCGTCGTGTGACCAGCGGTTATTGTATCGAAAGAGTTTCGGGAGTTTTCGCTCTGCGCTGCTGTCCGCAGTTCACCTTAGGTCGCCGTAATTGTATTTCTAATTGCACGCTTTCCTATAGCATTTACGGCTGCTGTTCATCAGTTGCGATAGGTTTTATATTGTTTCTAACTCTTGTCGCTCAATCGCGCTTAGCGTGCAAGGTGAGCCACCTGCTGATCTAGGACGTGCAGCATGTTGATTTATAGTTTTCACTTTTACGATTTATTGCGTTACATCCGTTGGCTCTTATGGCTGGTTAAAGTGGCAAAATTGCCACTACAGCATACAAAATTGACGGTAGTTTACCCATGAAAAGCCTTATTGTAGTACATCCTATACATTTAAAAATGACGGTAAAACATACATGCAATACGAAATAGTAAACCATAAATTCAACTTAATAGTTGAAATGCAGCTCAATCGAGCGAGAAAGACTTCAAATTGGATTTGTTGCTCGAAAACAGAGGCAGAATAGATAGTTCCAAGGGATTAAAATTGCGTGGCCGTACACCACATGAATGAAAACGTACCGCAGCGGCTAAAAGAATGTCTACAAACAATTATCTTAAATCTGCATGCAATGAACTAACATTTTGTTAATGGTGCCAATGGCAACAATGCTGGTTGAGAAACTGTAGATGGTTATGAAAACAAGAAAGAATTCTCGTTTTGTATTTTGGTAAGCTGAATATATCCGACAATAATCGCAATTTTCATACAGTTGGTATGGTATGGATGCCCAAACAGTGGCATTTACGGAACAAATCACACACCAGACTTATATATAGCCAACTACTGAATTGTCCTTCGCTATAACGCGGAAGGATGTTCGACGAGAATAACCTGTTATACATAATCCTTATTCTTGAACTAATGTACTTCATCATAATTCAATATTAATTCATCGTTTGTTTCAGGTATGTGAAGAAACTGTTAAAGCAAAGCGAGTCACATACAGGCCTCGAAAACAGGTAAATTTTATTTCTACGATAATGAACCTGCATTTGGACAAAGAATTTCTGTAATCACTTAGTAAAGCAATCGGTTTTCACTCAACGTTGTCCCCTTTTGTAAATAACTTTGTATACATTTTTGCTACATTTTTAAACAACTGAAAGTAATTGTAGTTATACAGTACCAACAACACAAATACTGTTACTTTGTTAAGTAATTTTTACTATATTATACACTTTGCAGGTTCAAACTTAACTTCCGCGTTTGGTATATTTGTATAATAAATCATTTCAGGTCTATGACGTAGCAGTGCCGCTACAGAATTCATTTACTACTTTTATATATCAGACTATGTTAAAACTTTGTAATAGAAGAATATTGCTCATAAGGACGGCTCTTGTTATGATCATGGAAATATTATTGATGAGAAAATACTAAATCAAAATATTTAACAAATGAGCGTTCAGAACAATTATAATTCATGAAAAAAATAGGTTAGGAAATGTAGTGTTTGCAAAAATGTGTATTGCTCTAGAAGAGAGCTTATTTAAAAGACAGATATCCTTTGGATTACTTGATTATAATACTCAAATCCACCTAGACTCATTTATGCACTAGAGCAGAGCAGATAAAAGAACGTGCTAGACTAAGATGAAGCCAACTTGCACGATGGAAAGTTTGTACATTTAGTACAGTGATGTTCCTTGTTATGAAGGCTAACCTTCGTTTCTGTAAGAAATTAGTAAGCTAGGAAATGCAGCTGAAATAAATATTTTAATATCTCAGCCTGGCTTTATTACTTTTACATTTAAAAAGGGCTGCACGATGCATAGCATGTGTGTTTGGTGATTTACAAAGCAATTAATGCAATAGTTTAAAAAAGACACGTATTCTTTTAACAGGGGTTTGCGCTAGTAATAAGACTTGCATAAGAAATTTTCTATCAGATTTGAAGACGTATACAATGAAATTCAATGAAATGAAAACCTAAAAAATACCGATATCAATGATCGAAAACGAATTTGATAACACGATAACAACAACTGTTGCAGCTGCTTCACAGTAATACTGAACTAATAACTTTCATCCAATCAGGCAAGCTCACTTGTAGAGATGGGCGCATGAGTGAGTATTCACTCACGTCACGCACGTTTCACGCTGGCTTTAAACATTCACGTTCACTCACGTTCACGGCGTGACCCGCCACTCACAACGTGGCCCGCAGCTTTTATTTGAAAATTTAAATTCAGATGCAGCAGAATGTTCAATTTTAAAACCAATAAAAATCTCTAAAAGGCTTTACCCAGAACTTCCCTCGTAAGTGGAGACTGTGACACTAAATAATTTTAAAAATCAAATTAAGCTAGGGGTAAAAATATCTTCACGTTTCTAATAAATTACATAAATTTTGAACTAAAAAAAATATTACCCGTGATCGAATTCGAAGGGCAGGCGGCTGCGTATGCGATTCCAGCGTTTTGTGGGATATTGCAAGCGAATGAACTATTCCTACATGCGCTACAGAGCACTTCTTGTGTTATTAATTCCCAGGCAGGACGCCATTGACTGTACACAGTACACACAACTCTCACACCACAACACAGATGCGCATGCGCAGCTCTACCTCTAGATATTCCACATAGGAGGGCAGCGAGTGGGGGTCTTTTATTCGTTACTAAATATTTGACGTGGAATTTACGTGAAACGTGGATAACGCCTTGGAAATTTTCACTCACGTTCACTTACGTTCACGTCACGCTTTTCAAATATTACTCACGTTCACGACGCCACCCGGCGTGACCCGACTGTTTTCACGTCACGCGCCCATCCCTACTCACTTGCACTTGCTTAAACGATAATGCAAGGCCTCATATTTGTAATATTATGTATGAGAAACTCGATTGAAAAATGTAGTTGGAAGGGCATTTTTCACTCTATACAGTGACAGATAGACGTCAATAGAAGCAATCTCTTTGGAAACAGCTAATCTTATTTTTTCTAGGAAATTAACCTAGACGGTCGCCACGGTTTTTGTAATTATGGGGAATACATTCAACGAATTCTAATATACAGGGTGATTCAAATTAAGTGCACACCATTGCTATCTTTGTTATTATTGATTTTACAAAGTAGGTTAAATTAGCAAAGTAGTGTTTTCGGTGCTGATTAATATGCAATTAATAAAAAAACAATCAAAACACTCGTTGGCGGCAAAATAAAAAAAAGAATTAATGAAACACCCTGTATATTTTTCACAAACTTGAAATAAAAATGAATTTATGATATAAACGTCTTTACACTATTGTCTTAAAATGAATACTAAAGAAGTTATCGCAAGTTTCAGTTTATAGATAAATACATACATTATTCTACTGTCAAAATTCAATTGCAGGATTGTTTTAAGTCTGATAGCCAGAAACAGTAACAAAACAATAAGAAATAAATAAACAACACTAATTACTTTCGACAACCAAACGTACGACAGTTCTCATGTTTACGTTATGGTTTTTGTTTTTAGTAGCAGCCTACTATGAATTTATCGTTAAGTACGGTGTATTGTTGATATAGGTAAACTAAAATATTTTCTAACTTCTTTAATATTTATTTTAAGACAATAATGTATTTAAGACTTTTGTATCACAAATAAATTTTTATTTCAAGTTTTTGAAATATGTACAGGGTGTTCCATTAAAAAAAAACTAAAAGTTTTTAATTTTGTCGCAAACTCGTTATTCGATTATTGTTTTATTAATTGCATATTCATCAGCGCCAAAAACACTACTAGTCTGCTAATTTAACCTACTTTGTAAAATTAATAATAACAAAGATAGCAATAGTGCACACTGAATTTGAATCACCCTGTATAGTATGATCAAAAAGTATTTTTATCTAGTATGGCCATGGAATATGTACTTCCTAATTTATGAATGCAACTAAAACTCACTTACAAACCAAATGTCAAATTATGACATTAAGTATAAACATAGATGCATTCATAAATGAGGAACCATTCCATGGACATCCTAGATGAAAATAATTTTTGATCATACTTTATTTACTAAGGAAGAGGATAAGAATATAGCATATCTAATTATGGGAAAGAAAGTAAGATCTACCGAGCACTTTAAAGCAGTATTTGTAACGGATTCTTTAGGAGCCTCTTCTTTAGGGACCAAATTGTAACGGGTCAGTTTATAGTCCCTACAAGCCCTATCCTATTGCCGCCTAACTCAATAGTAATGGATCTCTCTTATTCTACTCATCTCAGTTTGTGTTTAAGAAAAGCCATGATTGGAATGAACCAGAAGTTGATATTAGCTTCAAAGAATTTACTCAAAGCTCCAACCGTTGATGATCTCCCCAAAAACTGACCCCTTCCGGAATGGGTACCCGCGGGGCGTGGCGCGAATTTAAATGTTTACTCACATTGCTATAAATAGCTCTTAAACTCTAAGAACATGCAGTAAAACTCATATATGTACAAAAAAGCTGTATACTGAAATGTTCTAAGCACATTCTGGTGAGCCAGATCAAGTTTACGCTTCATATTGAAAATGGCGTGGAAATCAGTAGGAGAAAAAAGTCTTGGGATAAGTTCAAAATTATAGAATGATAAATCTGTAGGAGAAAATTATTAATGAGAAAACTTGTTACTCTGTTTCGTATTGGGTGTGGCGTTTCAGGAAGTTGTGAGAAATTTAGGGTAGGCGAAGCAGCCAAAGGAGTGACTGGTGGTTATCGTTAAGGTAGTTAAAGGGATTTATCACTTCGAGCCCTTGTGCGCTTGCTATTATATGAATTTGACGAGGACCGTGTGGTGTGGACACAATTTTAGTTTGGTTGCCGTTTGCTTTTAGTCCTAATATTTCCACGTACTCTGATCATATGTTGGAGTTGTCCAGAAGGTTGGACTAGCAAGGCACAGTCATCAGCATATTAATTACAGCTCATTAAGTGTTATCACATCGTTATAAAGCAACTGATAGTACTTTGATTTTCATCTATACTAAAGACGCATACGACATAATCGACTATTAGAGCAATAAGAGGTCTAAACTAATAAAACTCGCGAGAGTGACGATTAGAGGTTCGAAGAGCAAAACGAGATATATTAGTTAAAAATGTTAGAAGTACTTCAGGTGGACCACCAGAACCACTGTTATAAATACTGTTCAATTTAACATTTTCAATTTATTCTTTTACGCGAGAGTAAAATACTTCAAAGGTTTGTTGTACGACTGGATATATCAGGCAGTAGCTTATGATCATGATTTGAATTTACAAAACAAAACAAAAAATTATAAAACATTTTGTTTAGATTGGAAAGGGTGACTTTATAAGGACAGTGTGGTCAATTTTGGTCATCTTCCTGATTGGCTGTTCAGATATCCGCCATCTTGAGGCGTTCACGAAATTACACATAGTCACACAAAATTGCTTCTAAGTCCTTTATTATTGAAAGTAGCCCCAATATGAAATGGAATGTAATAATCCTCATAAAATTCTACAGTGTTCTGTATAAGCGAATACTTAATTTTCGTTTGCGAAAGTAAATGCCAACGAGTTAAAGTAAAATACTTTTTGCGTAAATTGCGCATTAGCCTAAATCAAAAGTTGTAATATACTATATAAATGTCTTAATGCCAAAGATTTTTGCATCAAATTAAAGAGAATTTCTGGACTATGTAACACTGAATATGACATTCCTCCAAATTAACTGGTGTTATAAATACAACGGTTTCATTATAAATATCAAAAAAATCATTTCTGTTGAGCTTTTGTACGTAGTCTCTGTGTTGACCAACGCAAAATGTTGTAAATTCTCGTTTCTTATGTACAAAAACACAATAAGGAAGATAATACGGACACATTGACTTATATTCCGATATTAGGTTGCTTGTTAACTAGGATTTTTAATCGCTGAAAGCGATTCTTTACGTTTTACTTCGTCTCTTGCCGTTTAATTCTGTTTAAGTAATATTATTGACATTCTTGTAAAATTGCGAGTAATATTACACTGCACATTTGACCACCTCACATTGCACAAATTTTTCCGATCGTGGGTATACACACTTCTCTGTAAAGCATCTCGGAACTTCACATATGTCCAATCCGTAAAAAAATGACGTTTATGTCATAATTTAGCAGGGTGACGTTTGTCTTACAATTTAGCAGGCCGTGCACAGAGCCCCTAAGGGCGTGCTTGGTTGTAGCAAAGACAACTCATAATGGCTGCATTTTTTAAATTTTACCACGCCGCGCCGTCCTTATAAAGTCACTGTAGCACCAAGTATATGGAAGTTCTATCTAGCGGTACAAGGGTGCTGTAACTAAAATTGGTGGGCAAGTAGCCAAAGACAAGGACTCGTATCACAATTTAACTACTTAGGAGTAATGGTTTACAAACAAAGGAAGGGATGCTTTGGAAGTACAGCAGCGCCGACGTGGTCGACGAATACAACAAACTTATAGTTATACAAGGGTTAAACCTAAAAAGAAATAACTAAAACCCAGCTGGGGACGCCTTATCTAACAAGAGCTCCTAAACATGTACAGGTAAATTTAGGAATGAGGGCCCACTGCTTGAGAAAGCGCTAATAGCGAGTATGTTTTACTTTAGCAACACACGCCGGTTAAATGCAGAAATGAGCGCATAATAGCTTTGGGAAAATGCTACTAGCAAATATATGTGATTTGATAATACAAAGGTGAAATGCAGGAATGAACGCACAGTGCTTCGATTAAATGTTATCAGCAAATATGTTTAATTAGTTACACAAAAGTGAAATGCAGCAATGAATGCACAATGCGTTGAGCAAATGCTACTGGAAAGTATGTTTAATTAGTTACAAAAAAGTGAAATGCAGCAATGAACGTACAATGCTTTGAGCAAGTGCCACTAGCAAATATGTTTAATTAGTCACACAAACTGGCCAACTGGCGGCAGCACATGAACGATTAGTGTACAAATAGAAGAGCACAAAATACCCTTGATTTTACGGTGCGGTCTCGGTGCGTAGGTGATAATTTCGGCAGGCAGACGGCGAGTATCGCTACCAGCTGTCGTTTGACGTGGCGTGGGTGGAACTCGGCGACGTCCAAAGCATCCCTTTAATTACTCTGAAAAGTGTGTAACGCCCCCTTGGCGATCACAGAAATCTACGATGCGGTTATATGGCAAAACTCGGGAGAATTGGTCCCAACCAGAAGTCGGAATGTAAAGCCTAATAGGCCTCCTGAATTTTGTAAAGAGCGGCACCACGCCATCGATATGGACGTCACCAAACGAAACAAAAACACCCAGACGCACAAAACACCTACTCGCACAGCTCGCCAAGCAACGTCTGTCTCAACACAAAAATCGTAAGGAAGCTGTAACAGCACGAACACCGGACGCCGTGCCCGAAGGCACGGCGGCCCTAAAGAGCTAAGGCCCTCGCAGAGACGCGCTCATGAACTCCGGCTGGAAACTGACTAATCGTAAACAAACGCTAAAACGAGATTCGCGCCTAAACGCGCTGGTATGCCACATGCAGATGTAAACCATTCAAAACGCAGCTCGCAACAGCTTGACAACACGCTATATCGGTAGACTACGACCAGAAGTTAAAATTATTTAAGGAGATATCCTTCTTGCTCTCGTGTTTTCGAAAATGCTGTAAATGAGCGTTCTTACACGCAATGGGGCAAACAGCGGCATAGAGATTATTTTAAATAAAACCAAAAGCTACGTGCGGATATTTGAGATGCAAATAGCTGAAGCGTTATGCTACAAAATTATTACTGAAACGGAACCGATACACAGGCAGACTCGCCAACTCTTTACCAAAACTGTTCGAAATGGTTCGAAAAGGAATTTAAGAAAAATCAAATGGCCCTGACAGTCAGATATGGCAGTGCTATGAGCGCTGTACAAAGATAACTAAAAGTGGATAGCTACATGGAAATGGAGTTTTAAGGACGAAAGCGGTATGGAAAACCATGTGTAACACTAGAAATTACTAGAAATTAGCCAGAATCAGATGACTATCGTGTGTTGTAACATAAAAATACCTTGGGATATATTAAGACTGATACGCGAATTGCTCTAACGGCGCGTGTCCGAAAATTTGTAAAATTTCGAGGCCATCGGTTTCATGGCACTTTTGCCGAAGCCGTCTAAGAAAGCATACGCATTTCTGCGGTACCTAAATTTTCTGTAGGGTTGCTCACAATCATGTTTTAAGCACCCTAAATTTATCTTTTGAAATACTAGAAACCGACCAACCGGTACGACTAATTTTGTTGTTATTAAACTTCACTAATTAGTGGCGTGAAGGTTTCGAGTTTGGGTCAAATTTGAAGCTACGTGCAAGTAAATTTCAACCGCATCCACCCATCCAGAGGCGTCCGAATGGCCGGTTTACAAAAATGAAACCAAGGTGCTGCACGTTCCGAGGAGCGCCTACATAACAACTTATCGTGAAGATTGGATTCGCCAGTGTTTAGAGCAATTCGAATAAAAGGACAGATAACTTTTAACTTTCACATTTAACGTCTTTTTGCATTAATAAAACCATGTCTAGTAAATACTAACAACAACTAGATTAAATTCAAGTTACCCCTCAACCTGACTTTTATTTAACCTACTACCTGCTTCCGCAAAGGTAGCTACCGTGGTATATAATATAAATAATTTTGGTGTTACAGTGTATACAGCTTTAATCAGCGTAGGGCTACCAAATGCTTTTTAAACGTCAAGTAGGAGGAGAGAATAAAAAACCAAGATCCACAATTAAATCATTTCTGTATAAACATGACCAACTGTGACAGAGCAGAAAGTCATGGACTATAAAATGAGAAAAACCTTACCTTGGGTTTCTAAAAGCTTGTATGCATATAATGATAATTAGTTACTTAGTAGGTAAATTAATTTACCTATACTGTATGCTCTCACCTTGTTCATATTGAGGTAATTACAAAGGGTTTTGTGTATGAGATGCCCAGAACAAACTTATTTCTATTTGGTAAAAGGTTTGCTCGGTCCATGATAAAATTTCCTTCTAGCATGATTTTGTAATTACAGCCGATTCTTGCCAAGGCACGCGTGTGACACTAACTTCATCTTCAACAATCTATCACAGTTTTCAAGTTAGTGGCAGCGGCGTTAATACAGCGAAGCTCGAGTTGTACACAATACACCAAGCAGAGTATAATCCCGCAACTTCCTCAAATAATCTTTCTATTATCAGGGCCGCCCCGGTCGCCCTTTGTGAAATATAGCGCAGTGCCCTCAACACTTCACGCTTCTTGCCGATATTGAAAAACTTATTTACATTAGAAAAACTTTTAGCGGGACGAGGGTTGCGGCAAGATAAACAGTCGCTCTATATCTGCCCCCAGATTTCCACGTGGCTCGCCTCGGACCTGCAGCTTCGTTTCGCAACTTAAAGCAATCAGCCGCAAAAGCAAACACACGTGCGGGGTGCATCGCCGCTCTGAAAGCTTCCACCCGGAATTGTGGTTAATTTTATTGTTGCCGCTGGTTTCGCGAGCTTTCTTTTCCCCTAAACTTACTCTGAAAACTGACAAGGGTTTTATCTGGGACGTAATACAGAATTACCAACGGAGGTGAAGACAGAAAAGAAGATTCATGCAACGGGAGATGTTTTGCGAGGTGTGTAAATTTAAAACGCTAGGTAACTTTGCGTACGACCGGGTGAAATTGATTTTAGTTGTGAATATTTCGGTCTGTTCATAAAGCATTGTATGTATATCGTGCGTAACTAGCGCCTTGTTCTATTAGAGCTCGCGCCTAGGCCTTGGGTTATAATTTTTACCGCGGGCCATAAACGCCTTGTTACGCCTTTCGAACATGAATAATTATTAAGTATTGGAAGTCTTGTTCTAAAATTGGTGTACGTAGCGACTGAAATCCGATAATTATACCAAAAAAACATAAACTGCTCACTTACACCACAAACCTGGAAGAAGAGTACCACAAACTAAATCTTTTAGTAAGACAATAAAGAGATTTTACAATCTATAGAGGAATAATTCTACTAAACTGGGTTATGAAACTGTTCACGGAAAATGCAACTGAACTAATACCATTGAACAAACAACAGCAGAGTTTCAGTTTCTCCTACGGATCCTATATCCATCAGACGATGAAGAGCATAGAAGGCTAAAGTAAAACAAGAGAGAATTATTAATCCAATCGCGTGATATAGGTAGGCTTAGATTGGAATATTCAAAATAAAGTAAAAAGGGAAAACGTGCCAATAGCTTATAATATGTGCGAGACTTATGTTCATACTGATGTAGCGGAGCTAGATCAAACTTTCTATAGATTTCAAAAATTTTGCTTCACGATCGTAAAAGTGCCGTTCACTAAGTACAAAATATACTAATGAAAAGTGAAATTTGGTGTGCAGCTCTACGAGCTCAACTCAGTGGGTGTTTTGAATGCAATTGCGATGCAAGATAAAGCAAAACCTGTTAACGTCAAAAACTGATTTGTATACGTACGCTTGCAGAAAGGAGTGACAAATGGCTGCCGCCGTTTTAGCCAAATTGTCAAGCCTTTCATAAACACAACGAACTGCATTATTTCTAAAGAACCACTCCATATTACCACAGCATGGAAGCACCCAACTAATAAGGTTACAAAGGATTAATCACGGCTCCTGCAAAGTCGAAAGGGTTCAACTATGTAGCTGAACGGCCCAGAAGAAAGTGAAAAGATACCAAGTCGACACAGCGAACGTGCGTTCTACTCTTTTTCGACAATGAAGACGAGTCCGAGCATCGGCTTCCTTTTATCGTTCTCGGCCTGGTCATTTTCCCCGACGGACAATGGGCCATTGTAAGCACCAAATGGTACAAGTCAGCTAAGGATCATAAACTACCTTCTTCTTGCGTAAGGAGCACCAATTGAATACCAGACGAAAATTGCGTTTACAGATATTCCGGCTTGGCTTACTCTAAGCAAGACGGTCAGCTTTCAAAGCCTATTCACAACAAATAAACATAATTTACGAGTCAACTTCCGGTGTTTATGTATATAATTCTCTATATTCATGTACACTATATATTAACGTATTTGTGTTGCATGTATGTACGTATATGTTAGTATTATTTTGTGTTATGAAATAAATTATAGAGATGTTATTGTTGTTTACATCGGTTATGTAAGCAAGCAATATTCTCTTTTTTGCTGACTGGAAGTGTTCGTTACTAAACTTCGTTATAGTCAGCTGTACAGCTTGTAGCTTATGTTTGACGCTAGTTCTTCAACTATTGTAACTGTATATTTTCATTAGCTTTTTTGTTTGTAAATAGTTTTTCCAGCGTCTGTAGGTTCCATCTGTTTCTCCCGCATTTTTTAAAACTTTCTTGACTTTCTTCAGTTTGACTTTGAGCCCATCTAGAGGATTGCGCGTAGATAGTTCATCTACATCTGCAGAGGTTTTAACGTTCCTTCTTTGGGTTCCCCTCCTATCGGATATTGGAAATCATTATGGCAACTTTAATTTTGTTGGCGGTTCTTCTGAATAATTTCCCGAGTTGCAGTTGAACCATTCCCGTCGGTTTCTCAACCAGGACATCCTTCTTCCTCCAACTCTTCGTTCTCCCCTTATTTTTCCTTGCATAATGTTTCTTAATAGTTCATATTTTGCCCCTCTCATAACGTGTCCCAGATACTCAAGCTTTCGTCTCTTTATAGTTATCATAACCTCATAGTTTTTCTCTAAACGTTGTAATATCTTTACGTTTGTTACCCTTTCGGTCCACGAAACCCTGAGCATCCTTCTGCAAGACCACATCTCAAAGGCATCAACTTATTGATGTGAGTCTGTTTCTTAGTCCAAGCCTCTACTCCGTACATTAGCGTGGAGAACACGCAGCAGCGGAGCATTCTTAGTTTTAAATTATTATTGATGTCGCGACTGCAGAGGAATTTTCTCACTTTATTAAAAACATTCCTGGCGATTTGAATTCGGGTTCTGATTTCTTGAGATTGGTCGAATTGCTCCTGTATCCATGTCCCTAGGTATTTATAGCAGCTGACCCTTTCTACATGTGCATTGTTGATGTTGAGAGTATCCCCGTTGTTTTGATTCTTTGCTATTATCATGAATTTTGTTTTATTTAAATTTATCTTTATACCGTATTCGTTGCAGTATAAATTGGTGTTATCAACAAGGTATTTCAAATCTTCTAAGTTACTTGCTATTATCACCGTGTCGTCCGCGTATCTTGTTATTCGCTATTTCTCCGTTAATTACGACACCTCTCTGTTCTCCTTGTAGTAATTTTTGGTAGATTTCTTCACTGTATAAATTGAATAGCAAAGGAGACAGGATACAACCCTGGTGTAGACCACGGCGTATTTCAATTTTATCAGTCAGTTCGTCTTCGACTTTTACCCAAGATTTTTGGTTCCAGTAGAGTGTTGAAATAATTTTAATGTTTCTGTTGTCCAAGTTTTTACTAATAAGTATTTTTCTTAGTTGTTCATGTCTCACGTTGTCGAATGCTTTTTCAAAGTCGATGAAACAAGTATATACGTCCTGGTTCATATCTAATTATCTTTGCGTTAATACATTTAGCCCAACCAACGCTTTTCTGCTACCGAAACCCTTTCTGAAGCCCATTTGAGTATCACTTGTTTCTGTTTCTAGTTTTTTGTATATACGATTGTGTAGTATTCTGAGAAAGATTTTAAGTGTATGACTCATTAGCGCTATAGTTCTGCGTTCGCTACATTCTTTTGTATTGGGTTTCTTAGGTATGTTTATGAAGGTGGAGATTAACCATTCCGTAGGTATTTCACCAGTTATGCAAATGCTGTTGTAAAGATCGAGGAGAATATCTATAGTCTCTTCGTATATTAGTTTAAGTAGTTTTACTGGAATTTCATGTGGGCCACTAACCTTTCCATTTTTTTATTTTTGTAAAGCGTCATTTATCTCTTCTTTAGTTATTATTGTAGACTTTATACATGGAAATTCCCAGCAGACCAGAAGGGTAGAATCGTACGAAAGACCTATGGACCTCAAAAGATTAAAAGAACCTGGAATAAAAGAAAAAGTAGCAACAGTGTGAGGGTTCGAATATCTTTTAAGTCATTTCAATTTGTTTATTAAAGGCGCGGCAACTTTCCTCGCGTCTCGGTGCTTACTAGTTTGCCTATCTGGGATTCATTACTATTTCGAAATTGCAGTGCGCGAGCTTCGGCGCATGTACATTAAATACAATTTCCGGCTTCCATTCTGGAAAACGTGAATTTTCTAAATCCTTTTCCGACCTTCAAGTTGCTTTTTTCGTGGCTCCAATTTGGTGACGCTTGTTTAGTGGAATTATCCCGAAAAATGCACATAATCCGGTGCGTGTCCGCCTGTCCATCACGTGGAGTCGAGATTGCTGCCGCAGGGTCCGAATCCCCGGTTCAAGGTTAGATGTTTCTTGTCCGCGGCGTGATCGAGTTCGTTCACGGCGAGACCTCGAGCTCCAGCTGTTAACCGCAGTGCAATCTGTGGGGTGCCGATAACATTCCACGTCGGGCCTTGCGCTATTCGATAGCCCTTTTGGTACCGCTACTGTTCATAAATTGCAACGCAGCATTCAGCTGCTTGACGCTAATAACTTGCCTTTTGTATCGCTACTGTTCATAAATTGCAACGCAACCTTCAGTTGCGTTACGCTGCTGAATCCCTCTTGTATGCCGCTGATCATAATTGTTAAAATAGCAAATGGGACTTATTTGACTCAACTCATTTTAAGAGCGCCCTGCTAGCGAGGACCTTTTTACATTGTTTTTCCCGATACACGAGTGCTGCCGTTGAGCGCACCAATTAGCGTGTCCCCCACTGACGAGGCCTCTCGGTTACGGACGCGGCGCGATAACGCAATATTCCAGTAGCTTTGTTTTTTTTTGCGCGTGACAAAACGCTCGTAATTTAGGGCCCCTTCGCTGCTTGCTGTTTGCGCCAAGTAATTCATACTCGCCTATTAGCTGGCACGAGAACCGTGTACTATTTCGAGTCAAGCAATTTTAATCAAACTTAAATCAAACTTCAGTGCGGAAGCTCTTTACTATTAACTTTGCACTTGCATGGGAATTTAACCCTTGGCGATACTTTAATTGGATTTGCGATAACGTTATATATACGTAGATATGTATTTCTCATTTTCTTGGAGGAAATTTTAATGTGTTTGTATAGTCATGTGTTTAGGTTTAATTCTTGTGGTATTATTAAAGCTTGGGTACTCCATTTTATTCTGTTCTTTTATTTTGTTGATTATTAGAGTAGGAATATTTCAGTAAGGACGAGAAGGTAAGTGGGTTTATTGCTTTCTTTTTGCTGGCTTCTTTGGGATTTGTTGGTGAGGTTGTGCCCGCTAATTTAGGACCAGTAGCGAGTGTCTCTCGTGGTGCTTTGGGCAATTTTAGGTTGTTGGAGCCCTGGCTGAATTTGACTTACATCGCGACTACGCTGAAGCTGGATCGAGATCCACGCCCCACTTCGAGCTAGCCGAAGCACCTCTTTAGTAACGTCCTTCTCTTAAACCAGCATTATACAACTCCTGATAAGGCTTAGGGGCAGCCACGTTATAACAGAGATAAAAGAGAAAATGAGAGAGGTAAAAGAACAAAATCAAATTATAAAAAATGTGAATGATCAATCGAAAAATATAGCTAACGGGATAAGAAAGATAGGCAAAGAAAACCTAAAATCCCAAAATAAACAGCACAACAGCTGGATAACAATAGAAATACTTACAACAGCGCCAGGACATAGAAAAATACAAAAAAATGACACGTTTAACACACACAAGAGGATCAAAGAGATAACGGGAACAAATAAAAATAAGAAAGTAGGCAAGTTACGAGACGAGAATGGGGACATTATAGTTGACATTAAAGGGAAAATGAAAAAATGAAATACATAAAAACTCTGTTGAAAGATGAAAACAGAGGAAACAATTATGGGACGGAATATGAAAAAATGAGACGCAATGATGGTCCGATAATAATTAAAGGTTTTAACTAGTATGTAGCTGTATTAGCTACCCCAATTCGAATAGACCAATAGATTCCCTACATTTTCTGTTTTCTATGTTGAAGTTCAAATCGTCTATAATTAGACTCATATTGGATCTGCGAAAAAAATTGCTCAGGACGGTCGAACATGAGTTATGGAGTTCTTCAACTTCCTCTTAGTTTCCTTGTGCAGTTGGTGCTTAAACTTGTAGGATATTAAACTTGCTCTGCATAATATCTTGCCTTATCACGGCTATTATTTTGAATATGAAACGTTTAGCGACAGTTTTGTTGGCAATGAATACTACATCGTCTTCATGCTGCTCATCAGCATTGCATGAATAGTAAGCATTGTATTCTTGCGTAGAGACCATGCCCATTTCTTTTTCCTACTAGTTAGTAAAATACTAAAAAATGTAGTGGAGGGTAAATTTGTACAAATTAATGAATAGTCCAGTCAAATGGTGCTCAAAAAGGGGGAATAGAGTAAAGTTTTGGTGGAGTCTTGATATTTGGTTTCTATATGTATTTTGGGTCGCTGTACACGAATATCAGGTTTGCCAACAAAAATTTTGACCGGAAACACGTTTTTTTAAACAAGAATTTTTTGGCTCTTCTTCGCTTTTATTTTATTTCTCGACCTATTTAGCGGAAAAGTAGTTATTATAAAACTTGTAGAACTTAAAAATACCTGCAATTTGACCTATTATCAATTAAAATGAGACTAAAATTACGATTTGTAGAGCGAACCAAAGTCGTGAAGCCATCGCGTAATTTTGATTTCGTGTATCATATTATTATACAAATGACATAATAAACCTGATTACATTATTAGAATCATTATATTTCATAGACAATCTTAGTGGACAACTTGAAATTCAACTTTCCTGGATCCCAACATTCCAAAAAAGGAGTTTAACATTTCAGTTCTTAAGAATTTTTACTATTAAACATTGTTCAAAGTACTACGTACACTTACACTACGAGCCTCAATTCACATGTGACTTTTGCAGGTTATAGCATGCTGTTTTATGTATAAAAAAAATATAAAAAATGCTATTACATTATTAGAATACTTCATGAAGTATGCGGTACATTAGATTAAATGATGGCATATTACTATGGGCGACCACAGAAGAGGTGGCTTGACGATATAAAAAAATCGCTGGGAACACATGGCACCAAACAGCACAAAATAGAACAGGCCTATATCCAACGGTGGATGAAGGAAGGCTGAGAAGAAGAAGATATTACTAAAAAAATGTAATTACTTTAACTATTTGGAATTATAATGGAGCAATACATAAACTATCTTTTTCTCTCATCATTACATCATGATTGATGTGTTGTGGTCCATTGAGCATTCAGCATTTCAACCAATGGAAACTGAAGGTGGTTCGTCTAATACCGCCCGAATGATATCAAGCCATCGTTCAGAGGATCTGGCTTTCCGTATTTTGCCATGTGGTTTTCCGTGAACACAGTACATTTTTCTAAGTTGTCAGTTCTACTGGCAATATGGCCCAAGAAGTGAAGTGTCTTAGTGCAAACGATGTTTGAGAGGAGTTTGCTTGGTTTTGTTTCCTCTAAAACTGAGGCTTAGTTCTAAGCGCAGTCCATGCGATCCGTAACATTCTACTCCAGCAAAACATTTTGAAGGCGCCCGTTCTTCTCATAAACTATAAAAAACATCAAAAATATATAATTTAGAATTATCTACTCCAAAGACTAAGGTGATAGCTTTTAAAGGCCAAGATCAATTTTGAGCAAAAATTATTTATTGATGATACGCCAATCGCAGGAGTCAATTGTTTCAGTTCTCTAGAATAAAAAATTAGATATGGAGAACAAAGAGACATCAACAGCAAAATAGCGAAATTCAACTACATGTGTGGAACAATAAAAAGATATCTAAAAAACAGAAGCAGAGAAACGTGTCTTAAGTTTTATAAGGTTATGGTTGTTCCAGTACTACTAGGCAAATGTGAAAATTGAAAGATTACTAAAACCCAAGCAAGAAAAATATTGGCCCATAAACACAATGAGGAAATTAGCCAAAAATTAGGTCTCTTCAAACTAAATAAAAAATAAAATAATATAGAACCATTTGACACAAACATCTCTATACGATGGATGACTCCTGTATACCGAAACAACTGCTTTATTACGAGCCTACAGGCGGATGAAGAAACAACGGATGACCAAAAAGACGCTGGAAAGACCAGCTTTAATCTATGAGATCAGAACAAACCAAAAGGTATAATCCCTGACGCTGATGATGAATGATAAACTTTATCGGTTTTTGTGTACAGAAGCGAAGCTAAGTTTTCTAAATTGTAAATACCTATCTTTTTGTAAATCGTAGTTTTCGACATTTTTACAATTGACAAAATATAAAATAACATTTTGTATCCTGCAAGTCACATATAAACTTGAGGCTCGAATTGTACGTAGTACTTTGAACAATGTTTAATAGTAAAAATTCTTAAGAACTGAAATGTTAAACTCCTTTTTTGGAATGTTGGGGATCCAGGAAAGTTGAATTTCAAGTTGTCCACTAAGATGTGCTATGAAATACAATGATTCTAATAATGTAATCAAGTTCATTATGGCATTTATGCAAAAGTACGATACATGAAATCAAAATTACGCGCATACTTGACGACTCTGGTTCGCTCTACAAGTCGTAATTTTAGTCTCATTTTATTTTATAATAGGTCAAATTGCAGGTATTGTCAAGCTCTACAAGTTTTGTAATAACTACTTTTTCGTTAAATAGGTCGAGAAACGAAATACCAGCGAAGAAGCGCGAAATAAAATCTTGACCCGTTCAGCGTTCACGCTTTCCTTTCGTGTTCGACAGCTCGACTAATATCGCTTCTACGTGGAAAAGTAATTGGACATAAATTGTAGAACACAAAAAATTCTAAATAAAACTGTTTGAGGCTTTCGCGGTTACTCGAGCAAGCATCCACGCGATGGCCATGCTCTTGGTGTTTCGTGTTGTTTGAGTATCTTGAGAACGAGGATACTTAGGTAGATTTGCCCGTTTTGCTGTTTGTGCATCCATATTCACTAACGTTTCGCAAGACCTTGCAGCTTGCATCATCAGAGTGAATGTCGCGACTCGTTCTCAAGATACTCAAACAACAAGAGCCACCAAAGAGCATGACCATCGCGCGGGTTTTAGCTCGACTTCACAAGGTGCAAGGCACATTAAGCCATACTGCTGGTTGTTTATCTACAAATACGACGCAGTCTAAGCCGAAATTCTATGTTAAGTAGAATAATTCTAAATAAAAGTTCTACTTTATTTTTACGTACCGTTAACGGGAAGCAAGTTCTCGCAAAAAATCAAACACCTTTTTTTAAGCTTTGCTGGACCCCCCCCCCCCAACATTCCAAAAAAGAATTTCAAATTTCGGTTCACTTTCAAACAAATGCCTTATTTTTGTGAATAGTAACTGGACTATAAATCGCAACCCTTCGCTGAAGACATCAAAACGGTATTGTTCAGAAAATTCGTTTTTTAACGGGTGTTATGGTCAGCACCAAGCCAAATTAAATCGTGCAGGAGGAAACGATAAGGGGTCACACTGGGGATGTTAGAGAGATGGAATACTATCCAAGGGTTGATACTATGATGGGAAGCGTTGCAGACAGTAAATTCTAAGCAACTCAACTACTTCATGTAATTATTCAAGAGATTCAGTACGACAAAGACACTTCGACAATAGCTCACTGGTTCCGTTTTGTTATTCTGGCAATGGCTAAATTCCAAATCTGCAAATAACTTCTGATGACGAGAATTGAGTCGCCCCGTGCCTGCCGATAATAGATCTTAGTCGCCTCGACAAGATGTTAAAAGAACAGCTACGCACGCCATGATAAGATCGGAAAACCAGAAGTGTAGTAGTTCATTTATACTTGCAGCAAAGAGCATATAACATGAAGAGATTCAACCTTATGGCGATAATCGTAAGTGAGTAATATGGGTTGCATAAGCAAATATTTCGTGAGAAAGTGCAAATAATTCGTTGAGACATGGAACTCTTCTACCTATCCTTGTTTATTTAATCTTTGCTAATGGTGTCTTAACTGCTTTCAGAGAAAATATTTAACACTGTTGTAACATAGTGGCTTGCTCCTATGCGGCAATGACCTTGGAACCACAAGCTTCATTTTCAGGATTACTTAAATTATGATTTCAAATATGACATATACTGGTCAATTACGATTTTAATTTGGCGTTTAGGAATCAAAATGATTAGGTCGAGAACGGTAAAAGCTATTTACTCTTTTTTAAACTGAAATAACTCCTTCAGGGAATTTTTGCGCTAGTCAAATATATGAAATGTCGGCGTTTACATCCGCATTTAGAATGACACTAGAATAAAATGTTGCAGATTTTTAAAGCTTCCTCTACAGGGTGATTTTTAAGTTGATTCTTTCCGTTTACCAGTAAATAAAGCTAAACAAAATAATCATTTTTTCTTCATTTACCACTTTTCCGAAATATCAAAATTAACGAAGATACAGGGTGTTAAAGTTGCAAAGTAAAAACTAAACTTTGGCGTAAAAGTGGCTGGACAATTTTATTTTTGTTTATCTCTGTTGTCAAGTAATAACCTGTCAACTAGTTTTCCGTTGTAATTTTATTAATGTTATTGCTACAATAATGGCTCATGTTATGAAAATAATAAATTAGTGAATATGCTTATTATTTATTGGGAGTTTAGTCAAAATGCCGCTGCTGCATCGCTCTTATACGCGGAACGTATGTGTAGAAACGATTGCTGATAATTTTGTAATGTAATTTAAGTTAGATTAAGTTTAGTGTAATTTTTGTTAAGTAATTTTAGTTCTTAATTTGAAACTTTTAACACCTTGTAGCTCCGTTAAGCTTTGATATTTCGCAAAAATGATAAATGAAAAAAAACTCTTATTTTTTTAGCTTTATATCCTGGTACACGGAAAGAATCAACTTAAAAATCACCCTGTATAATGAAGTTAACAAAATATATGTTTATTCAAAAAATAAAGGTTTAGAGAAATAGACAAAATGAAAAACACTGCAATAAAATGTGACAGTTTATTTAATCGATATTACAAATATATTCGTAATAATCCAAAAAAAGGGGGAGGGGGAGGATGGTCCCACCCCTGTCCTGATTTGGACAGCCATCCATTACCAGAGAATAAATGACGGATGACTTGGGTGAACCTTGTTAACCCTACAAAATCTTCTAACTTATATTACGTGCCTTTTGGTCCATAAAGTTCGCCTAGCTCACTTCTTAATCTAACACTATTTGGAGTCTATTTTTTATTAGCCGAAAAATCTCAAAATAAGCTGATATTTTACTTAGAAAATTATCAAATCTATATATTGCTAAAATTAGGGATGGGCGCGTTATGTGAAAACAGTCGTGTCACGGGGTGTCAGGTCGTGAACGTGATTAATATTTGAAAATCGTGACTTGAACGTGTGTGAAAAGTTCCAAGGCGTGATTCACGTTTCACGTTAATTTCACGTTAAATATTTAGTAACGAATAAAAAAGTGCAGGATGCAGTAATGTTTTGTTTTGTATACTCGCCTTAACGCTGAAAATGTTAATTACGTTTTCTTATTAAACCACAAATGTATTGTGTAAATGTGTAGATGAACCTATTTTTATAAAAGTGATGTTTTGTTTTGTATACTCGACTTAACACTGAAAATGTTGATTACGTTTTATTTTTAAACCAATTTATTGTGTACATGTGTAGATGAACTTATTATTCTAATAATAGTAGATTATGTTATTAGGAGTAAAAATGATACTTTATGTGGCGAAGCTGAAGATTATTTAGTGAGGCAAATAATTCAGCTAATGTTCTTCAAAATATTTTAATAATGTTTGCAACAATATATTTGCCACGTTCACTGTAGTTTCAGTGGGCACTTTTAGTGTTTGATAAATTCACTTTTAGCATAATCTCTTTCATGTAAAAGAATATCACTTTCCACTTTTAAAGAGTCTTTTAAACACAGAATGTTACTGCACTGATTACAATTATACGTTTTTAAAATTTTATACGCTACGTATCCCGCAAAATAAACAACTGAACACGTTTCCAAGCTAATGTCTCTGGTTTATATAGCATCACTTCGATCATGACTTGTACAGGGGGGTTGTTCTTCCAAAGTTGCATTGCACGCTGAAGTTTCCTCGCACTCTTCAAAGTTAATTGCAATTGCTTCAATATTTTGCAGTTTGCGACGATTTTCCAACTCTAAATCAATCAAGCTGTCATTGTCAATCTCGCAATTTGAATTGTGTGACGGTGTCAGAAGTCTCACATACATATTAAATTGCAATGATTGTCTAAATATTTTAGCTGTTGGATTGGAACGGTGTCCCCCTTTTACGCATCATAGCAGCAAACAGATTTTCTAATGGATCTTGATTTAATCGGCTGGTTAACAAAAACTGGAATCCCTTACACTATAAATCTTCCCACAGCTCTAACACTGCTTGTATGGAGAGAATCAAATCCTTAATACGATAAACATTCCCCTTAATCTTTTCATCACAATGTAATTTCCAAGAACGTATCCAGTTTTCAGATTCGATCAAATATTTTTCCAAACTTTCGTTTTTGACCGACAGTGGACGACGATAAGGGTTGAAATCTGTTAAAATATGGCTTAGTGATGGGCTTATTTGAATGAAAAATAACCGGTTATGCGGTTATTGAAATAACCTCTGTAACTCGGTTTTCGTTCCAAGTATTCTAATGAAAAATAACCTCATCTTGATACGTACTACGTGCCGTATCTCAGCGATCTGCGAGTGCAGGACAGATTGTACTGATTGACCCAAGTGAGGCTCGCGGCTGCTTGTTGATGTTATTAACACATTTGAGACTCCCAGTCGACCAGTTAAATTTATGGGGCGGTTCCTATTAAAGATAACGCTCTGCTGAGTATGAGATTTGCCGAAGCTGTGTTGGTATTAATTTATAACGGCCTAAATTTTTGCTTCCAAACGCGGTTGATTGTGCCTAATAAGGGATAAACAGAAAGCGAAATAAGATTTTCCAATATCGTAACAGATTTATATTTAATTTTTAATAACGGAGCAGTCGATGCCCATCCTTCGTTATATGACATGAACGTGAAACAAGAAGTGGATTTCGATGTTTAAAATTTTAAGTGTGCGTCCTTAGAACCGCGGAAGGCTGAACGTAGATAAATTATGGATTCTAAAATATATCGGTATGATGTGCAAGCGAAAAGGGAAGGGTGGCTACTAGAGAATTTTAGGAACTAAAAATAGATTCAATAGATACTTTGTGTTCGCATATTTATAATTTCTTTATGATTAGTATTCATATAGCTATTTTCAATGGTTTAAACTCCTTAGAAATCAAATAAAAATCATTTATACAATTATTATAATTAACGATTAACTGAGTTCCTCTGCTATCTGCAAGTTACGGAGCCGATGCAGATGACGGTGAACCGCCAACCGGCAAACCGGCGAAATCGAAACGAATCGAGAGCCAAAATTTATTCGAATGATTATTCAAATAATCATTCGGTTATTAATATCATTCGAATGCAAATAATTCGGTTATGAAAATTGTCCGGTTATGCCCATCACTAATATGGCTGTTTAAAATATCGAAGAAATTATCCACTTGTAGCAAAAAATCTGCTGTATTAGCAGCACTAATGCTTTGGAGTTCACCTGTTTGTATACAAGTTCGGATAGTTGCACTCGTAGTATTGGAAAAAACTTGAGTTGCATATTTCACTGGCATTTTTTGAAAGCTGTTAGGCCTGATATGCACGTCAGTAATTTTAACAGCTACCCTAGCGGTGGTAGAACTTTTATCTATTCTGTATGCTTCCTCTACGTCATTCCAAGATACCTGTTTCTCTTCAACATAAATATATTTTGCCATACGATTGTTCCTGATGCTATAATTAAATGTGGAACATCGTACAGGGCAAAGACATTTGGGTTGTTCTGAAAAAAGTAGGAATTATCTTTAGTTACACCCAATTTCGCAAAAGTTGCCCTGTGGGTTGCTGCTTGATCACACGTAATGATTCTCACATTGTATATTAGGTGCAAAGCTTCGATATTTTTAATGATTAATTTATGTAAGGAATCTGTTTTCACTGCACTTGCAGAAAGATAGTAACGTATAGGTACTTTCCAGTTATGAATTAATCCCCTTGCCATAAATACCAATGCTTGAGTAGCAACAGGAAAACGTCAAAAAAAATTAAAAAGCAAAAGAACCACATGAAAAAAGAAATTTTTAACAGGAAAACGTAAGAAAAGATTTAAAAAACGAATTATGTGTACGAACAAAAGAGAGAAAATAGAAAAAGGTTTAAAGTCAGGGATTCTAGATTAAAAAGAATTCATTAAATTTCCGCAGAGAACAATAAACAGCCGTACGCGTAACAATAAGTCTCGTTGGCGACCAACAAACTAAGAAGTAGTAGCTGCTCGCGACGACGAGTTTAAAACCAAATATAAAAATAGCGAGCGCGCCCAGGGTCCGAAAACTGCATGAAATCCAAACGGCCGGATGTTATGTACAAGATGAAACACGAAACTCGCCGGCGAATTCCGAGAACTCGGCTGCAGAGAGAGAGAGAGGGATAGAGAAGAGAGAGACAGAGATCGAACGGTTTTGTTCGAGTAGCAAGGAGCAGCTGATGTACTCGGGTCCGGGGCACTAAAAAAGAAAACGAGATTTGCATGCGCGAGCGACAGAGAAAGAAATACTGCGACGAGCGTTAGACGGGTAGGTAACGAGTTCGAAGCCGGTTCGGGGAAAGTTTTTTAAAAATCATTCAACGTGCGTATGCACATACCTAAGCCGTGCCATCTCGAAAACCGAAATTGGGCATCGTAGGAGCTTTCCTTTTGACAAATTCGATAGAATGAGCAGCGTCCACTTCAACCAATTTTAAATATCGAGCGGGCGAACGGCGGAAGTCCGAGAATTGCGAAAGATGCCAGCAGAAACAAAAGAAACGGTGCCGTATGTTATACCAAAGAGCATATATTTCTGATTTATTGTAATTCCTATCTATGTGACGAATTTCTGTCATTTCAATAAAAGTAGTAAGTTTGAGCTACAATGTTAACGGAGGAAAACAAAATTATATAACACCGTTTTAAATATGTTTTAAATCTGGCAACATCGCTAATCGATTTCGTCGAAGCAATATTTAGAATGGTTGGTTCTAGAATACCGAAGTCCGAGAATTGCGAAAGATGCGAACGCAAGCAAAAGAAACGGTGCCGTATGTTATACCAAAGAGCATACATTTCTGAATTATTGTAATTTCTATCTATCTGACGAATTTCTGTCATTTCAATAAAAGTAGTAAGTTTGAGCTACAATGTTAACGGAGGAAAACGAAATTATATAACACCGTTTTAAATATGTTTTAAATCTGGCAACACCGCTAATCGATTTAGTCGAAGCAATCTTTAGAATGGTTGGTTTCTGGAATACCTTGAGAGGATTTAACTGGTTACCTACTTCACAGAGGGCCTAAAACTGCGATCCTGGTGGACGAGTAATTTAGCGGTATACGCAGGTAAACCTAGGGGCTGAAGTTCTTCATGTTATATGTTATTTGCTTAGAGACAGTATCTTTTATTGGATTTTGTTCAAAAATGTATCTTTACAACTTCAGGGATTTCTTAAGGATCACAGCTGGGACCTCTACTTTTCTACTAATTGAATGAAGGAAACCATTTGGTGCCGCTTATTTCTTCTTCTTTTAGTCTCGTCCCCAAACGTACATTTGAGATAATCGATTTCTTTGCTGTTATCAGTTTTTTTATAAATACTATTCTGTGTAATTCTGTTCAACCTCTATATTTACCATACAATAAGTCCGACATCTGTCCTATCACGGTTTCGTTCAACTCGCTTCTTAACAACCAGATGTAGCAATTTACATTTTTCGCTGCGTACTATATGTTAGAAATATACTGTTTATGTGTCTCTAATTGTATGTAGTAGTACACTGTCCATTTGCATTCTATCTAGATCATTTTTTCTAGATGCTCTGTCGGTTCAACGAATGCTTCCATTTTTCTTTCTAATGTTCGCGCTTCAATTCCGTAAAGTAAAACTCAATACTGCAATATTTGACTATTAGGCCTCGAAATTGTGTAGCTGAGATACGGTTATATGTTTTTATGTTTTTCTTGCCATTACTACCCGCTACCTATAAATATTTGAACTTCTTCGTTTGTTAAATGCCCTTGTCATTTAGAAGTACATTTGCCATTACCTTGTTCTTTTCGATATTGACTTCTAAGCTATATTTACTACCTTGCATAACAACTTCCTTTAAAAGTGTTTCTCCTACCTCTTTTACTGCCTACAACTGGTACTGTTGCATCTACATATCGTATACTTTCTGCCGTTTCGCTTCAACCCCTTTTTGGATTCGTACACACCTTTGTGCGTATTTCCTTAGAAGATAAATTCTTCACTTCTCTATTAATTTCAATACGTTCTCTGAAGGCAGTTAGTTTTTATGGTTACATCTTGGTTTCAGTGCAGATGCTTAATGATATTGATATCATTTCCATAAATGGTCGATTCGGTTGACCTTGAAGAATTCAAACTTAGCAATTACGGCTTTACAAGGGATTAGGCTAATTTAACATCGACTTATTCACACCTAGGAAGAATTTTGTTTACGGCCAGGTACGGATCTGAATTCATCCGATAACGAATGTGCAGTATTTCAGCTGTTAATCTCTATTTACTTAAAAGTTGCCCGAAGCAATTTTGCAAGGTCGACTGAACGGCTTATACCTATAACTATCTTCAAGAAAATTTAATTAAAATTTACCTTTCACTTGGCTGATGAAATCAATATATTAAACAATATTAACGTATTTCAAAATAGTGTCGATTTCAACAGGAACCATTACATGAACCTTATCTTTCCTCGAATTATTTAAATGGCTAAAAATTAAAAAAAAACATGTATTTTACTGTAGCTGTGTTTGGAGTAGTTTGTTGAATGAATATTCAACTATCCAATTGTGGCGAGCGTTTAACCCAGTTCTTTGAGCACACACTTCTTCAAGGATACACGGCATACCGCAAGGAATGATAGCCCAGAATGAAGTTTAAGTATCCCAATTTCCAAGCTTAGTACATGATCCCGGGCGCTTAATTACAATGAAGCTGCTCATTAGTTAGCGTTACGGCGTTAATCATTTTAAAACTCGTTCGGCGGTTATTCTGCAGCGGGTAGTTTTCACCAAATTGATGTTAACTTAATAAAACTCGCACAACACAAAGTTGAGCTCACTACTGAACTGGAAAATGTACACGAAATTTACTGCGCTATTTATTAACTGTCTGGCGCACACTGAAATATTAATTTACGAATACTTTTCCCAATTACAGCCCTTGATGAAGAGTCCGCGTCCGCAGAAGTTGTGAGTAACGCAACAATCGCTGAGTGTTCGCCTGTCCTAATTAGAGTGTCTCGATTATTACACCTGTGAGTTATTAATGTGCTCCAGTAAATTGGAAGAGATGAATAAGACAACCGCGAGATTTTTACATTTCCATGGCAGCAGCGCGTTACGAATCGATCCCTATTAAATTTCACTCATAACAAGAATGTCTCTGGAAGCTTCACTTGAATGTTTGACTAAAGTCAAATCTAGATTTCTTGATTACTCAATTTCTCCCGGAAATATAGAGCAATAAATCGAGTATCCCATATTTATGTGCAAGCTTTTGATTGAAGATTACCAACCGGTTGACGAATAAATTAGATTTTTATCAACCGCAGGACAAGCAGGATTTAAATAAGGATACATCACTCTATACCATTTTGCAAACCGTACATTGCTTTACGTCTGACGAAAAGGTAATTGACCTATTTAAATTAAAAATTTAAAATTGGATAATAAAAATTGGATTAGATTATTACTCTTACCTATCTTCAGCCTTTTGGTGCTGTAACTACTGAATAATTAGTTAATTTATTTTGGTTCTGTTTTTTTGTTATCATTCTTTTTCCGTGGTCACTCTTATTCTAAGTAGAAGTAATTTGTAGGTATAGGAGGATTTATCTTTCAATTTATTTTCCAGTTACAATTAAATAAGCTGTACATTATTGAACAATACATCAATATTGAACTACAGTCGAACCTCTATTTAACGAAGTCGTAAATTCGCCGAAAAAAATTCGTAATATAGAAAATTCGTTACTTAGAATAATTCGGTATATAACGGGTTCAGCAACTGGTATGACCTATTTTTAGTAGGCTGTTACGAAAACATTATTTTGTTATTGGCATTTCTATTGTCAGATTTGTGTGCGTTAATTTATGCAGTTTAATAGATCATAGATAATTTTTCAATTAACCAACGCGTATACATGGTTAAAAGCTTTATACGAAGTCAATCATTTGTGAACACAGTGGATTTTGAGGTTTGGTAACATGACATGGCGGTCCAATTTCCCCGATTTGACGGCTCCTGATTTCTTTTTGTGGGAATATCTGAAGCAAAAGGTCTACTAGAAGCGTCCTCAAACAATACAAGGCCTTAAAATGAGTATTTCAGAAGAAATAGAGAGTATTGGACCAGAATTGTTGAGAAGAGTGATGCAAAACGTTCGAGTGTTAGACAAAGATTGCAGTAATTCATCGAGGCTCAGGAAGGCCATTTAAATGAAGTAATTCTTAGGAACTAAAATTGCACATAATAAAGTTGATATTCATCTCAAATTTGTTTCAATCCATTACTTTTTATCCTTAGGACAGGTCTTGGAAAATAGGTCGTACCAGTTGCTGGACCCTATATATGTATGCACATATATAATGTACGTTTAATTGACCTGAAAAATGATCAAATAATTGAAGTTGTAGCTTTATGTGAAGTTTAATGTACGTAATTATTAATACATACATAGTTACATATCTATGTACATAATATGTAACACTAGCTGTTACCCGCTACTTCGTTCGCGCGAGGTTCGTTATTTGTGTATTAAATAATGACTTATTATTTTCTGTCAGCCCATCCCATCCTATCTCCGTCCCCGTCCCCGTCCCTTTCTCCGTCCCAGTCTCCGTACCGTCCCATTCCGTCCATTCCCGTCCCGTCCCTTCTCCTTCCATCCTATCCCTTCCCCTTCTTTTATTTGTGTAAATTTTTAGTAATCTAACATAACCTCAAAATTTTAAATTGGTACCGTGCAATTTTTTTGACCCTTTTAAGAGAGGATTTTTTTCTGAATGCAATGATGTATTACATGATATGGAAACTTCTTCAAAATTTTGAAAAACTGAGCTTATTCTTTTTACAGGCAGAAATCACTAGTGCCATGATCACAATAATTTTATTTTTTATTTCTTACGTTATCTGTGAAATTATGTTTCGAAACAAAAAGTACGCTTATCATCATCGCAAGCCAGATTAAAAGAACGCCAACACAACGCCAATTATCAGAAACTAGGCACAATTCCTCCAACCTTAAACACCTCGTCCAACTCCTTGGTGCAACTCATTATCAATATCATCACTCCATATATGAAACAAATAAAATCCTTTTTCCCGCTGCTGATCATGTAAGTTAGTGATACAGCCTTAGTAACAAAACGTGTAAGTCGGTGATTATATTTGTTTGCTGCTTTTTCTTGACAACGGAACTTAATATTATTATTAAGTTCCTAGGATAATAAAATTAGCAAAGCAAGATGCAGATTTAGACGTTTTGTTTATAAATTGCAAGTGTTTATGTGACATGTGACTCTCACAGGTAACACGACTCACAAAAACTAATCCTGGTGACAGGTGACAAACCAAACGATTTTTTTTCAAAAATCTAGGAAAATTTCGATAAGCAGCGGGAAAAATATAATAAGATAACTCGGAATGTATCGCCTATTAACATTTTCGGCAGGCAGCAAGCCACCCATAAATATTGCATTTGTTACAGCAGGTACCTCATAAAAAAATAATATAAATGTGTTTGTTGTATAATATACTCATATTACGCATATTTAATTGCACTGTCCTCAAATATCAACTGCGGCATTAATAAAATAATATTAACAAAATAAAAAAATAATGAAATTACAAAAAAGCCATATTTGCCAAAATAAAGAGAAACAACTAAAAAAGAAAATTAATAGTTTTTTGAGTCTCCTCGAAACCTTTAAAAATGTTTGGCCACGAAATGGCATACTTTGAATGGAATGTGCTATCAAAATTTGGGCAAAATTCAGAATTCTCAAATGATAATATTTGATTAATGGACTTACATGGAGTTACATTTAAATCAAATTATGAAAAGAAATGCTTTTTATAGTGACACAATCCTGAAAGGTTACCAAAAATGCCATGATTGTCCTTTTGGAAAATATTTTTAAAGATTGCACCATTATATGCAAATGGTCCAATTCATTTGTTGAGCAGTATACAGGGTGATTTTAAAATGTTTCGCCAAACTTCGGGGTATTGTTCTACACACCAAGGCAAGTAAAAAAGTCCATATAAACATGTGTCCAAAAATCGCACGTTTTCGAGTTATGAGCAATTTTTGATTTTTTTTTTTGATATCCCACTTTTATTTGCAATCTATATAAAAAAAATAGAACTTAAATACTAATCCTTAAAACTAGAACTAGCTTAAATAATAATAAGATTAAAATCTGGTAGCCAAATCATTGGGCAGGTGTCGTTGTAATCTCCTATTGATTATGGGCTGGTTTTGAAGATTCGCTGCTAAAAGGATGGACACTAAGCCGCGCACTGTACACTCAAGCGTCTGATTTTTTCTTTGACCGTTGAGATTTGGAGGTCCTTGCGAATAACTGTGTTGGGCACAAACCATGAATTTGAGAAATAAATCGTAAACTATTAAAAAATGTCAAGGTGGCTGGAATACTTCCTGTCAAAATCAAACAAAAAACAGTTAGGCGTCGTATCAAAATGTACACAAATGCAGAATTAGCAGACATGCATTTTATGTATGGTTGGGCCCATGGAAATACCAGAGAGGCACGTCGTTTGTATGAAGAGCGGTTTCCCAACCGAAGAATTCCAGAAAGAAGTATGTTTAGCAGAATTCATTCGAATATCTGTGAAAGTGGATCAGCAAGACCAAGCACAATAGGACAAGGTAGACCAAGGTGGGTGAGTACTCCTGAGTTAGAAGAACGAGTGTTACATCAAATAGAAGATGACCCAAGAGTGAGTACACGACGGATTGCAGTGGCGGAGGGAGTCTCCCAATGCACTATCTGGAAAATATTACATGAGCAGCAATTGTACCCGTATCATGTTCAACGGGTTCAAAGTCTTGCCCCTACGGACTATGTTGCAAGAGCTGAGTTCTGCCAGTGGCTTCTGCAACAATGTGCTGATAATCCACTTTTCCTGAATTCAATTCTGTTTACCGATGAAGCGGGATTTACACGAGATGGTATTACTAACTTCCACAATACTCATATGTGGGCAGATGAAAATCCCCGTGCCGTTTATGAATCAAGAAATCAACATCGGTTTTCAATTAATGTGTGGGCAGGTATCGTAGAAGATTGCCTAATAGGACCCTACGTTTTGCCGAATCGGATGACAGGTGCGAATTACCATGATTTTCTGGAAAATGAACTCCCAGGCCTTTTAGAGGATGTGCCTTTACAATTACGCCAAGGAATGTGGTTTATGCATGATGGTGCTCCACCACATTTCCTTATACTTGTGAGGCAGCACCTATCGCAAGTTTTTGGCGAGCAGTGGATAGGCCGAGGTGGGCCTATTCCATGGCCGCCACGCTCCCCAGACCTTAATCCGTTGGACTTCTTCCTTTGGGGATATTTAAAAAGCCTCGTGTACACCACCCCCATTAATACAGTAGAGGAGTTAAAGCAGCGTGTTAACGATGCCTGTCAAACTGTTAGAGGAATGCCAGGCGTTTTTGAAAGAGTAAGACAGTCATTGAGACGGCGATTAGACGTCTGTGTGGAGATGGGTGGTGGACATATCGAACATCTACTCTGAAGAAGGTTAGATTTCCCAAATTCACAATTCAAACATGTTTATATGGACTTTTTTATTTGCCTTGGTGTGTAGAGTAATACCTCAAAGTTTGGCAAACGGTCAAAGAAGAAATCAGACGCTTGAGTGTACAGTGTACAGTGCGCGGCTTAGTGTCCATCCTTTTAGCAGCGAATCTTCAAAACCAGCCCATAATCAATAGGAGATTACAACGACACCTGCCCAATGATTTGGCTACCAGATTTTAATCTTATTATTATTTAAGCTAGTTCTAGTTTTAAGGATTAGTATTTAAGTTCTATTTTTCCCTAATTCACATACCAGAGAAAAGCCAATTGTTACAGGAGATTGCTACTGAACATTCTTCTACATGCCATTTTTACAAAACATTTGCTGAATGTACTTTGTATAGATTGCAAATAAAAGTGGGATATAAAAAATAAATAAATCAAAAATTGCTCATAACTCGAAAACGTGCGATTTTTGGACACATGTTTATATGGACTTTTTTACTTGCCTTGGTGTGTACAACAATACCCCGAAGTTTGGCGAAACATTTTAAAATCACCCTGTATATTACCCATATTACCTGTTAAAATGTTTTAATTTGGCACGTACCTAATAATGGGAGTATCAGCATCATTAAGTATGATGAAAATAACGAAAGAAGTTGAAGGATACCTGCAGAAGTTCATCCATTAGCTGCAGCAGACGATCTCTGAGTAGCAGAAATCTCCATAAAATAGTTATATCAATGTTGTTCGAGTTTTGTACAGACCGTTGCTATGCCAGCATTTTGCACAGAAATTTCACCAGCGAGCTAGGTTCCAGGAAATTCTAGCGGGCTCTGTACCTGAGGGGCCAGTTCCCGCGCTACCCCCACAAATTGCCGTTAAGGGCATTCATTTGCCCATTCGTATTCTGTATCTTTGAGAGACGAGTCGTTGCGAGTTGGCATTGTGTTTAAAAAAATTATAATACAGTTTATCCACACTAAGTTACGGTGTTTTCTTATATTAAATCATCAAACGAGTGGTTGCCCAGGAAGCATCGCAAGTGGAACCATTCCCCCACAAATGTTGTGTACAGAAGAATGGATTAAAGTGTTTCTGAAGGACAAGATATATGATAAATAAATTAAAGCATGTAATTCATAATTATTAATTCCATGAAATAATCTGAGAAATTATATCCAGAAAGGCCGTTGAGTTGTGAAGTTAACTGAACTTTAATTAAACAAATATATTTCTATGTATTATTATTTAAATAAATGAATTATATGGGTCGCGTCTCTACATCATAACAAATATTATCTTGATTTGTGTTGATTATAGGAAATACATTTGCTATTAACTTAATTATTGTGGTATCTTTTTTAATAAATTAATTGTAAACACTATGTATAATGCTGATTTAACCACTGGGATCGCTACAATACTGGATATTTTTTACTAATGGGAACCAAATTCAAATATGGCGATCCAACCTCACAGTTTCGCAAAACAAATTCGTTATTGTTACACAAATATCAGTGGTTACGTAATTAAAGCGTTGCCTAGGTGATAACAATTGCAATAGCTAAATACACATCACAAACAAAAAACACTCAGAGGACGCGTCTGCCGCCACTAAATTCAATCTTTTAGGATGAACTTTCCTGACCATTTTGTTGCTTTTCCAATGAAAACTAGGGCTTAATTAGAGTTTCTAGCAAATCCTACGATGCCTGGCCCCTCTTTCTCCGTTGGTCTGAAGATACAAGCCGCCGATGACTTGCAGAACGACTTCTGTAGCTCGGCCGCTTCAAACACGCCTCAAATTCAGTCATTGCCTTACACCTAGGGCACCAACTGCTCTCCACAAACGTCGCTGCCTAGCTCTAACTTACTGGGCTCTAATTACACTGCTCGAAGCTCGTACACAATCTTGTAAAAACCGTCCGACACTCGATGCACAAATCAAACACTTTTCTGTACCTCTGCAGAGGTGCTACTAATTACTGGAACCTGCAGAAACAGAAAGTGCAGGATCTGCTGTTTTCCATATTCTTCTACCGTTTCAATCAAATGCGTCTTTGGGGGCGACATTGTAGTCTCTTTTCTGTGTTATAGAAAATGACAAACACGCTGGTGTCAACAGAAAATCAGCAACTGGACTACTGGACGGAAATAAAAAAAGAAAGGATAACAGTAATGAATATTAGCTAAAACATGTTCGTCCTATAGAAACCGAGAAGATGTGTTATCACATGCTTTTAAATACAATTGAAGAGCATGCAAACATCCATTTACAAAAATGTTTCTGTGTATCTAATTAGTAGAGCTGGGCGCGTGAGTGAGTAATCACTCACGTCGCGCACGTTTCACGCTTGCTTTTAACACTCACATTCACGCACGTTCACGCTCACGTTCACTCACGTTCACGGTGTGCCCACCACTCAGAACGTGACCCGCAGGTTTTATTTGAAAATTCAAATTCAGATAGAACAGAATGTTTAAATTTAAAACTAATAAAGAACGCAACAGAACTAAAAACTCTAAACTAAAATATGTTTTTCACGTGAAATAATTTACGTGATATGTTGCAAGCAGAATACACACAAATAGAAATAAATGAGAATTGACTACAATGGCTTACAACAAGGGATAAATACCGATTTCTCGCAAAAATTTTTCTTATAACCATCTTCAAAAACATAACTTTTAATACCAAAAGCTGTCTATGGAATTGATACGAGTACAAGAAAGTATATGTTGCTAGGCAACACTTTTAATTCCTAGGTTTAAAAGTACTTTTACGTCAGATGAACTAAAAGTAAGTTCTATTTGGTCGCTTATAGACGCAGAGACGCGATTGACTGTAGACACAACATTCACAACACAGCACAAGTGCGAAGCTCTGTCGCTGCAGGCTGCCACACAGAAGTACAATGACCTCCCGCTCCAGCGCCAGTTCTATCACATGTCGGGCAGCGGGGAGCGGGGCACCCTGCAGTATTTTATTCGTTACTAAATGTTGAACGTGAAATTAACGTAAAACGTGAATCACGCCTTAGAAATTTTCACTCACGTTCACGGCCCGATTTTCAAATATCACTTACGTTTACGACGGGACCCGCCGTGACCCGGCGTGCCCCAACTACTTTGATTCCCGTTCGTACTATTTGACCATGCAATCAACTTCTCTTAAAAAACAATAAACAAAGATTCAGGGCGAATTTCTTAGCCCAGCGCGTGTAAACGCACTCTTCCAGCTCTATTTATCGCCAATAGCTAATATAATTTGATTTTGAAATTGTATACGGCATATCCGATACAATATTTCTTCGGAGATTGATTCCAGTTTAGTGTTTCCGAAGGACGCGAGAATTCATCTCGCGAATTTATCTCGAACATTATTTATAGTTCGCAACAGATAGCAATTCAATGCCGTCGCTGTGCGAAAGAAATAGCTCTGTTAATATAAATCGGCCGAAAGGGATCGCGTGGCCTGAGGTTTCAATTTCGCCGAATGTATCGCACAATCGATTACTTAGGGCGCACAAACCTGTGCATCCACATAAAGGCCACAGTGTTGCCCGGATAAACAGGCAAAAACGCGAAATGTGCATTAAGGAAGTATTGGCGTCCACATTACGGTCGGCGGCGCTGTCAGAATGCCAAGCGGCATTACGATTTTAATGCAGCCGCTGACAAAGTTTTAAGCGATTTACTGCTGGCCCGCGTTTGTGATAAAGGGCGATTTCGGCAGTTCGTTCTGCTCATGGGGATGGAAAAACAGCCAGCTCCGAGCGACAGAATTGCACCTAATTTAATCAGCATTAGCAGTAAGGGCTCCAGCTCAGAGAGGCGCTCGCTTCAGTCTTGTTTCGGTTTGTTAATTAACGGAGCTCACCTTGGTGTGTTCGCTGCCGTTACCCGAGAACTGTTGCGATTAACCGAACTGCGAAATTCTACGACTGAGGAAAGTTCCTGAGAGCAGTTCGTTAACCAAAAATAATTATGCAGTTGTTAGGTGAAACCCCTACTGATAGTTCATACAATAAATGAGTAACACATTTATATCTAAGATCACTACTTCAAAACTTTAAAACTATATGTCTTTATTAACTGTAGTAACTACTTTCCATTTTTCTATGAAATCACACAAGTAACTGGAGACTCATAAGAATTCTCATTCGAGATGTAATAGACACCGATGCTGTTCCCATCGTCTAGACTTCCAGAGCTAGCTCTGAATAGGCGATTGATGTTCTTCTGTGTTATCGAATTCGAAGTTCTGTAATTTCCCTACACAGATGTCTCAAGAATAGTTAGAGGAAATGCTAATTAACCCATCCGCATACACATCACGTTTCCTTTATCCCGTAACATGTGTATATAGTTGAGCATAATTTGCTTGAGTAGTAACGTTTCCAACTTCTAGGTAGAATATTGTAATATTTTTTATTTTCTTTCTTTAGTAGTCGCTTGATGTCATCCTTGATTTCATACTTAAACTCTACAAGTTTTACAAAGATGACAGCAGTTAGCTAGAAACTAACCTTTATCTTACCAATGACTTGATTTTTCGACTGTTGTAAGCAATTGCTACATTCAACCCTCAATCGATAAAAAATATATTAAACATTTGACAATTTACAGTTAACAAAATCGAAGTAACAGTACAACTCACTACAACTTAGCTTGCTTTAACTCATACATTATTGCCTCCATCTGAGTTTTTATCTATTTCAAAGAAATGAATATGATTTTGTGGATAACCTGCCACGAATACTACTAGAAATACTTGGATGCACCAATATTTTTTGTTTATTGATTCGTGTTTACCAGTTCAACATGTTTAAAATGCTATAAAATACTTGTGAAGATTTTTCAACATTTTCAAACTAATTGATCAGCCTGATCTGTCCCTTAGCACTGTGCATAATACAATAAACTTGAGTTTTAGTCTAATTATTTTATTGTAAATGACCAAAGTTTAGATCTAGACTGTGCACAGACTATCTTACGCCACTCTTCTATTATATGTAAGTCAGCGATGCCATCTGACTTTAAAATTTAAGACAATATAATGCACAATAGTGCAGCTAACCAAGTTTATTAAATTTTGAATATAGTCGGTGGGATTTCCAACTGGTTGCTTACTATGGACAAGGTGTAGGCATGCGAAGTATACGAGGTACTTTGGACACCGACTGCTGTGGTCATATGGCTGGGAATTATTTTTAAAGTAAAATTAATATCTTATGTAACTTAGGTGTAGCTGCTTCCGAAACAATTCGGTGACTTAGGCATCAGCCTGTGGTGCCAACCAACTTGAAGAACTGTGGTACCGAGCACTTAAAAACTTATTATTGTATTTATTATTAAAATTAGAAAAAGCAGATCCCTTAATTTAATATAACGCAAAACATAGATCCTTATACGAGTAATAGCATGTTATATCACGCTACAAAAAGGTTGCAGAGACTATTTTGAGGTACAAAAATTCATCCTTGATAACAAAATAACTGTCAATGTTGCAAAATAATATAAAAAGTCAAAATATAACATTCATCCAGGTATTAGACCAGGGGGCCTCAATGGGCGAGCGGTCCCGCCGCTCGCAGTCGAGGTCACAGTGGGAACTCGAGCGCTCGGTAGAGAGTTCGACTCCCGGTCGGGGCGCTTCAGTTCTCACTTAATTTAAGGCATGATAGGTTAAGTGACGCCCGCACCCCCCTGATGTAATGCGAAAAGCGGTTCCAGGGGGGAACGGTAGAAGAGCTCAGGGAAAAAAAAGGTATTAGACCAGCCAATTAAATTTTAACTAACATGACAGTTCTCTTTGAGGTTTTCGTTTTTTTTTGTAATTTTTGCCTTTTATTTTTTTATAAAATGGTATATTGTTAGGATTGCCTCTGCCATTTCTTATCAGTGGTAATATTACAGCTGCAATGTATGATGTTAATACTTGTTGGGCTTGCAGTGGTTGTTCTCGTTGATCTTGTCTGTTCTCCTTGTTGATTGCAGTTGCTGGTCTGCGTAGTTCTCTAGCTGTTAATCTGATTAATATTGTAGCCGTTGTTGTAATTAATCTTGTTGTTCTTGTTCTTTTCAATCTTGCAGTTGTAGTTCCAGTTCGTTCTGAAACTGCTGATTTGGTTGATCCAGTAGCTATTGGCTTGTTCATTTTGTATTAGAGTTATTGATTCGGTTGGTTTAGTAGCTATTGTTCTGGTTATGATCGATTAGCTGTTGTTGTTCTTATTGATATTGATATTTGGATGGTTTTGTAGATGTAGTTTTTGCTCTTGTTGATCTTGCAGTTGCTGTTCGTATTGGTTCTATAGCTGTGGTACTGGTTGATCCTGTAGCTGTTATTTTTGTTGCTTTAGAAATTTTTACTCTGAATTATTTTGTAGCGTTACTGTAAATAATTATGTAATCTTGTAACTGCCGTTGTGGTTGATCCTGTAACTGTTGTTCATGTTCTTGTCGGTCTAGCAGTTACTGCTTTGGTTAGGCCAGTAGCTGTTGCTCTGGTTGATTCTATAGCTGTCGTTGTGATTAGTTCTGTAGCTATTGTTCTTCGTGGAGGTGTAGTTCTGGTGGGTTCTGTAACTGTAGTTGTTGTTAAACCTACAGCTGCTGTTTTTGTTTTTGTTGGTCTTGTAGTTATTGTTATGGTTAGCTCAGTAGCTGTTGTGATCAATCCTGTAGCTATTGTTCTTTTTCTTGAACTTGCAATTGTAGCTCTGGTGGGTTCTGTAACTGTTTATATGGTCGATCCTATAGCTGTTGCTTTTGGCTCTTGTTGGGCCTGTAGTTGTTGTTATTATTGGTTGTGTAGATGTGGCCCTGGTAGATTCCGTAGCTGTTATTTTAATTGCTTTTGCAATTGTTGTTCTGGATGATTTTGTAGCTGTTGCTCTGAATAATCCTGTAGCTATTGTAGCTTTTCGTGTTGGTTTTGTAGTTGTAATTCTGTTAGGTCTTGTAACTGTTGTTGTGGTTAATCGTATAACGGTTGATCTTGTTATTGTCGGTTTTGCAGTTACTGTTATGGTTAGGTCAGTAGATGTTGCTTTGGTTGTTATAGTTGAACCTGTACCTGTTGCTTTTGTTCATGTTGGTGTTGTAGTTAATGTTCTCGTTAGCTCAGTAGTGGTTGTGATAAATCCTGTAGCTGTTCTTCTTCTTCTTCTTCTTGATCTTACAGTTGTAGTTCTGGTGGTTTCTGTAAGTGTTCTTGTGATTGAACCTATAGCTGTTGCTGTTGTTCTTGTAGTTATTGTTCTGATTGGCTCAGTAGTGATTAGTTGTGGTTGATCCTGTAGCTGTTGTTCTTATTCTCTTTTGGTCTCGCAGTTATTGTTATTAGTGGTTGTGTAGCTGTGGCCCTGGTTGATACTGTAGCTGTTATTTTTATTACGTTTGCAATTGTTGTTCTGGATGATTTTGTAGCTGTTGCTGTGAATAATGCTGTAGATATTGTTCTTCTTGTTGGTCTTGTAGTTGTAGGTAGTTCTGTTGGGTCTTGTAACTGTTGTGGTTGAATCTGTAACAGTTGTTTTTGTTCTTACCGGTCTTATAGTTACTATTTTAGTTAGGTCAGTAGCTGTTGCTCTGATTGATCCTATAGCTGTGGTTCCGATAGGTCCTGTATGTAGCTATTATTTTTCGCGCAGGTGTAGTTCTGATTGGATCTGTAACTGTTGTTCTGGTTGAGCCTATAGCTGATGCTTTTGTTCTTGTAGTTATTGTTCTGGTTGGCCCAGTAGTTGTTGTGCACAAACCTGTAATCGTTGTTCTGGTTGGTTCTATAGATGTTGCTCTAGTTGATCAGCAAGCTATCGTTCTGGAGGATCTTACAGATTTTGTTGTTGCTATTCATGTTGATCTCTTAGCTGCTGTTATTGTTCTTTATGGTTTTCTGTTGCAGAAATTATTATTGTATTTCCAGAACAAATATTATCATTATTGATATCCATGTCTAATTCTTCAAATTCAGTTTCAAGCATCTTCTCAACTTCTGATATCTCGGAAACAGTTAACCATTTTTTATGCCGTTTTGCTAGTTCAAGTAAATATGATAACTTTTCCACTGAATGTTCAAGTACACTTATTCCTTGCTTAACAAGTGTTGCTGTAAGGTGACTACAGACTTTTTTTCTCTCCTAAACTTTTGGGTGTGAGTTGCACTTGGCTTGTTAACTGAAGCAGATTCCTAGTACACCTTTTAGTAAGTAGCCTGTCATCTTAAAGTGTTATCCTCTTCAAGTTTTATTTAGCTAGAATGTGTTTGTAGGAAAATTTCTTTAAATTAAGAATTAAAATACAATTTGTCAGGCGGGTATTTTCCAAAATTGCTCCTGGCAGAGGATAACATATTTTTAATCTGTGTCGGAACTGAATTTTATTTTCCGGTGGAAGATCATGGCAGAAAGAATTTATGTTACTATTTTTTCTGCTGACATGCTTTATTTTTAGGTTTAGGTTTTTCAAGTTGTTCGTCGTATTTGCATTAAAGGTCCATTCTTAAACCCTGAATCTCTTATGTTGTTGGATACAAATTTTAATGAAATATGTCATAATTTTCGGTGGTTTTGAATTTAAGAGACCTATGTACGAGTATTCTTATTTATTTACTAGCAATATGATATTGTACATTTTCATTATAGATACAAAATATGAAAAGCTACTCATAACTCCCAAGGGACTTGTCAAGTTATTTCTCTCTCAAACTCATGCTAACCATGCAACTATAGGCAAGGTCTTAGCAACCATACATTGAGGCAACCCTTGATGTTACTTACTTTTAAAAGTCATTATGACATTTTGAAATTTCATACTATTCTTACTAATATGCTAGTAAATAAAATATTGTATGCACCACGGGAGATATTCATGTTCTTTACCTTCGGTTGACTTACAAACCTCGGGCCAGAGCCCTCGGTATTTAACCATGTCAACCTCAGGGAAAAAACATGTTCATATCTCCCTAATGCATAAATATCTATTATATTGTGACTGCGATATTAAGTAAACAACGCCTTGATTTTTTCTTACTTTATGTCGTTCAACTGAAGACAAAATTAAATTTATGTTCAAAAGCTTTCCCTTCAGTGAAGTCTATATTTGTAGTTATAGCGTTTGATCCAAGCAGGAGTTAGTGCTTTTAAAAATGGCAATCATTTAGTTAATTGATTCCTCAGTTTGATTGTCAAGAACAAATGTTGCCACTACTTATTTCACGATTATTTCTTCCATCAATAAATAACAGCGATGATATACTTACAATGGCATTCTTAAATTTTGAAACATAATTGCATTGGTTCATCTAGCCTAGAGGATGATTATGTTCCAGATTTACGTTTTTGTCGTCACCAACTCTTGTTCATAATATCCATCTTGACTGGATGATAGTCCTATCTACATTGGAAAATCATCGTTCATTGTACTAATATAAAAACATTAGTATGAATAGCAGCGTAAGTAAGTTCAAAGCAAAGAAATAGGTTAATGATAGTAGCTATCTATCAAAGTATGTTTGTACTGATTCCACTTCTTACAGATATTCTATAGTGTGAAAAAAAGCTCGGCGGATATTACGAAAAGAATAAATGAGAACGGAATCTTGCTCTAGAAGAATAAAACGTTGCCCAGAAAAATGACAGTTGGGAACTGTATAATATTGTTTTCTGTTCGGGAATTCAACTTAGATATTATTTACAGCTCAGTTAATCAAAATCTTAAAGCTCCTATTAAATGTGGTACCATAATCGTCCTCAGTTAATTGCATATCACAGTTGTATGAACACTTGACTGCTTAAATTACTAGAAATTTATTATACAGGTTTTCATGCGCGTATATTCAGTAACAAGCAGTAAGCTGCGTCGCTTCAGAATGACATCTATGAGTGGAGTGTATTTAACCGATGGTTCTGAAGGTGTTCTTTGCAAATGCATACGCTTCAAACTGACACGCAGTTGTCGCGTCTACTAAGAAACTGTATTAAGTCTGAAAGTAGCTCAAATGTGTTTAAGATAGGTATTAAACGGTCTTATATTCGTATACAAATACTACTGAAATGCGTGCTAACATACTAGCTGCAGTTGTCATGAGCATAATATGAATGTTTTTTTTTAAATTAATGTAATTTCCAGCTAGACAACAGTCGCTAGACACAAGTTTCTTACAGTAAAAATTTAAGCTTTTAATTAGTTGTACAGCAACTACAAAAATGTTACTTTTGAAGAATAGTCGTATCATGCGCCGCATTTTTCACCTAAGTTTTAAATATATGGAAATTATTCTCAGGGTTGACTTTAATTTATTTTTTAGTAGATTACAATATGAACCACTGTGGCTGTCTTATCTTTCAGTGCGTAATCTTTAGCAATTACTCCTTTCCTGACCAAAAACAAGCCAATATTTGCTTTCTAGCACATGAGAACAGTTTTTAAATTTTAAATTGCGATTTTAGCGATGGCGAAAGACGTCATTTATTGCTTGGATTCTGGTTGACAGTTATGCACCCATAATTCATGACCAGTCTCTCTACTGACTAAAAAGGCAATTCTGTATTTCGTATACAGATCAGTGCCAACCTTCTTTTGTTTAAGTTCTATTGGTAATTCCTTAGGAACTCTGTGCAACCCACACAAGAGATAGCAGGAAAGTTGGTAATCCACTTCACAAGAAAATAGTTAAGCACATGCATACAATAAGTACGCCTGCTTTATATTTTGCTACGGAGTCGGTCGAATTTAGTGATTAAAACTTTACTACTCAGATGGAAAGTTCAGCGTCGGAAAAAGATAAAATAGACTGAGAGGGTGCGAAGGTAGATTTGCAAAAAAATACTATTAATTGGTCAAGATTAACCTACACTTTGTTGAGAATCTTATATATAGAGTTACTACAGTATTTACCAATCCTGCTTTCAAAAACACAACAAAATCTTTAAATTTGCGACATTCAAAATCCCTATCGGATATGGTTTTTTAAACATCATGTTAATCAAGGATGCAATTAATAGTTTCACCTCCAGACACCTATAGATACAAACACTTGAACAGTAACAGTGAGGATTTTTTTCGAGATGCTCTCACAAAAATCTTGCTGACTGTTGTCGGTGTGAGACTTTAAGTAAGTCCCGTTGAAAAGATATAAGCGAGCGATTCGCAGAGCGTACACCTTTCAGCTTGAGTTGAAATTTGTTACTTATTACGGCCATCCATTTGCTTGTAGCAATATTGAAATCATTGGAACTAGGGAATAGAGATACCATAGTTTATCTTCAAATTATGGAATTCCTAAAGCTCTGTGTTACTAAATGATTTTAAAGTGTATGTTGAAGTATTTAAATAATATATAAAAAATGTTAATACTTTAAAGTCAAATCAGGGTATTTTTATACTGTCATTAATTATATTTGTATAGTTTTATAGGCTTCTGTGTTTCGAGTTTCAAGTTATAATTTTCTCTAATTTACAATTGTAACTAGACAGGGATTGGATTACCAGATTTTGAAAAGAGTGTGTGTAAAATTGTATCTTTGAATTGAAAGTTAACACTGTCACCAACAAAAAATACCAAGAGTTACCAAGCTGCAAAAACGTTTTTGGAGAATATTCATTCTCCTTGTATTATTACGTGTTTGTTTTACAATACATGCCGATATTGAAAAACAGATTTGAAAGAAAAGGTATAGAAAATCACAATCAGTCTGGACAGTGTTTCAATTTTCACCTTCAGACCACTACCTTTATTTATTATTTATGATTCATATCAAATCTTGGTGAAGTATTTAACCATTAAAGGCATTATTTGTACATTAAAATAATATAATTCAAACCGGTTGCCTATTGTAATCAAAAATAAATGCGAAACATTTAAAAGTCACAGTTGGTCTAATTTTATCGAAAATAGTATATTAAAGTATGAGTGGATAACAAGGTCTTTAAAACACGCGCGAGTTTTCGAGCACGACGGCGTAGCCGGAGTGCTCGAAATGGAGCAAGTGTTTTAAAGTCCAGTTATCGGCGAATACTTTACGCTACTTTTTATTATACCTGCAATACTGGAAATAAATTACGCACTAAAAATAATTTTTGTCGTGATAAATCGAGAGGGTATAATAATATTGCTACTATAGTTACGAGAATTGTTTACGTTTTTGTCGCGTCCACGTCCGTTGTTGCATTCAGTCGTGTGAGCAAAATAAAGATAGCGATGAAGTTGACATGAGCACACATGTAATATAGGACCGCGCCTCCATTCGTCAGATCGCGACTAAATTAAAAACCTTATCACATGTGAGTAACGCCCTCGGACCTCACGTGCAATTTCTCAGGGAGCGGAAAAGCACGCAATTACAGCCGTTTTTATTTTTTTTTTGGACAAATAAACGCCGAACGCTTAAAATTTAAAAACAGCATCATAAACGAATACAGCCCAACGAGCGCTAGACGTCCAATAAACAAAAGCCGATACTGCCCTGACAAAGGCATCAGCATGCCAAAAACAGGGAAGATTTTAAAACCCCGGCCGCAGCCCAAAAATGTGCCGGAATGCTGACCGAATTTTGGGCGAAAGTTTGACGCCACCCGCTAGTTACATATGTGTCATACATTTGTTATTGTATTAAATATATTTACTGTCTTATTAGTAATATCTTTATCAAGCATGACGCGCTATTGTAGTTTGTGCCCTGTTATTGTAATAATGCACTTTAACCATTGTGTATCTTAGAGATAAGGTTATTGTATATATGCGTCCTGCACTAAGAAGTAGTCAGTATTAGATTTCGTGTTGCTGCTGTAAGTACTATCTAATTCTCCTATGTTAAATAAAAAAACTTCATAGTAGAAATAAAGTTTTTTTTAAACTGGCGCAGTCGGTAGGATACTAGGAGGAAAAATTGCATTACAAATCTATTGCAAATTTTTTCGTACGTTTTAACGTTTTACTTAGAAAAATAACATTGCCCGTTCCAAGGAGTATTTAAAACATCGAAAATTGCCAAGGAACAACGGAGCCCAAGGGAGGAAGACTAAGTACAAACATCGACGAAGTCAACCACAACTTGGATCCAAACCCAGTCCATAGGGGACACTAATCTACTACCTGATCATCGAGATCAACCCAACCAACCAACCTGTGACTCATTCAACGAAATGAAGTAAGGCTATATTTTAAAGTAACAAGTGATAAAATTTAAACAATTAAAAATTTACTGACATAGAATAAGTTAAAGTTTTAAATTAGGTACAGTATTGCAAGCGTGACCTCTCAATATAAGCAAATTATTGTTTATTACACCAATTGAGAATACTAATACTGTATGCGTAGGAATCATTAGTTATAAAGTGTTTACTAACCATAAAACAAGAATGTCAAGTAAAAAATAACAGTGAAAACATATTTATATGAATTGTAACTTAAGACCACCTATCTTAATTGTTGATAATCAAGTACTAGAACAGATCAACATGGCTAACATTTTTCCACCTGGCTTTAGCATGTCAATGTTAACAGAAATACCTACATGCAATGGTAACACAAGTACTTTGGCAGAATTTGTAAGAGCAGTAGAAATAATAGTAAACCATTTTTTTATTCAAGCACAACCAGATGCATATATTAATAAATTATTAATATCTTCAATACGTAATAAATTACAAGGACCACCTTTGGAAGTAACTACAGGTTATGATTTTGATAATTGGATCACATTAAAAACAGTTTTAATTAATAATTTCGCAGACCAACGTTCTGAACTAAATCTCACAATAGATTTAGCAAAAATGCATCAACAATCAAAAGAAACACCCATTGAATTTTTTAATCGCGTTAGAAGTATGGTAGCAATATTAAATTCTAAAATTTCATTAGGAGCAAAAAATGCAGAAATAAAAGCTTATAAACTCGCTACAGCGAAAAGTTTAGCCCTTAGAGCTTATCTAAGTGGACTAAATGAGCCTTTCGGTTCTCTGTTACGAAGCAGAAATCCGAACGATTTAGAAACCGCAATTTCAATAGTTAGAGACGAAATAGATATACAATATTCACAAAAAAATCACACCACACATATGCATCAAAATCCTAAACAAAATAACAATTTCCCACCAATACCACACACATCGCGACATAATTTTAATGAATCTCCAAATTTTTCAAACACAAATCCGAGATTTCAAAATTCATTTAAAAACTTTCCACAATATAATACCGCTGAAAATTCCATGCAAAGACCAAATCCCAACGTATTTGCACCACAACATTCCAATATATTTACATCATGATTCCCTGCTCAATATTCAAACAGAGTAAGAAATGAAAATGTATTTGCACCACAAAGTGGTTATCGGAACAACACACCTGGACAACCAATGGAATTAGGAACGATAAACAAACGCCCTAACTCTCAAAACTTTAACCCTAATCATACCAAACGATTCAATTCCCAGCCTAGTCAATTTATACGCCAATCTAATCAACCCAGAAACTTCCATTCAGAAGAACTGTTTTATCATGACAACGAAACTTATTGTGACAATTACGAAGAAATGAAGAATTTCCATAAATATCTCTACGACGACAATAATACCACAAATCACGATAACGAGGTAAATAATGACGAACATCAGTTAGTACTGGAAGATAACGAACCCGTAAATTTTCCAAACTAGCCTCGCAAAATATTGAAACCTTTAGTCTTAAAACCATCGAGTCTAATCTACCACATTTATTACCCGGTAAAATGAATAAAGCATCAAATTCACATAGTCACATTCAAATACACCCTACCAATATCGAACGTCTAAGTACACCTGAACCACAATTAAATGATGAAATCAGTATCATAGCACAATCACCGTACATACCTGACCTAAATGATTTTACTATACCCGACTTTACATCAACCCCAGTAACGCCTAAAAACGAAAAAGTTAAAATTACCTCCGACATTAAATTAAACAAAGCCCCCATTAATGATGATAGACTTGACGATGACAATCAGTCCTTCGTAAATACAGTACACTCTCAACAATCTTCCACTCCTGTAATTGATATATCAGAACTACCATTACAGCAACATAAAAACCAGATAAAATTCTTAAAAGCCACCATTCCAAAAGAAATAGAAGTTGTTAGATTTGACGGATTCACTCATATAAGCGTATTTATCACTGAACTCAACTACAAAGATATGTTTACCAAATTATTAATGGAATTCTGTCTACCTAAAACTCATTACTATTGTACTTTCCAAAACGATAAAATTTTTGAGTTATTTTCTAAATTCGTAATAACCAACACTAACTCAAATTCACCTTTATTTCATCGTTGCTTTAAACAAGTCATATATGTTACCAACCAGGATGATAAAATTCAAATGATATCGGAATATCACTTAGGAAAAAACAACCACCGCGGGATCAAAGAAACCACTGCGTACATATTTTTGGAGAAACTTGGAAAAAGATGTTCAAGAATTTTTAAATAACTGTGACACTTGTAAAAGAGAAAAATACAATCGCAACCCTTGCAAAGCACCCCTACAGCTTACACCTACCTTCAATAAACCTTCCCAATGCCTAAATATCGACATATTCCAGATTTCAGAATTAAATATTTAACAATTATTGATTCATTTAGCAAATTCAGTTTTCGTTTGACCATTGACGAGTAAGGTCAACGTGCCGAGCTCCGATAAAGCAAAAGCAAGTGAACCAGCGTGAGTGTTAACATCTGTGCAAAGAATTTCGATAAATACGATAGTTTTACCCAAACAACCATGTAGTTGACTAAAAAATTCTACCGGGGTCATCGGATGGACTCGCCATATCAACGCCCGCTAACACCGGGCGAAGCGCTTCTGGCACAACAAAATCAAGCACTTTTCCAAGAAAATCAGGTAAGAAGCCAAAATGAACAGGCATTATATACTGCCTGGATTACAGAAAAATCCGCCAGAGAAGCCCTTGAAGTTACAACTAAACGACTGGAATCCCAATTAAATGAAATTCAACAAAAACTTATACTCCTAGACAAAGATAAAAATCCCAACAAAAGTGAAAAAGGTGCTCAACAGCAGTATGAAACTGACGAAGAGGAGCTAATTAAAGAAATAGAATGGACAGAAGTTAAAAATAAAACTAACAAAAAAAGAAAAATAAAATATTCTCCTGAAGTACCTCTTAAAAGTAACGTGGGGAATAATTCTAAACAAATAAATCCAATAAATCGTTTTCAATTCTTAGAAAATAGTGTATTAGTTTCGGAAAAAAATGATTCCACCAAAATAAAATCAAATAATGCAAACAATAAAACTATAAAGCCACCCCCAATATTTCTCGCCGAATTAAGCGACATGAGAGGGCTAACAGAAACCCTCAATAATGCTGATCAAATAAAAGGTAACTACTTATTAAAAGTTTTAAACAACAATGAAGTTAAACTTACAACTGAAGATGAAAATACCTATAAGTTGGTTAAAAAAGTATTAACTGACCTAGATGTAAAACACTACACCTACCAAATAAAGAATCAAAGAAGCTTTAGAGTAGTTCTAAAAGGGCTTCATCATACCGTAGATTTAGATGCATTAAAAACAGAAATAAGCGAGAAAGGCCATATTGTAAGAAACATATATAATGCAAAAAGTCAACGTGATAAAAAACCGCTTCCGATGTTCTTCCTAGATTTGGAACCCCAAGAGAACAATAAAAATATATATGAGATCAAATATCTGCAATATTGTAAAACCACTGTTGAACCAGTACGACAAACCAGACAGATACCCCAGTGCTCGAACTGCCTTAGGTTAGGGCACACCAAAAACTTTTGCGCGAGAGAAGTGCGATGCGTCAAATGTGCTGGATTTCATAGTAATAAAAACTGTAGTATAAAAGAACGGAAAGACTTAAGGTGTGCACTATGCGATGGAAATCATCCCGCCAGCTATAAAGGCTGTGGCGTTTACAAAGAAGTACAAAAGAAAAAATTTCCCCCTCTTAGACTAAGAGGCCCTTCGAACGAATCTCAGGATACTGAACCAACTACTACAACAAGTAACCCAGAAGTCCTACCAACTGCCCCTGCTTCACAACAAAAAGAAACAAAACCCAGCTATTCAAATGTCACAGCTCAAAATCCTGATACTGTTAATAATAGGATGTACAAACTGGAACAAATAGTTGAGGCATTAAATCAACGAATGGACACAATGTTGAACATTGTTACAAAACTACTTGATAAACTTAAGTAATGGATCCAATACTAAAGATAGCTGTCTGGAATGCTAATGGCCTTGTTAATCACGGGCTAGAAGTCTCAACATTCTTAAAATCGTACAATATTGATGTAATGTTGATCTCAGAATCCCACTACACAAATCGTAGTTATCTAAAGATACTTAATTATAAAATCTACGATACAAAGCATCCCGACGGCACTGCTCACGGTGGTAGTGCCGTTATCATAAAAGATACCATAGCACATTATGAAGCTCTCAAATTCCAAGCAGACTATATCCAAGCAACTAATGTTGTTATTGAAGACTCATATGGACCAATCACCATATCTGCGATATATTGTCCTCCCAGACACTCAATAAAAGAAGGCGCGTATTCAGAATTTTACAAAACCCTCGGAAACAGATTCCTTGTGGGAGGAGATTATAACGCCAAGCATCCCAGATGGGGTTCAAGACTAACAACCCCCAAAGGCCGAGAACTTGTTAAGTGTATTGACATCAACAACTTGAGTACCCTTGCTACTGGAAAACCTACTTATTGGCCCAGTGATAGGAATAAACTTCCTGATGCCATCGATTTTTGCGTCATAAAAGGAATACCGCAGAGTAAGTTTCTAGTAGAAGAAAATTTTGACCTCTCTTCGGATCACTCATCAATAATAGCTACCCTAAGCTCAAAAATTATAAAGAAACAAAGAACGGCAGTCCTTGCTAATAAGAATACAAACTGGGAGTTATTCAAACAATTGGTTGAAGAAAGAATAAACACAAATTGCCCCTTAAAGACCTCGGATCAAATAAACAATGCTGTGGAGAATCTGACGCAAGTAATTCAAAATGCGGCATGGGACTCAACTCCGGTTACCAACTATAATGCCAAACAAGTAAACTGTTCTAGAGACGTGATGAAAGCAATACTCGAGAAAAGGAAATTGAGAAAGACCTGGATGCTAACAAGAGCACCACAACATAAACAAAGACTGAACACCGCTGTACGTAACCTTAAAACGCTACTATCAAATGAAAAAAACCAAGCAATTCAAGAATATTTACAACGGCTTACACCAACGGAAGCAACAGAGTATTCCTTATGGAAGGCGACATCGAAAATTAGGAAAAATAAAGATTATATTCCTCCCATTCGGAAAAAAGACAGGTCTTGGGCTCGCACCGATAAAGAAAAAGCTAAAATATTTGCTGATCATTTAGAAAATGTTTTCAAGCCTTACACATCCGACGACGATCAGCACGACGAAGAAATCCAAACTTTCCTAAATGCCCCGTACCAAATGGCACTCCCAATACAACCTACTAATATACGGGAAGTCAATGCTGCGATTAGAATTAGCTTAAAGCCGAAGAAGTCACCCGGATATGACCTCATAACAGGAGCTGTAGTCAAGCAACTCCCACAGAAGGCAATCGTAGCATTAACATATATCTACAATGCAATTCTTAGAACTGGACACTTTCCGTCTCAATGGAAGGTAAGTCAAATCATTCTCATACTAAAACCTGGAAAGCCAGCAGAGGAAGTCGAATCTTACCGGCCAATAAGCCTACTACCTATCCTCTCCAAGATATTCGAGAAGATATTCTTAAAAAGACTACAGATAGTACTTGAAGAACTAAATATTATACCCCAACACCAGTTCGGATTTCGCGCACAACACTCTACTGTCGAACAAATACACAGGGTTGTGGAAACGATTAATAACTCCTTTGAAAGAGGGGAATACTGTTTGGCAGCTTTTTTGGACGTTAGCCAGGCCTTTGACAAGGTCTGGCATCAAGGGCTGCTATACAAACTAAAGTCTAAATTACCTGCACCATACTATCAAGTACTGCAATCATATTTAAGCAACAGATATTTTATGATTAAATATCAAGAGCAAACAACAGATTTACGTTGCATACAATCAGGGGTACCTCAAGGCAGCGTTCTTGGCCCAACGCTGTACTTAATATATACTGCCGATATACCAGAAACGGTAAACACCATTATGACGACCTTTGCAGATGATACGGCAATCTTAGCCTCGAGTAAGGAACCGGTATCTGCATCAGCGAAATTACAAGCTGCCTTGAATAGCCTACAAATTTGGTTAAAAAAATGGCGTATTAAAGCTAATGAAGCTAAATCACAACAAATAACTTTCACCCTACGAAGATATACGTGCCCGAATGTTACCCTTAATGGTCAACCACTACCCCACGCTGATACAGCAAAATACTTAGGCATGCATCTTGACCGTCGTTTAAACTGGAGACATCACATCTTCACCAAACGAAAGCAGCTCGGACTCAAGTTCTCCAAACTCTACTGGCTATTGGGCAGAAATTCACAATTGACTTTAACCAATAAACTATTAGTGTACAAAGTGATACTCAAACCGTTGTGGACATACGGAATTCAACTATGGGGTTCCGCGAGTTCGTCAAACATCGAAATATTACAGCGCTTTCAGTCGAAAACACTTAGAACTATTACACAAGCGCCTTGGTTCGTGAATAACGAAACGCTACACAACGACTTAAACGTTCTGCCTGTGTTACAAGAAGCTAAGTGCTCAAGTGCAAAATATCTGTTACGTCTACAAATTCACCCAAACCCACTAGCTGTTAATCTTTTAGATAATAGCCAAAAACTGTATCGTCTCAAACGTTGTGATCCATTAGATATAGATAATCGATAAAAAAATAAGTTGTACAATTATATATTATCATAACCCTAGGTTTATTGTCTTGAGTTAGATCTTTAATGTAAGATACTAACCACACGCTGGATTACCATAAATTGTAACACCATTCGCTTATTGTCCTTGGACAGATTGTGAATTATAGGGGATTAAAAAAAAAAAAAAAAAAAATTTAGCAAATTTACTCAAGCATACCCCTTGACCTCACATAATAAAGTTGATATATTAAACGCCATCTTAACATATTTTTCAAACTACGCTATTCCTAAGAAAATAAATTCGATAACATAATCATTAAAGAATTCATGAAATTACACAAAATAGAATTACATATAACTACCCCTTTGCATCACGAATCAAATTCATTAATTGAACGAGTACATTCTACTCTAATTGAACATTTTAGATTATTAGAATCCACTCCAGAAAAAGACAGAATGACCTATTCTATACTCGCGTATAACAATTCAATACATTCAAATCTTAAATTCACACCCTTTGAAATTCTCTTTGGTCATACCGACAATCAAAATCCATACGAACTTTTTACTGATAGATTCTACGAAGTATATGTAAACGACCACAAAAAAAATGACACAATTATATGACAACCTAAAAATTATGCAACTAGAAACAAAACAAAGACGTAACGAGAAAATTAATGATAAACGACAATCGTTAATATTTCAACTTAACCAAAAAGTCTTTCTTAAAACGATAGACGTAATAAAAAGATTGCGAAATTTAAAGGACCTTTTAAAGTAATACAAATTCTTGATAATAATAGATATATTTTGGAACATCCTCAAACACTAAAGACCTTTGAACGACATTACAATGAACTGCTGGTTGTTACAGAGCAATCCTCACTATTGCCTTCACCTGGTACATCTACCCAACCTTAGGTGATGTAACTATTAGCAACTAACAGAACTAACACCTTTTCCTATATACATTAATCAACAAAATTACAGAATGATTATACCCACATATAACACCATATTATTTAGTAAGCTAGAATCCATACCAATAGAAAATGACCATTGTACGTTAATCAGCATAAATAATTATTTTTGTTACCAAAAGAATCACATCAAAATACCAAGTAATAAGCTATGCGAGACTCAATTGTTATCCTTTGATTCAAATCAAACGTGCACACCATACGTTTTTGAACTTACAAAACCAAAAATATCCCAGATTGATGCATATACATGGTTAATAACCACACCCTCAGAACTCATAATTGATATGAATTGTGTTGAAACAACTTATAGAAAATTACTTGCATTTTCAAATTCCATACACTTAACATCTGATTGTTCAGCCTTAATAAATCACGATACCTTATTGTTCAATATGAAAACAACTTCAAGTAAAGCCAACGCATTTCAACTACCTAGCATAAATAAATTAGATATCAACAATATACACTCAATTAATATCTCCAAATTAGATCTGATATCCATCAACACTCAGAAATGAATTAATAATCAGTTATTGTTAAATGAACATGACATTATGTTAACTAATACGAATAATGGTAACTCTCACACTTACATGTCTATTTTTTCTATAGTACTTATAACTATTTTTGTACTTGTTTAAAATAGGTATTATGGTATATATTTATCGTAAACGACTCTCTTTGAAGAATCAATTTATTAAATACATCTATAAAAATTCTGAAGTACCAATTGAACTGGTTAAAGCAAAAAATTAATATATTTTAATAATCCTTTATCTAATAGACTTGTCTGTCCGTCCATCCGGGACGCTGTAGACTTGTCTGTTCGTCCGTCCGTAAGAGATAGAGAAAAAAGTTATTAAAGTTATATGTTTGGAATGGTCATGTCAGCTCAGGAACGGAATTTCAGTCACGTGACACTTCCGGTTTTCGAGAAATCACTAAAAAGACCGTTTTTCAAATAGAACGCGTATTAAATAAAAATGTTTCAGCAGCCAAACGGAGCTGCGACCCTCTGCGCCTTAAAACGTCGATCGGTTAGGCAACCACTTTGACACCTTCCAGGTCTGGGTACAGTTTTTATTTAATACGCGTTCTATTTGAAAAGCGGTCTTTTTTGTTTTTTTAAATGAGACATTTGTCTCACGGGATTGCTTGTTAAAATATAATAAATTACCTTACAAGGGAGGAGTTACATATGTGTTATACATTTGTTATTGTATTAAATATATTTACTGTCTTATTAGTAATATCTTTATCAAGCATGACGCGCTATTGTAGTTTGTGTCCTGTTATTGTAATAATGCACTTTAACCATTGTGTATCTTAGAGATAATGTTATTGTATATATACGTCCTGCACTAAGAAGTAGTCAATCTTAGATTTCGTGTTGCTGCTGTAATTACTATCTAATTCTCCTATGTTAAATAAAAAAACTTCATAGTAAAAATAAAGTTTTTTTTTAAATTTGGTTCGGCCACGAGACGTAACTCGCTCGCATTGTAACAAACAAAAAGGCAGGTAAAAGAAGCACGGGCAGAAACATACAAAGGGAATCAACTGGAATCATTCAGGCAACGGATTAGCCAGGTAGAATAAAAGACGGAAGTGCCGACTCGCGGCGCTAAACCGGATTACTATGAATTAAGTCAGCACAAGTGGGCCGCGCCCTAATTAAACATTAAGGCGCGAATAAAACGCCAATCAGTTAATCTTGTCACACATATCGACGTGTGTGGTGTCTCCGGAAGCGTCTTTTTGTAAGGAAACCGATGAAACGACTTAAAAAAAAAGCCACAACGGGTAATTAACAGCGCTACGAAGCAAAATAATTAAAATAGCTAATTATCTCCCACTCGAGGGAGAAATACAGTTCTGGGAGAATCGGAGAGGGGTGGAATTCCTTTAAAAGAAGAGAGCACCGCAGAAAACGGCATCTGATTAAACTCTGTTCTTGGATCAACTTCCTCTCTAACAAAACTACGCCGACGCCGTCCACCGAATACGGCATCCGATCGAAGTTTCTTCTCGGATCAACTTCTCCTACTCTCCAGGGCTAGAACCTCCAGTAGCCCTGGAGGAGTCCACCTGCAGCTAAGGAAGCTGCTGCCGCCTACTCCGGATTCGATTGATTTTTAATCTCAAACAATGCTTGACCCCTGGTCGCAGAAGCAACACTCCTCCGGCAGAAACGCCGCCCGCTACGCCTAGCCCTGCGCACCGCCGTGCCCCAGGTCCTGCCGCAGCCTACACGCCGCCCTCCATCGAAGGAGCCAGCCGCAAACACATCTGATCGAACTTTGTTCTCAGAAACACACATATCTGATCGAACCTTGTTCTCAGAACTAACACATCTGATCGAACCTTGTTCTCAGAAACACACACCTCTGATCGAACCTTGTTCTCAGAAATACACATATCTGATCGAACTTTGTTCTCAGAAACACACATTCGAGTGAAAACAGACGCCGCCGCCGTCTGCCCATACGTCTAGCCCACTGCAAAGACGACGCCGTCGCACAGACGGCCTCCACGCACGCTGCCGCTCCCATGTCCGGAAGCGCGCATCCTTCCAAAGACGCCACTGCCTCCACAGCAGACAGCCGCCACACACCGCCTCCAGGGAGAAAGCCTGTCGCCACCATCGCCGCTGCCTCCATAACAGAAGGCCGCCCGACACCACCTCCATAGAAGGCTCCTCTCGCCGCGGTTTTCGCCGCAGCATCCGCCGAGGACGCTCGCCGCCGCGCCCTCGTAGCCAAAAGCTACGCAATGCCAACCTAGAGCCCGCGCCTTCCAGCGAGGCCTAGTCGCCGCTCATCAAGGACGAGAAGGATGGACATCCGATGCCCAGATTCGACCCCCGCCTTCCCCAAGCTCGAGGTTCGCTGCAGCAGCCCGCCCCTGGAGTGTGCTGTCGTCAGAAGCGTTCTGCCCCAAGGCGCCCCAAGCTTCAGAGAAACGCTAGCTGCTTGCGGACCAGAGAGTGTTCAGGCCCGCCGCGCGTCATCTGGTTCCACGCCACCCCCAGGTCGCTCCCAGGAAACCAGGAACTCCACGCTACGAAGAGGACTTTCCCTGAGCTCGCGCTCCCAAGGACCGACGCCCCGGCTTCGCACAGCTCCGCCGAGGATGCACCTGGCCACGGCAATGACGCCTCAAGCCTCCGCCGCGGCCCCCTTGGCCTGCCGCCGAGGTGTATCATCCTGCCTCCAGGTCATCCGGAACGTGGACACTGCCCCGCCCCCAAAGGGCCTCGCTAGGACGCGAGCCCCAGGTCTAAGAAGTCCTGGCCGAAGTTTTCCTGCCTCCAGGTCGACCGCCCATCCACTTCTCGCCCACGGAGATGCCCTCCACCGGGCACACCCACGGCATAACTTATTTTTTTTTTATATATCTTTAGGTTAATTCTCTAACATTGTAAATATTAATTATAAATAAACAAATGCTTAAAACCAATTATGATCTTCTACAGGGGCTCCAATCGCCGTCTTTAGTGGACATCCCTACCATGAGCTAGCTTGGTAAATGGCCTTAAAAAACCATTTTTAACCTTCGCCACTCCCTCAAGTGTGAGTCCAGTGTCGTTCCATGTTAAAGTTATAATGTTACCTATATACCTTGTTTCCTTGACAACCTTTAAAGCTCGGCGTGCTTTAATCGCTTGTTTTCGCACGCTCAGGAGTGCTTTAAACGGCGATTCTGATGCAGGTATAATAAAAAAGTTATTAAAAGTAGTTCAGAGATACTGAGATGGTTTAAACCTCACAATTTAATTCTGTATGCAGGGAGAAATATTGAACAAAGTCAATTCAAGCACAGAGTTGAAATATTTTATTTAATTGCAATCTAAACAGTAGTTGAAGTTATTAAATGCATTGGTAATGAGTTGCAAGAAGTACAATTAGAGAGATAAGGGCTAGCATAAGAAAAGCAAATTTCAGAAGGATTGAATTTGAAGTTTGAGTAAAAGAAAGATTTAAGATGGCTAATATAATATAAGTAATATGATAGGTTTGAGCATATTTGAAGCCGGACCAAATGAAAGAAAATAATACAAAAGGTTGGTTATGTGCAGAACGAAAAACATATTTTATGTATAGGAAATAAAGAAAGTATCTAGTTTTAAGCAACAAACATGTTAATCAAATTGTATTCCTTTATGTGAAATTGTAACTAGTACTTGTTTCCTTTAAACAATATCAGATTGCGGTTACTAGGTAACGCGATGCTCTTTTGTTAAAAAATAGGCAATTAATTGTTGTTATGTCAAGGTGTGGGCTAATGCTGCTCCCGATTTTTACTGTTTCTGTATAATAAAATTAATTGCCAAGTCTTAAAAGTATACCAAATTATTATACAAATTACCGGGCACATGTGGAATTGTTAGCAAAAGTTTTTCCGATAAAAAAAAGTTATAAAATTAATCAAACCAAGTTCGGCTTTGGATTGGCATCCAGCACCTGGATATTTCGAGCTGCGACACCGGTTCATTCGAACTTCAGAAGCCAGGGATCGCAAGTCCTACAGGCCGGGAAGAGGTGTAAGAGCATCCCAGAACAAGATTTGGGTCCAGGGAAGTGACTTCCACCGAATAAGGACATCGGCGTCACCTGCACCAGCTCCGAGGCGAGATCGACAAGAATTTCAAAGGTACGATTTGGCATGTTTTTATGTGGTTGGAGTCCGAAAACCTAGTTGACTTGGAGAATATACCTTGCTGAAGAGATTCGTCGTGTTTCCGAGCATCCAGATCCGTCCCAGTTCAAGTAAATTGCATGACGTCACCAGAAAATGCGACTTTCCAGGGTTTGGAGCTATCACAGGAAGTAGAACAAAAAATAGGTAGCGTCGTTTTACGTCACAATCTGAAACAAAATCAAGTTAGTTGTTGCTAGGCGGGAGATTTGCTTCAGTTTACCTGTGGTTTTTTGGAAATTCCGCTTTCGAATATCAAAATAAAGCGCTGTATGCACCCACAAACCTTTTGTGGTTAAGTCAAGTTTGTGAGGTAATGATTAATTGAAGCTAGTAGCGCGGTTGTACTAAAATTTGGCCTATTTGAGCTACTCTGAGTTAACTATTCTGAAGAACCATTTTAAAATAAAACTCAAATTTGAACCTAACTTGAGATATTAGTCTTGTGTTTTGCTGGAGCAAGCCGAAAGTAATATTACAATTCGATAAAATACAGAAAGGGGCTATTAACCATTTTATTTCATACCGATGTCAAAAATGAAATTTTTCGGATTATTTATGGTACAAAAAATGTAACATTAAAATCCTAGTACTTTAAAGTAAAATTTTAAAGTTCAAGTACTTTAAAACTTATTTATTGTACAAAAAATGGAACATTAAAGTCCTAGTACTTTAAAGTAAAATTTTAAAGTTCAAGTACTTTAAAATTATACGTCAGTTGTTGACATGAAATTTAAAATGATTTACAACTTTTTATTTAAAATTCATTAAACTTGCAGTATGAAATAAACCGTCGTATTCACCACAAACGAAAAGTGTTTTTAAAGGTCCTCGCAAGTAATTCCGTCCTCAGCTGACGCCTCGGACGTAAACAACTTTCTCGTCTTTAAAATGCCACTTTTCGTTCTAGATAAATAAACTACTATTATTAAAGAGTAATAAATACATTTCATTTTTATTAGCCTAAAATCTTGACAGGCAAAGTTTTACATTTTTAAAATTTAATATAACTACTCAGAGTGGCGACTTGCTCTATTTAATTATTTATATTTTTACTAAAGCCTTTATTAGTTGAAGGCAGTCATTACAATACATCAAACAACAAAAATAATATAAACGAAATAAATAAATTACACCTATTGTTATGCACATATTTTTATTTCTTTTTGTACCTATCAAATAGGTAAAATACGCCAAAACTACTTTATGTTGTGGAAATACCCCAAGCTACTTGATATTGGAGTTTTCCATTTTTAGTTACTATTTTTTTGTATATTCTTGTATGTTAAAAAATCCCAAATATTTTAATTCTTGGAACTTACCACACGATTTTTTTTCTACAGATTAATAAATAAATAATGCTTTAGTGTTTTTCAATTGCTCAGTGCTGGATTAATGAAAGTTGCCACTAGAAGCAGAAACTTTTTTGCCGACCCAAGTACACACATTTTGTATTCCTCTCTAATATTTAGCTGTTTATTGAAAAACAAACACATTGGAGCAAACATAAAACCTAAAATTATAAAAAAAAAAACTTAGGGTAGTTATTTTTAAAAAGAAACCTAAAAAATGACAGAGATATTAGGACACATTTAACATAATAAATAGATAAATTAAAAAATTAGTTCGTAAACATACTATAGTTACCGTTAATTTGTTAATAACAAAAGAAATCCGTGGTTGTTGACGTAAGAGGTATTGGAGCAATTACAATCGGATGCAGTTTCCTGTCGGTGGTAGTTTAGTGGGCGGTTGTTTTAGTTGGATGTAAATCCACATTAGTTATATTTTATTTCGGCGGCATATCATATATTTGTCACGACGTTTTTAAGGTCGGTAGTACACCAAGTTGGTGGTAGTTCCACTCAGATGTAAATTTACATCGATGGTAATCAGCGTTTGTAATTTTTTATTTTGTAATTTCCTTGGGCAAATAAAAATGTTCTGTGTATTTCCCAATGTTCTCCTAACCAGTATCTACGTCGCTACAGTGTTACTAAGTCTTGCCAAACTTCCCAGTTTGGAGACTTTTTAAGCCAACATTTAAAAATGTTTCCTTTTGTAGGCCCGACTTTTACGGCCTGGGCGTTGCGGACTTCTCTTCAATATTTTTAATTTATTTACGCATTGAAAGTGGAAAATAAAACGTTGTATGTACCACGGGCATATCTAATATATTTAGCCTTATGGCATAAACATCTTCATAATGCCCTTGGTACATAAATAACTGTCATCATCCTGCTTAACTGGAACTATTGTGCAGTTTTTAAATCGAAGGCTGAGCGAGCATCTATCGACTTTAGTAATTTCTGATTGTATCAAGATTTCCTAGAATGTGGAAAAATTCTCTTAGTCCCTAAATGACTTGAAATTTTCCTAGAAAAGGGATATTTTCCTATCAGTGGCAACACTGATGGTAATCCATATCGATGGTAGTACGTTATCACTATCCATTGGCGTTATCGAACGACAAGTATACTTTTCTAAGGCGATTGTCGTTTCTTACCCAAAATTTGCCTCCCTTAGAAATGTTACGCTAAAAGCGATCGCTTTTTCTGCTTTATTATACCAATACGGCTCTGCAATTACTAGCTCTAGATAGATTTGATATTTATTATGTAAGATTTTATAAACGAAAGCGCACAGTATTCTGTATCTTAGAAATCAAAATAATAAAAATGTGTAATTAACATGTGTTATAATAAAAAGGTACTTATAAAAAAAAAGAAAAGCCGAAGAGTTAACTTCAATACTCACTGAAGCAATGATTTTTCATAGATGGACTGTGGATAATTTAAAATATATTTTTCTTCATGCCCATCTAGTAAGTTACACTTACTTTGACATATCCATTGCAGGTAAGCTGATTTTACTGTTTGTTTACTGGTTGTCATGACATTAGGGAAGTAAGTACCTACTCCCCAAGGGAAGTAAGTGAATTGCGTGTTATTACAGTAATTTTAGTTCTATAAGTGATCTGAACGGGTTTGAACTTAACTGATCCTAACCTATTTGAAATTGTTAAAACTTGAACATTATGGGATAAGAGGAAGTCTCCTAAAATGGATTGAAGCCTTTTTATCAGATCGAACATACCAAGTACGAGTTAGCGACTCTCTTTCCGGATCTTATCCAGTAAAAAGTGGAGTGCCGCAAGGATCAGTTCTTGGTCCCATTTTATTCCTTGTTTATATAGCAGATTTAACCGCAAATATCGAATCGAACTCTAGTGTTTTCGCTGATGACACTAAGATTTACAATAACGCTTGGCATAACTCGGGCATTATACAGTCAGATCTTGATAAAATAAGCTCTTGGACAAAAGAATGGATGCTAACACTCAACGTTGACAAATGTTCAATCCTGCATATTGGTACGAACAATCCCAGAAAGGACTACACCCTTGATGGAAAATCTCTAAAGAAAGTTTCCGAACACACCGACCTCGGCGTAACTATCAGCAGTGATTTAAAATGGTCATCACACATCACACATCTTGTTAAAAAAGCAAACTCATTGTTGTATATGATTAAAATAAACTTCAAGTGTCTAAAATTAAAAGTGTTTCTAAAGTTGTATAAAACCTACGTGCGCCCTATATTAGAGTTTAGTGCTAGTGTCTGGAATCCTTATTTAGCTAAGGACATAGAAATTCTCGAAAGGGTTCAACGCAGAGCCACTAAACTAGTGTTCGAACTAAGAAACCTCCCGTATGATCAGCGACTTTTGCGTTTGAAGTTACCAACCCTGAAGGACAGGCGTGTTCGTGGCGACTTAATTGAGACTTATAAGATTATACATAATTACTATAACTGCCCACTCTCTGAGATGTTTGTGTTTAGTGAAAATGTACACTTACGCGGTAACTGCCATAAGCTGGTTCACCTACGTTTTCATTGTCAGTGCCGTCAACACTTTTTTGCTCTTCGGGTGTGTAATACTTGGAATGCCCTGACAAATGAAATAGTAAACGCCAGCTCGTTAAATGACTTTAAAAACCGATTAGATGTGTTTTTAGGTTCAAGCTAATTTAAATGGGGTACTAGTTTATTCTAGTTCATAAATTTATCATGTGTTCTTAGTTTATTTCTTTTCTTTATATCACTTACTGTATGGCTTTCTTATGTAATCATTATGTTCTGCACTTGTATATGCATTTGCGCGAGATAATCGGCTGTGCCGCCTCTCGCTTGAAATATAATAATAATAATAATAATAAAATTTAAAAACTCGTTAAGAGAGGGGCGATGCCCCGAGGACCCCCTTGGAAAGGGGCGGAGCATCGACGGCCCCCTTGGAGAGGGGCGGAGATACGAGGGCCCCCTTGGAGAGGGGCGGAGCCCCAATGGCCCCCTTGGAGAGGGACGGAGCCCCGAGGGCCCCCTTGGAGAGGGACGGAGTCCCGAGGGCCCCCTTGGAGAGGGACGGAGCTCCGAGGCCTGCTTGGAGAGGGGCGGAGCCCCGAGGGCCTTCTTGGAGAGGGGCGGAGCCCCGAGGCCCCCTCGGAAAGAGGCGGAGCCCCGATGGCCCCCTTGTAGAAAGACGGAGCCCCCAGGGCCCCCTTGGAGAGGGAAGGAGCACCGAGGGACCCCTTCGAGAGAGACGGAGCCCCAGGGCAGCGCTTAGAGAGGGGCGGAGCCCCGAGGGCCCCCTTCTTTGGTCAGGCGGCGGCAGGGGAAGGCAGGTGCGGGTTGTGTAACAGAACAGAATGGCCCAACGTTATGGGCCTAAAGATGGTGGTAAATTGAGTAGGATATTTTATTCAAATTTTTGTTGGGCATGGAGAAAAATGTTATAAGCATGCTCAGGAAGTAACTATCTACAACCAGTCTCGAACTTTGCCAGCCCGAGCGAGCTGGTAAAAGCTACTTACTTCCCTTGATGCTTAAATAACTATTTTCGACTACCATTTCCTAAAGGAGGCTATTATTTGACACTTTCCATACGTCAAAAGCATGTTGTTTTTGCATACTATGCAATAAAAATTTTTTTGAACTCATCTGTCACTTTTTTGCACGCTTCTGTCAAAACAGTTTATTAAATTCAAATATTACATTTTATTCTTTATTCAAATTTATGGTTATAGTACTATTGCTAATATTGCTAATAACAATACCACCGGAAGTCGATGGTACAGAGGTCGAAACACTGTAATCAACTACATTTGAAATGTACTTAACTTCACCCTGCTTCAATTCTGTTTTTTTGTTTAAAAGAATTTGACTTGCAGAATTTACTTTTTCCTCGATGCATTCTTGTGCGTATCCCTCTGCGACTGTTGAAGACCGCCATCCTCCGAGACGTTTCAACCTTAAAATATCAGTCCCCGCACCAACTAACAAAGAAGCTGACGACCTTCTAAAACTATGGCCTGTATAACACTCTGGATTAGGCAGTTTTAAATACGAGGCGATAAGGCTGGGCATTTTAGCAAACTGATTAATTCCAACAACTTGAACCGTACATTTTCCATATCTGTACTGCAAAAAGAATCTCCGATGTTCCACGTGTTTTGGGCGTAGTGCCATGTATTTTCTGCAAATTTCAGCAGGATTAAATATATTTTCCGTAATGGGAGGTACCGTAAATGTTCTTTGAATTTTGGTTTTCGAATCTGGAATTTTTACGATTAAGTAAGAATCCTTGTCTTCTATGTCGTCGATTTTCATCTTGGTCAGTTCATCTCGTCGGCATGCACCTGACAATACCATAATTAACACTACTTTCATTAGTAACAATTTTTCATCAGGTGATTCTACTAAAAAGGTGGTTACTTCTTCCCTCGTAAAAACCTTCGCCTTTTTGGGTTTGTACCCCTCACTTCGTCGTTTTAAAAAAGCCGTTACCTATAAAATCATAATTAAATAAGCCTGATTGTTATTTAATTATTGTTAGGTACCTTAGGAAATCTTCCAATATTAACGTTTTCCTTTGCTACCAATGTCGACTTTAACATAGAGTATTTGGACCAAAGAGTCGACGATTTTAATACTTTGGATTTTTCACCCAAATAGGCCAAAATAGCAGTTTCTGATACTTTCCGAACCTCCTTCTCGTTGCACCACGCCCTGAAAAGTTCGTATTCATTTTCGTAAAGTTTTCTTGATTTTTCAGGTAGAAGCTGAAAAGTAGCAGCGTCCGCTGCTTTTTGAATATCATCGGAGACATCACTTTCGTCGCTCATGTTTAAAAATACAATGCACCAAAACGTTACTTTCGTGGAAAAAGCAAAAAATAATGGCGACACAAACATCTGATTTTGTTTACTAAAACTAATAATACCTTGGAAACCCAAAGTATGCCTAACTTGATCTGTAGCGTTCAATTTAAAACATTGAAAGCGTATTGTAACTAACATGATTTTTAATGAGTTTTCAATTTGAAATGATGTTGAGGTTTTGTAACTTTTTTAGCATAAATATGTGGTAGTCGAAAAAATTATGTATACAACTCGTAGCTAAAGCTTCTTTTTGCACTTGTGAGATTTAAAGAATTCGCCTGCGGCTCATTCTTTAAACTTTCTCACGCGTGCAAAAAAGTGGCACTTTAGCTACTCGTTGTATAAATAACTATTTACTTCCTTTTACAATAAAGGAAGTATTGGATTCAGACCAAAAATTCGAAATTGAGTTTTCACGAGATCTTCACGTTTTTGAGTTCCCTGAACCCAAAAAACATATTTTTGTTTATTGGTCTGCCTGTGAACAGAATATCTCAAAAACGAAAAGTGGTACCACGTTGAAACTTCATATATAAGTTTTGTGTTTTATGTAGATGCGACAGAAAACTTTTGCCTAATTATAAGATCACTGTAAAAAGAAGTCGTGTGCGTGTATCACACCAGATTTTTACAATAGTATTGTACTGTAATAATGAAATACAACAATGTAAAAAGTTACGGGGAAATACAAGAAAATTAAACTGAAAATTTAACAATATTTGAAACGACATAGAAACAATAAAATATACTAGTGATTGGTACCATGTGATTTTGCGTTTAGTTGATTTAAATTAATATTTAATTTTAGATATATCTTCCTTCTCTTGGTTATTTTTTCTGTTGCAGCTGGCCAGCTGGCCTACGAGCAGATAGACGTTTACTTCCAATTGTCGCTTGTATGCTTCTTCTTGTCAAAGTAGTTGGTTCAACTCCAATAGTATTTTTTATTGAACTGCATATATTTATTGCATTGTCTTTTTCATTTTCTTTAACTAACGTATTTGTTAATTCAAAGAAATATATTTGTTTACTTAAAACACACGATGCAACTGGTTGCTGTTTAAGTTTTAAATGGTGAGAGTATAAGTAACCAATCAGGTGTACGTATGTATTCCTATATTGCTCTAGGTCTGTAAAGAATACTTATATGCATCCGGGTTGTATATTATAAGAAAATGAAACAAGCTGTTAGAACGTGGATCTCCACAAAATGATGCTTATAATGCGTTTTTCAATGGCTCGCCAGCGATGTCCGTTATTTTATTCCAAGGAACTTAGATTCATTTAAATGGGAAAAGAAACAAAATGAACATTACTCAAAGAAGTAGTGACTACTCAGGGTTTTAACGTCGTACCAGTAGTGCCCATCAAATTTTCGAATGGATTCTAAATTAGTTATAACCCTTTACATTTAAGTTGCTATGTCGAGAGAATAAAACACAGTATCGATATAGCGTTTGCTAGAAATCATGATGCTTACCATGAACTTTTTGATGACCTTTCTGTGGCGTCCGTTGCCTCTTCCCAAGGCTCTACATTAATTTTAATGTATTATACTGATTTTCCAATTTGGAAATTACAGTAGAAATTGTGCTATGCTATTATAGACCTTTTTGATGCTGTGAAGAACAGTAAGACAACTGTAATTGATACAAATGGTTCGAATACGCCTATACATTCCTGAACTTATTTAAACGTTGTCTATATCAAGTAACTGGTTTGTTTGCTTCAAACCCAGTTAAATTGTTGAGCAGTTTCAATTACACAAAGAGTTTTGACAAAGTAGGTAAGCACTGTCGCGACTGTATCACCGTCGCTCTTGTTTCCGAACCGAAGTGCGCCTTTATCACGGAACAGTAAATTAAAAATTACTCCGTTCGCTCGAAACAATACTCCGTCGAGCGAAAATCCCCATAAATACGATATTTCCTTGCTCCGTTCCTTGCAAGCTGCCGGAATTAATTAAAGACATTCATTCTGGCCAAAGCCCGATGGACAGGTTCAGACAATTGCAAAAAGGACACGGTGCGAGCCCTTTGTCTCGCTACGAAGTCTAAATACCTAACGAAACGACCTCAATTAACGCTTGCCAGAACAGTTCATTTCCCTGCAAAGACCAGCTCTATGGCAATATTCGCATTGACAGTTCTGGCTGCAACTAGGTTTACAGCTTGCGGCCAAATAGGCCCCCTCGCGCACCGACCACCGTCTCGGCAGGGTCGCATTATAATAATTACTAGCTGAAACCCGCGGCATATGCCGCATTTAAAATGTACGACGAATTTAATAACTTTTATTGCGCTAAAGAAAGCTTTAAAAGCACGCTAGAGGTTGGCAGTAAGGAAAAGTTCCAAAAAATATATTTTCAAATGGAAATTCTCTGGAAAGGAAACGCTCCCCTCTGGAAGGCGTCCTAATTAATACGACGTTGTTGAAACGCAGTCAATAAAAATTCCGGAAAGAATTAATGCTCTTATGAGATTATATGTGAGAATTATTTGCGCCACCGAAATAATTTTCAGCTGCCTGCAATCTGTGTTTGTTTTCAAGGTTTAAGCCGTTGAGGCGTTGCCCGTCATAAAAATATAAATGCGGTAACTCAAGTCTCCAGTTACGCCGTTACTGTTATTGTAAAATAACTCGATTAATTATTATTTCTTTGTCATTTTAAACTGGCATTATTATTATTATCTCTATAATAGCAACCATAAGTAACTTTTTATAATGTTTATATGCTAGCGAGTTAATTTTCTTCCTAAATCGCTAGAAAATTAATAGTAGATTGTTCTACAAGTTAAAAAAAGTGAGAGTTTTTCAGCGAATGTAAAAGTTTTACGTGGGCATTTAAGAATCACTTTTCCAATGTGTTGAACATGCAATTTTTCCGTGTAGTTGACAATTAGTTATTTAGACCACAAGTGTTAGAAGTGCAACTTTTTTTCACAAGTGTGGAGGGTTATTGAACGAGGCGCGGCCGAGTTTAATATTCCATACTCGTGAAAAATAAGCACGCTAACACGAGCTGTCTATAAGATTTTTTAAAATTTCAGGAAATATTCAAATCTAAGCCTATTTTGTATAGAATTGTATTTGCCTTCATTTTAGTCAAGTACGTTGGTCAGTTCTGGTAACTAAGGAAACGTCTGTTTAAAATCGTTCATTCCTAAATTAAAAGCAAAGTGTCACTTTTTTTCACTGAGTGAAAAAAAAAATATGGCACTTCACACACCGAAATTAATTTAAAAAAGCCTACTTTTTTAAATGAAATTTAACAAAAATATCTTTTTAAATAATTTTGGTCAAAGTATGGAAACACAATGTTTACTGTAGGTACTGTATAAATATAAATAACCATTACACATTATATGTATGATAGAATAGACCTTACTTAAAAATGGATGAATCTGTTATTAATTGTATCTTAAAACAAAAGCAATTAAAACTTGTAAAGAAACTGTGACAGTAAGTACCTGAAAAAAGTAATTGTGATTCTGTGTCAAATGTATTTTCCCCTCTTTATTGTTATTAGTAAATTGGGAGTACGTGTTTATGTGAAAGAAAACATTAGAAGGTTTCATCTTCATCATTGAACGAGTAACATACATACGTGTCAGCAAAGGTATTTTCTCAATGATGCTGTTAAAAAGAATTTCCACGCCCTTTCTTGTAAATCGTGTCTGCGTACCCTTTCTCGAAACAGTTGCTCTATTGTTCTTTCTCCTTCTACGTCCTGGATTACATTTATCCCTTTTCGGAAATACCATCTTGTTTTAAAGAATTTCTTTGTAAACAATATTTTTTGTATGCCGTTCACCACCTTTCATTGCTACTTTCAATCCGTTCATAGCTTTTACTCGAGAAAAAGCAACATATAATTGCCCATGTGAAAATACAGGAGTATTTAGATACAAACCAACTTTAGTGAACGTTTACCCCTGACTTTTATTTATTGTCATTGCAAAAGAAAGTCTAATAGGAAATTGTTTACGCTTTAATACAATTGGCAAATGGGTATCAGATGGGCATAAAATGATAGATGGAATCAGTACATACTTTCCCTTTCTTGCCCCGCATGCAACTGAGCAACCAAGAATATACCTGCCCATATGTTGTACAGTTAACCTAGTCCCATTGCATAATCCATTCCTTATATCTAAATTTCTCAATAGCATAACAATTGCACCAATTTTTAACCGCAGTTCATGAGGGGGCATACCCAATGGCGTCAATGAGTGTAAAAACTCTGTAGGAAACTGGATCACTTCTGATTCTTCGCACTCAGCTTCATCAATGCTCATGTAAATTTGTTCTTCTCCAATAAGTAATTTGAGTACTTTGTTGTTAATGTCGAGCGAGTCAATGTTTTTCGGCGTCAAAATCACTTTGCCATAAAGACTATCTGCATTGCCTGGAAGAATCTCTTTACCATATACGTCCTCAATTAAATTGCCACTACTGCTGCGGTATTGGAATTTTTTCATCTTTATCAGTTTGTATTTTACCATCACCTATAATAATAAATTTGTAAACGTAAACAGATTTACTTTTGGCGCCTAACATAAAATACATAATTGTTTTTAATTTACAAATAATTTCAAATTTAAAAAAGCCTAGGTATTTATTTTTCTTTGTTTAATAATTATTCATGCCACTTGTAGTAAAATAACAACTTACCTATATCCAAAAGTAATGTTGCCCACATATCTTCTCCTGCTGCCCTCATATTTGTTATGAATTTTATGACTTTAAAATGTGCCTATAATGACGATTTTTTAAACATGCATTAATACAATCTGATCTTGTTCCACGATGGACAACAGGAAGTACTTGGCGAAAGTAGCCACCCAAAATCATCAATTTTGCTCCAAAAACTTCATTATTACCCATAATGTTCTTGAGCAAAATGTTTACAGCTTCTAAAGCATAGTTTGGTGCCATTGGAGCTTCATCCCAAATAATAACGTGACGACTTTGTAATATGCTTGCTGCCGGCTTCTTTGGCAGCTTCCAGGAATGTATCGTAAACTTAGCCATTAATGGTTTTCAAATCATCAAATGATGTAGCTTCTTTTACGTGTAGTAACAATAATCGCATATGGCATCTCTCAACATTCTGGGGCCCAACAGTCTACATTCTACCAATTTCCTTAGCAAATCGTTTGCGTCTATTCCAGGTGGTGGCAGCTTTATTGAAAACAAAATGTTCTGGCATTGGTGAATTACCAAAAACCTTTCCCGAACTGCTAATCGGTACTCTTTTTGCGTTACTCGAGTCCTTTTTCTTAGAGATCCCTGCTTGCAAAGGTCTAAATGCCATCCAAAATCACCTCCAGGAAATAATAGAGGGTACGTCAATGGATCACAACTTTTATCCCAATAAGAAACTTGTCGAAGACCACCCCCCCCCCTTGCAAAACCTGTAAAACTGCGTGTCAATGGTACCTCACCATCTTCACCTACGAATACAGCAGCAATTACATTAGCAGCAGTTGGTGCATTATATCGCATTTGATCCATTGTTTTTGATACATCAAAAAACATTCTGACCGATGGAGTTGAACTACTTTCTAGGAGTGCTAGCCGTTTTTTTCCTCGATTACTTCTGTCATCATCCGTAATGGAGCAACGTATGGATTTATATTAGATAAAAGATCACCTAACTGACACATTGTTGATGCAATGCAACCAGAATTTGTTGAATTACGTAACCTTTCAGTAGTCGCCATTTCAGAATCTAATATATAAATATATTTGCCCGTATGCAGGTTTATTACCGACATCAGGGTACAACGGGCCAACTCTGTGGTGTATTTGACCATGTATTTTAAAACAGTATGGACCATTTCCAAGAGGAGCAACTATATTTGCACCCATTGATGCCATAGCCAAACTGCTGTTGTAATTCCTAACGTACTTGCGAAAATTGTTTGAGCGAGAATCAGTTCCATTTAAAAGATGTTCCAGTTGTATGGGATATAATTGCAGGTCTGGGAGCTTCACATTGCCAAAATTACAGCAGTCGTTGAATTCTTCCCTGCGATGACCCCTTACCTCTGCTGCAAAATGCAAGGATCCGCAATGCTTGCACTTTACGTCCATGAAACCAAGTGTATCTTCTGGCAGATCCTGCAATAGCTCACGGTTTTGTGTATTTCTTACGTAATCTTCAAAATGTCGCTATAATACAAGAAACAAATTTACATGAAAACTCAGCGCAAAATGTAGCAGCCAATTTTCTGTATGCAACAATGCTTAATATTTTTATAAAAATTTACAAGTAAATTTTGCATAAAATCTAGCGTCGTGTCATAGAGGCTTTACATACAAATGTTTACAAACCTCGGCCGTAGATGTTGATGGTAGAGGTTCGAAACGTGCAGAAAAATTTCCAGGATTTGACGATGTAAGAATAGTAGGTGCTGCATTCGTTTCAAATAACGCACCTGTAAAATAATATGTGATTAACCATCAACAATAATTAATATTTTATGACTATTCGTTATTACCTGAAGAACAACCCACAGATTCGCGAGTTAATGTTGGTAACTGTGTTGCCGTTGACGCTGATGAAGGCCGTGGTGTTTGACATAAAGCACCTAAAATTATTTTGTATTAAACGATAAATCGATAGTCAATTTGCTAATTGTTTATTATGGTAAACGATTATAACAGTATTGTATATATACAAACCTGAATTTAAATCACCAAACAATGTTGAAATCGCTGTTTTCTTCAGGCGATTCTTTAGCAGACTGGAGAACATTGATTCTTCAAAATGTGCACCACACAGCCTATAATTTTTGTACCAATTTATACACGAAGTTTCTTTGGATTCTTCCAAACCGCAGTTACTAATCCAGATCAAACACATTAAAAAATAGCCTTTTTTAGTGTTTACGGGATTTATAGCCGTGTATACATAAATAAATATACAAAGGTACTATATAATAATGCTTCAATATAACAACTGCTTGGAAAACCAAACACTTACCTCTGCTAGTCTTTCGGGAACCTAAAATAACTAACTTCTGCATTTATGATTGCAGTATTATTGCATCACGTCGATGCACACAAGTTGTAACCACCATAGCGATACTCTGCCATCACAATTGTTACAGTTTCGTTTAATAACGCAAGCCCAAAACAAAAGCAAATCGCACACAAACGTCCAAGCAGCGTGTTTGAGTTTAAGGTTATGGTGTTATGGTTGTCAACAATGTCAACCCCCAATATCAACAACCCGCTTACTGTAGCTACTGCGCATAGACTGGGAGTCGAATGTTGGAATGTTATGGATTATTATATACGTATGATACACTCGGCTGGAGCTAGATTTAAGGATTTGCATCTTTTGCTCAAAAGCATGTTAAAGTGCGTCTAAATTATTATGTACATATGGCTCTGTATTATATTTACCGTCAACCTCAGCGTTTTCCTGCCACGACCCGACAGGGCCCTTATTTGAGGAGTTTTCAATCCTTGAAATGTTGAAAGCTATGCAAATAATTATTGGTGTATAATACTTCGTCTATAGCTTCATTTGTTTAAAAAAACAGGCTTTCTTTAAGGCATATATTTTTCGAAAACAAAGTATGGAATCAGGGAATTACGAATAACATAATTATTATTTGGTTGGTAGAAATTATAAAAAAAATATTACTTTCACGACTTATTTGAATTATAATAAGACTTGAAAAAAACCTTAGTACTTCTAAACATGGATATTGGTGAGATTACTCCAATTTAGTTAAAATGCGATTAACTGTAAGGTTTCCAGTCGAGCAATCTAATTCGATTTAGATAGATACAAACACAAATCCTATTGTGGAAGACAAATCAGTGTTACAAGAATCTTGACCCGGTGTCAATAATTTATGTATATCACTGACTGTCATTGGAACTCGACGAGAAGCTTTTAGGTCTTAAGTTGTAACAAAACGGGGGGGGGGGGTTATTCTGCTTTCTCCTTTGCAAGGTCCGTGAACTACACCCAGAAAAAAAAACAGTGAAATTAAAATGCATCTTTTGATTCTAAGTCTACAACTCAAAATAATTTTTTAAAATTATTGTCAAAATTCGCGCCTAGTCTTGATGCACCCCACCTGAGTCGGAAATCTGTCAGCAGGTGGCGTTTCCTGACTGAAACTGCTCTGCAAAGTACTCCAGACGGCCGCTTTTATGCTGACATTAAAAAAAATACTTGTGCCTGAACTTCGTATCGTCTGGGTTTATTTGCGAGTGTATAGAGGTGGCTAATTAACTCGATAACATATCCTGCCCAAGTTTTATAGCTGCATTCGGAGTTTTTGTAAACAGTGATGGTATACCTTAGGGCTTTCAAGAATACATTTATCTAGTGCACCGAGACGACGCCTACGAGCCATGGAGCGGTCGTGGAAACGTAGCTAGTGCACCGAGGCCGCGTTACCTCCTACACAGTACGGGCTGTCACAGGGTTATAGGGTTCTATTATTTTTATGTCAAGAACAAGAATTGGCTAGAATGCAAAAGCAGCAGAACAGAGTAATACGTATTACGCGTTACCTACACAGTACGGGCTGTCACAGGGTTATAGGGTTCTATTATTTTTATGTCAAGAACAAGAATTGGCTAGAATGCAAAAGCAGCAGAACAGAGTAATACGTATTACGCGTTACCTACACAGTACGGGCTGTCACAGGGTTATAGGGTTCTATTATTTTTATGTCAAGAACAAGAATTGCCTAGAATGCAAAAGCAGCAGAACAGAGTAATACGTATTACGCGTTACCTACACAGTACGGGCTGTCACAGGGTTATAGGGTTCTATTATTTTTATGTCAAGAACAAGAATTGGCTAGAATGCAAAAGCAGCAGAACAGAGTAATACGTATTACGCGTTACCTACACAGTACGGGCTGTCACAGGGTTATAGGGTTCTATTATTTTTATGTCAAGAACAAGAATTGGCTAGAATGCAAAAGCAGCAGAACAGAGTAATACGTATTACGCGTTACCTACACAGTACGGGCTGTCACAGGGTTATAGGGTTCTATTATTTTTATGTCAAGAACAAGAATTGCCTAGAATGCAAAAGCAGCAGAACAGAGTAATACGTATTACGCGTTACCTACACAGTACGGGCTGTCACAGGGTTATAGGGTTCTATTATTTTTATGTCAAGAACAAGAATTGCCTAGAATGCAAAAGCAGCAGAACAGAGTAATACGTATTACGCGTTACCTACACAGTACGGGCTGTCACAGGGTTATAGGGTTCTATTATTTTTATGTCAAGAACAAGAATTGCCTAGAATGCAAAAGCAGCAGAACAGAGTAATACGTATTACGCGTTACCTACACAGTACGGGCTGTCACAGGGTTATAGGGTTCTATTATTTTTATGTCAAGAACAAGAATTGGCTAGAATGCAAAAGCAGCAGAACAGAGTAATACGTATTATATTACGCTGTTCTAAATATACAAGAATTTCTGCGATCCTAGATTGTTTACAATGGTTAAGTATAAAGCAACGTATTTATTTCAATTCTTTGTTGTTAGTTTTTAAAGCAGTCAATAACCTGTTGCCTGCATATATGACAGGAAACTTAGTGTATGGTGGTGATATTCATAATTATAGTACTAGAAATAGGCAGAATGTTAGATTACCCAAACATACAAAAAGCAGTTCCCAAAATTGTTTCTTTTATAAAGGCTTCAGTTCAACACGAGCCGCGCTAGTAAACAGACGTTTCATATTTAGCTGTTAGTTATCGCGACAGCGACACTGTGATAGTGTAATACTAAACAATTCGTTTATAAATAAGTAAACCACAACAAACGGTTTAAGTAACCTTTTATAACAAGAACCCTCTCGGAGGGGTTCTATAACCAACATGAGCCACAAAAGAAAAACCAGTGAACTTACGCCACCTGTTATAGAACCGAACAAGAAGTATTTGTTTGATCCTCACAATCTTATCGCTAATAACAGATACTTTGTAACAGACAAACAAATTGAAAATGCTGGGAAAATAGTTCATCAAGGAAACTATGCAGCAGCAATAAACCAAATGGATACCTCTGATAAGTCAACCGAACAAGAAACAACGGAAACGTCTGACGAGACACCCGAAAAGAAAATTAAAATACCACCCATCTACCTGCACAATGCAGATAAGTTAAAATATCAGAAACTAGTCAACGACCTCAGCGCAAAAGCCAAACATGAATTTTCAACAATACATAAAAATAACCAGTTACGAATAAATTTAACAACTATTGAGGACTACCGAATAATGACGAAGCACTTTAGCGACAATAATCTAACTACTATACGTTTAAAGATCCGCAAGCTAATAAATTATCGGTTATCATTCGAAACGTGCCTGTTTCATTAACGGAGTCAGAAATAGAAAAGGAATTGACTACACTAAAATACCATATTTTAAAGGTTGCCAGACTTTACAAGAAGGAGAGATACCCTATACCGTTATGTGCTGTGGAGCTTAGCAACACCAATGAAGGCAAAGAAATATTTAGCCTAACAAAATTACAGAGTGTAAAAGATGTCAATTATATGGCCACACGCGCAATTATTGCCAGTCACAGCCACGATGTGTAAAGTGTACAGGTAACCACCTATATAGTAACTGCCCAAAGAAATCAAACGAAGAACCACAATGTGTGAATTGCCTGGAAAAGCACCGCGAATTATAATTTACGAAACTTGTTAAATCAAAAAAAAAATAATTTATTCAAGTTACCGAGTTACATAAATGCAGTTTACAATGTGTCTACTAAATGCTAACTGGCATAAGAACTGACTAAGTACAGTGTGCACATGCTTATATAACATTTCTTATCACTAAAGATTCTAAGAAGCTTGAAGCTGGGGCTGGGAACTACTTCGTAAGCATTTGCCCAACATATCACTTAACATAATCCCTCCCTTCATTAGAACAGAAATTATGGTAAAATTACATTTTTATCATAATTTCTAGGGAATAATTTCGACTGGTTTTGGGCTTAATTGATTTACGTTATTCCTGTTACAAAATGCAGGCAGTTTATTATATTTATATAAAGTGAACAAAATTGCGACTATAACTAAGATTAACATGAAAAATACACTATTACTAATATATAAATGTCCGTCAAAATTTCGTTTATACACTTTTTATGCAAGTCTTTTAGCTTACTTTTTAAAGTGAATATGTCGCCTAGATCGATGTTCTCCAGATGTGTCGATGGGAGTTTATTATTTATTTGTTGTTCTTCGGTAGGCGTTGAGTTGATCATCGGCAACTGAATTATCTCGTTTACGGAATTAGAGTAATAATTTGTCCTCAGTACCCTATTTTCAAGTTTTAGTTCACATTTTGGTGGTATCTGTACAATGTAATTTCCATTTAACGGCATCTTCTGCTCACTATTTTCACAAGTGATTGTGGATATTACTTCTTTATCGGCAATCAGTAACCATGAATCTTGGGCAATTTTCTGTGTTTTAAAATGCTCTAATGTAAATATTTCGGTTTTAGATACATTATTTTTTATAAATGAAATGAGTTGAGCTTAGCAAAGTGGTTCTTCTGAATTGATTTTTTCTTGGATTTTACATAGGTGTTCGCCGTTGCGTAGTTTTTTGCAGGACTCGTCCGTGGAAATATAATTATTTTCATTGTAAAGCAAATACATTTTCTGTGGTATAATTATTTGGAAATGTTGATCGGTTTTCACAGGTAATGGGTAAAGATGATAGTAATCGTAGATATCCGGATTTATTAGAGGTATTTCCAAAATAAATACGATTCTGGATTTTATTTGATATGCTTTGACTGCAATAATGTCTTCTTATAAAGGTAAATTTTCTCGGTTGATTTTAAATGGCAATTGTTGTTCTTGTATTTTATTCTGGATAAATATTAAATTGGCTTCCAAGTCCTCAGGATCAATTATTGATGGGTGCATGATCTCGAGTTTGGTAAAAGTGATTGCTTCTTCCAAATTATTAAGTACGTACAATATTACGTTCATCATTCCTGATATTTGCAAAAATATAGTATGCATATTGATTATCGAATACATCTCCGCTTGGTGAATTGTGTTTTCTTCGATTTGAGCTTCTAATTGTTTTATTATTGATAATAATGTGTATTGGTCAACTCTCAGTGTACTAATAGTTTTGTTTACTTTATCGAGTATTTGTTCCGTTATTGATATTTGTTCAGTTACAATTTTGTCCTGGGATTCCTGTCCTTTTCGTAGTTCTTCAATTGCTTTTTCGATTTTTTCTCCATTAGTCGAATCTAAGTTTCCAGTTAGGAATTTGAAAACTGTTCCTAGGCCGTCGATTAAGCCTCGTTTATTTCTTGTAAGAAATAGTTGATTTAATTTTCGTTTAATTTCAGATGAGGTTATATTTAGCAAGGTTTGGTAATTTTGAAGTTCTTTATCGTATGTATGTCCGTGAGGTAAATTTGTAAATGCATTTTTCATTCGTTGAATGTTTAACTCCAACCATTTGTCTTCTTCTATTATTGAAGTATAGTCGATATTTTTTATTAGTGTCCATTCGTCTACTTGATTTCTTGCTTTTCCGAGTTTATGTGGGAATAAACCGGGATTATTTTCAATTTTCGTAATTACTGGCTTGTCTAGGGTAGAGATGACGGTGATACAGGTGGTTCTGTAACAATGGGTTTACTTAGTTCGTCTAAATGCCTGGATTTCTTTTTATTATTTTTGTCTAATAAAGTAGCTATTCCTTTATCGTTGATTGAACTTATAGTATATGGTCCATCGTATTGAATTCTAGCTTTATTCCTGGCGTTGGTTTTAATAAGCACTTTGTCATTGATGTTGTAATTTTCTTAGAGTTGTTTTTATTGGTTCTTTTTGTTATTAACTTTTCCTTTTCACGTTGCATTCTTTGTTGTAAAACGCCGTAAAATGTTGTTATCTTTTTCTGATGGTCGTTAAGATAATCTTCGTAATATTTTTCGGTAAGGTGTATATCGAATGGGTCTCTGACGGCTGTATGTCCGTATATTATTTCTAAGGGTGTAAATTTAGTTTGGGAATGGATAGTCTTATTGTATCCTATTAATGCATATTTAATTACTTGTTTCGGTAGCTCCTTTGGATGTTGGATTTTTATAATTCTGTAGTTTTCTATTAAAGTAGAATGCACTCTGTCGATCATACCGTTGGATTTATGATTTAAAGGGGTCGTTACGTGAATTTTAATTTTATGTAGATTTAAAAGATTTTTAATTGATTCGTTTGCAAGTTCTGTTCCTCCGTCCATGGTTATTTTAGTAGGTGCTCCATATTGAGATATGAAGGTGATTAGGTTTACGGAATTTCTATGCTATTTTTAGATGTTAAATAGTATGCTTGGCAGAATCTCGAAAATGCCTCAATTATTGTTAAAAATGCGTTTTGCTCAATTTGAAACGTATCTATATGTAAATGTTCAAATGGGCGGCTTGGCGTGCTTGTAATGTTTAATGGTTCTTCATGTGGTTGCCTTTCGTATTTGGATTTTTTACAAATTAAACAGTTATTAATATAGCGGGTAACTGTGTCTTCCATATTTTCCCAATAGTATTGACGTTTAAGTGCGTTACAGGTAGCTTGAATACCTGGGTGATTTGTTTTCCCTTCGTGATAATTATTTATAATTTCCCTTTGATCTTCTTTGTTGATCACATGTATAACTCTGTTTACGCATTCGGAAAACCGAAAATTTAAAGAAAAAAATTACCATTTTTAGACAAATCAGTGGTGCCTTGAAATTACTAAATCATCTCAAAGCATCAACAAATTAGTTTGCTGTTTATTTGTTTGCATCTGTCAAATGTAACGGTAACCAAATAAACAGCAAACTAATTTGTTGATGCTTTGAGATGATTTAGTAATTTCAAGGCACCGCTGATTTGTCTAAAAATGGTATTTTATTTCTTTAAATTTTCGGTTTTCCGAAATGTAAAATGGACACAGATTTTTTTCTCTACAAAAAACTTGAATACAAGTTTGCTCTAAAATAATTAGGGAAGCAAATATTTTCATATGAAGAAATTACCATTGAAATCCCTATGGTGCGTAAAGCATTTCTACACCCTGTATATGTATACAGCGTGGAAATTAAGTAACACATAAATTCGGTAACTTCGTTAACGTTTATTTTTAGGAAAACTCTCACTTTAAAATTTTATACCGTTGAAAACAGATTAAAGCTTACTACCGAAATAAATTTAAAAATATGTTTGTCAATTAAAAAAATATTGATGTCATAAAATTTAAAATAATTGATATAAAAAATCTCAAAAACACCTTAAAAGGGCGTTGGAATTTAAACCGATACACCTTTTCGAGCCCTTTTCCCAAAAACAAAGATTAACAGAGTTAGCGAATTTATACGTAACTTAATACGAAATAAGCGAGCGATTAGGGTTTGCGATGGCGCGCTCGTAAGGACATGAGAAAAAAGCAGAGGGGCTGCGGCATTCTGGAAGATGCTTAGCGCCGCGTGAGCAAGAGGTCCTATTTGGTCGGGCCTGCGACCTGATGCCCAATAAGGAAGTTCTGGTGCCGATGGTGCTGAAGGTGAGTAGTGCCCGTCAAACGAGGGGACAGAGCTATTGCGGGGTTTGGTTCGCCTTCTTGACGAAGAAGTAGCTTTGAGTTGAATACAAGACATGCGACTGCAAAGATACTCAAATCTCCTGGGAGAAATAATGGTTCGGCTGCCGAGATGAAACGCCAAAACTTTAGACGCACAGGAATAGTCCGGCCAATGTACTTGACTGAAATTTGCTGCCGATCCTCGAGCTATTTAGTCTCCCTGAGTCCAATAGTTGCAACGATCAACGTCAACCTAAGGCCGAGAATTTTGCCATCAAAGAAGACCCCATTAATGTGCGACGTAAATTTGTTTCAATTTAATCACTCGAATTTATGTTTGATTGCATAGCCAGGAAGGCGGTTTCGTGCGGATACCTGGATTTCCGTCTAATATATAAGACAGCGTTTTTAGGCGATTACTATGTTACTTCTGTATGAAACTGTTGGGCAGCTGTAGACAGCGAGGCGTCACCCAAAGGCAAAATTTGTTTCGAGAAGAGCGCGGTTTGTGGACTTGTTTCAAACCGTAAGCCGCCGTTTGCTTATAGACAGAGCGGTCTCTGTTTCTCGATAGCTCACCAACGGCCGCCGTGGACCATTGCGTGGAAAGTGAACAAATTAATAAATTCATATCATACCCAAATTGGAAAAACTAGATACGAGTTGAAAACCCTGATTACAACGTTCTCAGAAAATTCGCAAAAACCGGTATCAAGTCTTGTTGAAAAATCTTGCAACCAGCTTGACTTACGTGAATTTAGTTCAAAGCAAATTCAGATAACAAGAAGTTATGAAACTAACAGTACGCTTTCAGCTAGTGCACTAATTTGAAGTAGATCACAACGAACGTTATTGCGATTAATAGTTGGCTTCCTTACTTATTGTCGAATACACTTTTATCTGAGTACCATGTTCTAATAAATTAGTGCTGTTCCATCTCTCTTACTGCACGTGAGAAAAAGCCAGTTTGAATATTACACTAAACTTGTAAATGGAGAATCTAAAACCCTCAATTTTAGCTTGTGTGTTACTATTGAGTGAATCTAATCTGAAAAAAATTGATTAAATCATAAAAAGATCCTTTTATAATTGCGATTATACCATATCTTAGGTGATATTCTTTTAGTTGATAATGCCAACATATTTGTTATAGGGCGTATGACATGATATTTTTAACGGTATTATAAGTGCAGGAGATGTTATTTGTATTACAAATTCACCCTATAACCATTTGACATTAAAAACGAATGTCAACATCTGTGAATTAGCTATAAAGGATAAGTAGTGTTTAAGTATGTACAATGATATTTCTTGTAGCCATCGCTAACAGACCTCCATTTACAAAAACTACTCTAATTATTGTACTGTTATTAAAGACTCGTTCCCAGTTATGGCATGTTGTTCTAGCAAACTCCCAGAAACAATTAAGTCATTGGAGGTAAATTCCGTTTCAAGCTCTTAAGCTAACCGTCCTATTCAATCTCGCAAAGAAAGTTTTCCTTTATCTGGTTTTCTTTATCTGCACTCTCGTAAATCCTTTATTTGGTGTCCCATTTTTGCGACTAACAGCTTGAGCAGAAATAACGGCTGAAGTACATTTCGAAGAACTTAATTATACATTAAGATAAAAAAATTAAAACTATGCACTTAAACGATGGTTAGTGCGATTTATACGTTAACTTTCTCTCGTGTTCAAAATCAAAATCCCACTATTATTCGTTTTGTGATGTTTTTTTGCGCCTCTTGACGATTCTCAAACTTAATAATCTGTATATAAAAATAAATTGACTTTACGTATGTGAAGATGCAAAAGACAAATTGAAACTCTAATAGCTTAAAACAAGGTGGTTGGGGTTGAAGCGGAAACGGAGCAACGAATCAGAGAATGTAACAAATCAAATGAATAACATAAAGCATGATCAAAAATAATTTTCATCTAGTGTGGTCATGGAATAGTTCATAATTTATGAGTGCAGCTACGTTTCTACTCAAATGTCAAACGTGACATTTTATTTTTAAGTGAATTATAGTTGCATACATAAACTAGGAATTATTTCACAGCCATACTAGATGAAACTAATTTTTGATCGTACTATACTTGGATAATTTACAAATGTATAACGAAATAAATTGAGATATAAATTTTAAAATAATAATTACTCTGCTAACCGTTCCATATCAGATGAAAGCGATAAATTCAGGAAAAGGGCGCTGCGGTTTGATGTAGCAACCATAGATTTGTAAAACACAACCTAAGGGAACGTCTGCATTAAATTGGGGTTGAACAAACCTTACTCGAAACCCCTTTCAGCTGCCTTACTTTTTCCAGCTTTCCGAACCTCGGGCCACGCGTCAGCATGCCGTTGAAAATATTTGCGTTTGAAAGTTCGCTGAAAGTTTTAAAATGGGGCACGAATCGGCGATAAGTTTATTGCGAACTCTCCGTATCTGGAAAATTCCCTTTGACGCAGCATTACCACCTGCTTAGAAGTTGGAGGAATTTAAGGCGTGATTATTCCTCACCTCAGGAGAGGAGTTCTGGAAATGCATTTAGATTTGGCTCGTTTGGACCCTCCCGTCTGCCTGAGCTCCGATTTAGGGCGGCATTAAGCGATTAATAACTAAACTGGGGGCCCTTAAGAAATCCGGACGCGCTGAACTTTGGCTTAAGAGGCCAGCTGCGTGAGATGCTTTTCGTTAATCATCACTCTCATTAACTGCAGCATGAAGGTCTCTTCTCATTAAAATATCTCGGAAAAAAGTTTCACGTGTGGAATTAAATCCCCATCCTCAAGGTGCGTGGTAGAACTTGCACACTTCATCAATAAAGAGCTTCAATTTAAATATCTCAGGGTTTGCCGGATTAACGAGAAGCCGGAAAACGCTGAAAGTACGCTTTAATCCTGTTCGAGAGCCCTCAAAAGTGGCGGCGCCTGCGAGCCGAATTACTGTGTAATATATTTGCCCTTAATACACCCCGGTGTATAATTTGTAATAAATGCTGGCGTGGAAATTAATTTCACTTGCCCGATAAATATTTCCGCTGAAATTGTTAGTTGGTTGTCACGACGGTTAAAAGCTGAGGAATGTTTATGAAGGTGTTATTTAGTATATTGCTTCATTGAATTAGTTTCTCTTTGTCGTTTCACATTATTTTTCTGGTTCATAATTTCTTCTTGTTCTTTGTCTGTCTCTACTTATTCTGAAGTCAGTATGATTCCATTTCAACCATTCATTTAACGACTACTTCACGCGTTTCTTGTACTTGCTGAATATATTGTTATGATACGACTCCATTATGCTCGTGGTTTAAATTAAAATTTATTAAAGAAAATGGGATGTTATTACTACCCATATCAACCCATTGTAATAAATGATGATGTTTAAATAGTTCCCTGAATAAATCTGAGATAAGGCAAATTAGTATTTGAAAGATAGCTATTGGAAGGTTACAGGTGGATTAAAATAAATAAAATATTAAAAATACGATTTAAGAATCAATGACAAGTGCAAAATCCTAATAAGGGTAGAATTAAGTAGGTGAATATCAAATGAGAATATAGACTAGAATGCTTCAATAATGATATGGGGTAGTTAAGGAATTTGTTTAGAGAGAGTAAAAACAACAAACTGAAAACATGTATTAAATAATTTGGTATCACTAAAATTAAGGAAGATAACCCTGTTTATTTCTATTTATGGTTGGGATAAATAGGTGACATTAACAAAATTTGCGTGGTGTTATAAAAATTAAATTTGAAACGAACAAGCATAAGAAAAAGGATTAACTGAAGAAGATTACTGTAAAATAGTCAACGAAACTAATGGATAAAAGAATTGTAATATACAAGTAAAATACTAAAGGGGCATACTGGGTCAGCTTTATTTTGAATTACATTTGACATCTGACGGGAGTAAAATGGGATTAAGCAAGGATATGTATTTTTGAGTGGAGCTTCCAAAGGGGTAGCATATTGGAGTGAAGGAACGTACCAGGTAGCAGTGGACTGTGCCAGAGTTCGAGATTTGTTGCTGCTGGGTAGTAGGAGCGAGTTTGCTGTTGGAGAGAGGTGCATTGCAGTAGAAAGACTGAATGGGGTAGAGCAGCAGATATCACACAGGTTGCTGTCTTAGAGCTTGTGTAAGAACGATATAAGGTGAGTGATTTCTTAGAGCATACTAACTAGAAAGTAAATAAAGACGTTAATAAGGTGAAATTGATTATCAAATATAAACTTACTGTGTTGTTAAATATTATAATGTACCATTCTAAGGATTGGGCATTTGTCATTTAAATTTGAAAATAATTTTTGACGTTTAGTTGACATTCAGATGTGACTTACGATTTTAATGAGGTTTTAAAATATTGAAAGATCAATCTTTCAGTATCAAGTAACTAGATAACAGATCCCACCCCTGTAAGAGCTATCATAAAAAGAAATAATTGACATTATTATTCAAGTAGGGCAATTAATAATTTAAAATACCTAATTAACATCAATATTTGAAAGTTATATATATGAGTTAAAAAAAAAACTCATTTATGAGTTAAGATAGAAAATTTAGTCATGTCTTAACTTAAGTCTGTAGGTGACTGTCAGATTGCAATTTGTATATGAACACATCTGTCACTGTGGCAGGTAAAAGTTTACACTGCATTAAGTTTAATTGTATCTAGCAAAAAGGAAAATAAGATGGCATGTACGCAACAACAACGAGTGTAATAATCATAACGGTCAATAAAAAATGTTTTGTATATTTTTAAGAAAATAATTTAAGTTCAAGATGTAATTTAGTTCTTTCTGACTTGGTAGTTCATTTGCATCAATTGGTTTATCTCAAGTTACGGCAATCAATTGGTTTATCTCAAGTTACGGCAAACTTCAATTTGATCATGGCATGCTGCGAGTGAGTTTTTTTTTTTGAACACACGATATAATTTTTTGGCGATAATTTGTGATAGCAGCATGGCTAATAAAATCGTACTTGTTTGTACCAGTATGGCTACCCACATAACAAGCGAGCGGTATGGCAATTATATTTTTGGATAATTGGTGTTTAAATGAAGTAGTAAACAAAAATTGAAGCTTGCCGCTATTATTTTTTTTGCAATGAAAAAATTACCAGTTTGACCTAGTATGGCGGACCTGTATACCTTTCTTATCAGTATGGCACATAATTTCCGTCTGGGTTTAGGGACATTGTCTATCGATTACAACGAACATTAGCCTTGTCGCTTTAAAAAAATATATTTAAATTTATTAACAAATTTCCAAAGTCGCCGTTAATATTTCTAACCACAGTTCGGCTGCCATACTTGCGTTTTGGACACCTACTTGGGTAATATAAAAAGGTTTACTACCTACCGAGCTTGCCGCTATGACTAGTAATTTAGGTGTTATGGTCTAAAAGCGGTGGCTCCTTGGAATCGGATGGAAAATAGACGAAGTTTATAATGGCTTGGTCACAACCTACATCGTTATTCCATTTTATTTTTATTGTGGTTATATCTCTAGAACAGAATTTCTTTAGTGCCAAAAAGTCTAGATTATTTCTTATAAGGATGCATGTTCTAGGATTTGCATGATTATAAATAAGCTTACCTTTAGCACCCCCTAATCCACGGACTTGTCCCTTAACTATCCATGGTTCTTAAGTGAGTGCTAAATCGATGTCGTCTGCTACCAGCTTTCTGCATAGATTTGCAATGGCTGCTTTGCAGTGGTTGAGGTTTAGTGCAAATTAACCATCACCACTGCAAATTTTAATTTGCACTACTTTCAGGTACTTCTTTCCTATTCGTGGAGCGGATGATGAAAGTGACCTTATTGAGATCTAGGTGCGCTACACAGTTGATTGATGTTATTGCTTGTTTTGCAGTGTCATCATTGCTGTGAACGTTCTACCGCCGTCTTCTAGTGGAGTAACGTTGAGTATCGGTCTGGAGGTCTGCTTCCGTTTGTTTTGTTTTCCGCTCAAATCGAGAATAACCTCGGGTTTTTGTTTGTCGTACCACTTGACGGAGTTAATAACTTTTGCCCGCTCTTTTACCTCCAGCTTGGCATTGGCCCACGGGTGCAGCTTACGTACTTGCTCACTTAACCAGTGTTTTGTGAGTTCGTCCATGCATGCAACCAGCTTCGAGATAATGACTGTTAAAGAGAGGTGTATTTTCTTCTTCTTTCATCTGGAAGATGAGATTTATCAGACTGCGTCTGACTAACTCACCTTGTTCTTTTGTCAGTTTGACGTCTGGATATCCAGCAGGGTAGATGGCCATCTTCACCATAGTGGCTGCATCAGCAAAATCGAGCTTGCTGGTGAGGTCGGCTTGTCTACTTTCTGTCTGGGCCTCTTTTTGGTGTTAGGGAGCGGCTTCGTCAGAGCGTAGCCTCTTTTGGTCCTGGTTGTTTGACGGTCTGCTGCCCTCTTCTTCTCCATCTCCTGTTTTTTTAAGTTCGGGTCGTACTTAGTGTCCTTGGCTTCGTAGGCTCGTTTGGTGCGTTCTCTGCGTTTCTTGACTGTAAGTTTTACCTTTTTGAGGGATACTTTGCCTAGTTGGTTGGCTATGTCCTCTCCGGTTACGGCCTTTTCTTGCTCGGAAGTCTGTCCTTGACTGGAAGTCTGGACTGTCAGCTCTGCAGTAGAGGCACACTGTTCACTGTTTTTATCTCGGTCACCAAAATCTGAGCTTTAGTGTCAGAAGTGGTGATGACTCCATGAGTGTGTCGTCTTCATTCTGTGAAAAATCAGTCGTTAAATACATGCAAGTGAATATTTAATGCAACTGTAAGGGGTTTGGATAATTACTTCTGGAGGGCACCTGGTATCCAGAAGGCTCCGTTCACGACGCATATTATAAGCCCCTGCGCCTACACTTGCTGGTGTTCTGCTTTGCACGGGTTGCATAACACATTCGAAAAGGGGATTTTGGAACCAGACAGGCTGGTCTTCTAGACAGCCATGCATCTCTTGAGCCTGGTCTCCCGCCGTGAGATTTAGAAGTTTTATTGAGGTCTTCTCCTCTTGGTCCGGGGGGTGAAGCCAAGACCTCCAGCACAGATATCCCCCGTAATATATGCCTATAGCAGAGATCTACATGTATGGTATAGCGGCAATGACGTGACCAGAGGTTCGCCTTTTCCGGCATCGTTACCTGAAGTGCAGATTATTAGCCACGACACGACAGCTGGGTTTGGGGGATGTTTATCGATTTCCCAGTCTAGATGCGCGAGGTTCAGTCTCAACGGGGTTATCGCGAGAAGGATGCAACCGCTAGAATCGCATATCACTGATCGTTGCCAGTGATACCCTGCGGTCTTCTTTGTTGTCAGGCGGAAGGTGCAAGACCGAAAAAACTCGGCATGAATCTTCACAACGTTTATAGCCGTTCAGTTCAGCTGGCAATGCTCGACCCCGAACCTCAGTGGTGCTCACCCAGTCCGAAACCGCCTCCGCAATCGAAGCCGTCGCTTGACCCGATCAAGTGATTCGCTGCCCGCCTACGAGTTCTAAATCTAGAGACGCTCCTGGAGAAACCAACCCCTCCTGAAAACCTTACATGCGGTATCGTCTCATCATCATCATCATCCTTCAGCTGTACGCGTCCACTGCTGAATATAGGCCTTCTATAATGTCATACAATAATTCCTGTCCTGAGCGATGTTTATTCAGTTGCCTGCTATTCTCTTTATATCATCTCTCCATCTCGTTGGTGGTCTTCCTCTACTCCTCTCATCAGCTCTGGGTGTCCATTCCATCACTTTCTTTGTCCACCTGTTCTCCGCCATTTGAGCTATGTGGCCAGCCCATCTCCATTTACTCTGTGTTATTCTGTACTGTATCCATTATCCTGATCCCCAACATAGCCCTTTCCATTTGCGTTGTGCTACTATAAATTTGTTTGCAGATTGTTTCGTTAGTGTCAGCGTTTCAGCGCCATATGTGACCACGAGCAAGGTACACTGTTCGTAGACCTTTCTCTTTAAACACATTGACAGATTACCGTTTAGGGTGTTTCCCCCCATTTTACCGAAGGCTGCCATCCTAGCATTAGGATAATGGGTCTGAAGTTTTCTGGAGTAGTTATGTCTCTTTTTTCTGTAAAAGGATAGCTATTGCATTATTTAATTTCTTTGAGATTATACTGTTAGTTAAACAAAGGTTGAAAAGGCTTACTATTATCGCTAGCGCCACCCATTTTGACAGCCTGTGTTATAATTTGATCCTCTCCCGGAGCTTTGTTGTTCTTCATGCCTTTCAAGGCGTTTCTGGCTTCTTCTTTTGTTATGTCTGGTATCTATTCCGAGCCTTGATTGATTACTTTGTGATCTTGTCCTTGTGCGTTATTACCTGGTTCTATTCTTCGGCTTTTATAAAGTTCTCTATAAAATTCTTCTGCGATTTCTAGTAGTTTCTTCCTGTTTGTTGTTTCATGCCCATAGGTGTCTTCCATCAGTTAACTTACTTCTAAGCACCTTTATGATTTTGTTTTCTTCAATTACTTGTCTAGTTATCTCTGTGTTATATCTTCTTAAATCATTACGATTCTCTTTTGAAATTGTCTTATTTAGCGTTCTTAGTTCTTCTGAATCTATATTTTGTTCTTCTCGTTTAGTTTTCCGTTGAACAACCAAATCTTTTGTATGTTTGTTCAATTTTTCTGCCTTGGGTTTTGTCTTTTTGCAATGTTGTTGCGCTTTTCTCAATACTTCGGTGATAGTTTCGTTCAGAGTATCTACGTCATTTTGATGCTGGTAATTTAAATTTTGTGTTATGGTTTCTTGATAGCCTACAATATCTTCTGGATCATTCCTTTTTTCGTATCATTTTGGTTCTTTCATTTTTCAAATTGATTTTCACTATTGCTCTTACTGCTTGATGGTTACTTCCAATACAAAGTTTATTTAATACTGTTATACCTGTGACATTTCGTTTGTGTTTTGTTATAAAGAAATCTATTTATTTTTTGTGTTTCCATCTGGGCTTACCCAGGTCCATCTCCTATGGGCTTTCTTCTTAAAGAATCTATTCATTAAATGTAGATTATGATGCTGTAGGAAGTTGATCGTTGTTTGTCCTCTTTCATTTCTCGTCTAGCTGTCCCCAGTCAAAACTCGAAGAATACGTCGCCAAATAACTGCACCATCGCACTAAAGCCCCCCCCCCCCCCCCGAATACGAAAATTGTTATGTGATAAGCGCAATCCAAGCTACAACAAACCACGACTTACCTGAATGAGAATACCATCTGTACTCACAGCGGGGTCCTAGAGTACCTCCAGACGAATTACCAAGAACTCCATAAAGAACCTGGTGCACACAACGACGTTCAAAATTGCCAGATGTGCTGTAAAGCTGGAATAGAAATATTTTAAAACAGCTACAAAGCAAGCTGTTTTTCTGTTTTGGCATTACTTCTGCTACTATTTTCTTCCTTTTAGTATCGGTAACAATTCACAGAAGTGTATGAGTTGTACTAACAGACAAATTCTCACAGTCCATCTTTTTAACCGTGGTTGCGTTTCCAATTTTTACCAGGCTTATGTTTATTAGGATTGCAAACATGAATTTTAACAAATCGCAGGTAGCTCACTCATAGCCCTCTGTGTGAGCAACTGCACAATGTTTCATTATGAATATTTCTAATTGAACGTTTGCGTAATTGCGAGTTGATATACTGCTTTGCAAGAATATTTTTCTATAGGTTATGAATTCCTTCTTCTATCCAAAAGTATTATCTTGCATCATAAATCTTCTGTCATACAGACGAAAGTACTTATTGGACAACTGGTATTGAGCAACATGTGGGTTACATGCTACAATGGTTGTACCCCTTATGGAACTATACCTCTATATCATTTAAATATGTATGTCTAATCAAATTGTTTAATTTTAATATTGATTTATAATTAATAATTACGTATTTTCTCCGCCAAATAGAGAAGGCTGCTACGGATTGACCGGAAAATAGCAAGCTTTGGATGCAGAAGAGGTAAAGATGTCGTCTTATGGCATTAGATTAAACAAAAACTAACAAAGTAGTTACACTGAAAACATAGCCTTAAGTGGTATCAGAATTTTGAAAGTGTCTTAGAAACTTTCAAAAAAGTTGTGCAAAACTTTCCAGCTTTACGTAAACAGCAAATCCTAGCATCCAGCGCTTTATTTTCTTGTGTGAAGAATTGTCTCTAAAAAGCTTCTAGCAATTAAAAAATCACATTAATTGCAATTCAATTAGAACTGTTGAAGTACATTCAGTCTTGCACTTTGGGCGAATCTCATCAGGGAACAAGTCGAATAAACTTCAATTTAGAAAGCGCACGCAAACAATAACCGCAAATTCATCCTACACTTATTTGTTGCCGAGAACCCCAGCCAGTCGAGCTTCGGCCCGATTGCAGCATTCAGGGAAAGCAAAGCGAAATTAACGGAGTAATGAAATCGCGATTGATCAAACGTGGCGCTCTTTTAAAACGTAGCTGAACCAGTGTGTTTATAATTCCCGTCAGGCTGCTGGCGGTTCTTTTCGATGTAAACAGGGAAACCAGCCGAAACACAAACGCATACTAATGACCGCACTACAATTAAAAGTAATTTATTAATTGTGAATTACCTGCCCGCGCGAATTTGCATTTTATTTGCTTATACGTTACTTGGGCGACCGGAATGCCCGCAGTCCATGAATATTTGCCTTTATTATGGCAAATGCTTTCTTGGGGATATTTAGTAACTTTTTTATTCGTTTTGTAGTTACATAGCTAATTGCAGAACGACCAAAATAGGATATATACAAAATAACCTTCCACAAATACGCTCTACCTGAAAAAAAAAGTAATCGATGCAGGACATCTCATAGTTCAAACACGACCTACTGAAAAGGTTTTAATTTACAAACAATTTGATGTAAACTGAACAAATGGGAACAATTTAATTTAAAACGGATATCCTTACTTGTGATATATGAATGGTACTGTACTACTTAGAATTTGTAGCGTTCTGGTTTACTTACAGCGGCTTTTTGTTACCGACGTTGTTAAGTATAATGTTTTTGCTAAAGTGTAAAAATAAACGTAAGTGCCCAATATTAACGTTATATTTAAAACAATTGGGTTATAGCAGATTGTCGAAGAGGAGTCGTGGGCATACTAAATTTACCCAATTGCTGAAATCAGTAGCAAACCAATAGTTAAGGGCGCCATGTTCAACCATGCTGAACCATACGGAGTAGTCGAGATACGGCGCAGGATAAGCTGCAATGAGCCAATCAATACCCAAGACAAACAACAACGGCTAGGCTCATACGTTAACAATACATTTATTCGGGACAGCGACCTTAGTACATCCAAGGACAGGTGTTTTCGTAAGTATTTGAAAGAGGGCGATTATGTAAGCATTACGCTATCAAATAGTATAGAAGATGTGTAAGTAAAAGGGTTAGATTAAAAAATAAAAGCCCAGGGAGTCGATTGAGCCAAGTGTAGAAACCTAAATTAAAATGAACTCTTCTCAGGCGCTCTATTATAGTTATTTGGAATTATAATATACGTATTATGCCGCAGGATGAGGTGTCTCCGAACGGGCATAAATGTGGATAAGGTAGAAATTATTGTATTAAGGAAAATGGGAGTTCTTCGAATAATCGATGGATGGCACTTGCATCAGTAAAAAACACACAAGGTAAATAGTATTTGTTAAACTACAGCTGCTTCATTACCAGAACCGGAGCAACAAAGATACCATCAATTTAGATCGGTAAATAAGTGATGGTTGCTTACTGCTTATAAAGGTTTGAACAAAAATTAAGATGTGCGGTGGGTAGTTCCTATGACTGGGGCGATTCAATAAGCCATGCATTTTCCTCGTACAGGAAAACATAAGATGCGAAGCCAGGTGCGCGAGAAATTGAAGCAATTGGAAAACTTGACGTTAATAGCTGCGGCCTGAAAATAAATTCAATAACACATTACACCAGCAGAGATTACCAGATCCTACTTAACACTGAGGGCGGCTAACAGACAGATGTTTTACTTTCGAAGTACTATCACATCCTAAGGTAATCAGATGGATTCAGAAGTTCATCAAATCAATAAGACCAAATCTACCCCAACCATCCTCGAACAAACACTTCGAATAGCATCGAAAGTAAAATCAAGATTTTAAGGCTGATCCCCGCCCTGAAACAGCGTATAGAAGGTTTTCGAAAAAAACGAATGCCAACTAATCATTAGAAATCACTAGAAACTATTTAGATAACTAAAAACGCACGACGGTGCTTGAAGTTGCCGGACTCACAGCAAGAGAGAGGGGAAATTCGAATTGACAATTTCGGACCGTAACAACTTACAAGAGTACTCGTAATATTAGGTAATAGTATATTATACATCAAGGTAGCGAAGCGCAGTATTATAACCTGAGCGCATATTAGATACTGAGCGCGCAGCGCGAAGTATCTAAAGCGCGAAGGTTATAAGACAATTCGCTACCGTGGTGTATATACTATTTTTTGCACTACCAAACAGCTTAATACCTAAATTTCCAACAAATTTCGAAAATATTTTAACTGTCAACCTGACAATACAGCTCTTTAAAACGTCAAAATTAAAATAGTCATATTTGGTAACTTAGCAATTTATTAGTTACCACGGTGAAAATTGTTTATTTTACTTTCTCTCCCTTGGTAGAGAAAATCAACTTCACGACCTAAAAATAGGCCAATAACAATGCGTTCTGAGACTAGTAGTGCAAAAAATTAATTATTGGAAGTACTGAAACATACTGGCGATTCTTTGCAGAAGCTACTTTACTTTTCTTATTGCCGAGTTTAAGTTACAATTTGTAAAGCGATTTATCTAGCGCTAAGCGCCCTAGTGCTGATTGTTATCGACCCATAGATGGTGTCATAATTAGAAATATAAATGGAAGAAACAAACAATTTAAGTTTTTTGGCGTTATTAAATCAATTTTAAATCATAATTCGTATACGGGTTTTGTGTAATAATCTTCAAAATATAATCGCGGGCAACACACTTACATATAATTTTGCCCGTACCAAGAGTCATCGTGCTGGTTGCCTTTAGAAAACTGCCCTCCGGACAGTTTGCATTGCAACCAGCACTTGACCCTTGGCGCGTGCAAAATTGTCGGTAAGTATGTCTAACCCTTGTTATATTGCTATTGAAAATCAAGCACTTGCATCCTTAATTTTAGGAACGTACTCTAGAATCACCCTGTATATACTGTTACTAAGCTGTTACTACTACCCCTATCTGTTATCTATTTGTTCTAAGTTGGCCATTTTATCTTCTCTTGACCATTTGTTTAATAATTGTTCTAAAAATGTTCGGATGCATTATCGTGTCTGCGGATCAGGTTTCCATTCTTAGCCTGGCATAACCTTGTACTTTGTTGATATTCGCGTTTGATTGTTTTCAGTTGTTGACAGAAGTGACGGATTTGCTTTTGGTAGGCTTTTTTCAATATCTTCTGGCGTCTGGAGTTGATGTTTTACTTTCTTCTCGCTACGTAGTTTCTTATATTTTTCATTTGTTTATTGTATACCTAGTTGTTTATTTTCTCGCGTTCAATTTTTTAAAATTTTTCCTCTTGCATTTGTTATGTTCTATATAGCATTTTTAGACTCCAGGTAATAAAATTTTTTCGGTGTTTGCTGCTGTTTAACAGGCTGTTTATCCTTTTGTGGCTATTAACTGGGCGTACGTTTTTTCTTCTTCTGTTAGGTCTTTTCTCTTGTTCCAAGAAAGATTCTTGCCAGCTCTCTGTCCTCAGGTTTTGTTCTATCAGGAAATTTTATTTAACATATCTTGGCTATTCAATCTTGCCAAGCCAAGCTAATTCTAATTAATTTGGGTACAGCTTTGGAAATTAATTATTGCTTTACAAATCATTTTCGTGAACGAATTTCAATATTGAAATAGGTGGTCTGATAGGGAGACGCAGTAAAATGATGAACTTCGAAAACCGATAAATATCAAATTTGTGTTTTTTAATAGTAAAATGTGTTATTTTTGGTTAATCTCAAAGGCAAAACATAGTAATTCAATAAATTCTATTTACTATTATAGTTGGGAGCAAAAATAAAACGCAGTAATAAAAATTGTTGACCTAGCCAGCTCAGTGGAGGCGGGGGCGGATATTACTATAAGATTGCTGGCTCACCGCTTGTCAAGATAAGTTGCACCCTAGGGTACCTCGACAAATCCCGGATAAATTGTTAGGCGCCAGCTGTTTAACCCTAGACGTATCGTGGAAAGTCTCTGAACAGGAATCGGTTAAAGTGCTTAGCTCTACAAACTACCTGCGTCGTGACGTCAGGTAGCATTACACAAATGCTTAGAAATTACTTCTTACGGTAGCATCCACAGCATTAAGGTATGATGGTCTTGTGTCAGGATCCAAAGGTGTGCAAAAGGCGTTTAAAATAGTCAAAGCGGGGACATATACAAAACTTTAGTCCGTTGAAAGCACCTAGCTTCTTAATTATACATTTGTCGTTCTGGAAAAATAAAGAGAAAGGTCTCTCAAAACCAATGTATATTGGCAGTTGGAGAAAGTCGACGTACGTAGTGGCGGTAAAAAGTGGAGAATGTAGGATGGTGTACCCAATTTATTGTCTAACGAAACGATCGAACAAAGGCCCCCGATACGAACATCTAGGTTCCAAAAACGTGTATTCGAATGCCTTGGATTGCTATCCCCGACATAGTCGAAATGGCCAAGAATCGGCCATTATTATACCAGGACTGCTGCACTACTCGGTTTGCTAAAAAACAAACTAAAGCAATAACATCCGCTCCCGTCCTGGCCAGAATATCACTTGCAAATGCCTGTCTCTAGCTTTTTGAGGCAGACAATTTAAAACTTTATAACAGTATGTTATTTTGAATATCTTTTGGCTGTGTAGCTTAATTATTAAGTGTCTCGCAATCGTTGAACGATGAAGCATTGAAAAATTCCAGTATTTTGTAATAATTCCATAAATAAAAAAAATTAAATACGTTTGCATAAGCAGAAGAAAAGCTTTCAGCAAAATTTCATAAACTAAAGTAGAAGTTTTTTTTCTACGTAGAAACCGTGGTGGTCGGACGTGCCGCGGGCGAAGTGAACAATAAGTGTGAAATAGTGCGAAAGTAGTGCTAAATTAGATTAAATAGTCGGCGCAGGGTAAGCAAGGGGCCTGAGTAAAGCGTAATTTAAGGGAAGTTTTAAGCTAAATCAACAGTAACTAGAGAAGCTAGAGAATAACGGTGAGTTTAAGCTGCAAGTTTTAAAAGCGGAATAGGCAGAGCGAAGGTCGAGCGGGCAACCGCGTATCACGAAAGGCCAGGCGAGGCGCGATAAGTGCAACGTTTTATTAAACCGGAAAATATAAAATTAGTAAACAGATTAACCAGAAGTTAAATAAACTAAATAATCTAGAGGAGGCAACGGAAAGTATAAACCAGAAATTAGATAATATCGGTAAAGAGTTTGATGAGATGAAAGCTGAAATTGGACGCGTTAAAGATGAAAACGTAAAGCTAAAAATACAGATAACAGGTCAGGAGGAGAGAATTGTATTACTGGAAAAGGAGATAAGAAAGAAAAAAAATAATAGTACACGGATTACCAGAAACAACAAGAGAATCTGAATTAGAGTTGAAGGAAAAAATTAGGACACTACTAAGGGATATTGGAATAAAAATATACATAGAAAACGACACGCAGGAGGTAAGGAGATTGGGAAGGTACAGTCAAGAAAGTCACAAAAGTCTGCCAATAATGATGGAAATGACAACATTTAACAAAAAAGTAGAAATTATTAAGGCAGCTAAAAATTTGGAGGGCTTGAAAATATCAATTACCGAAGACTTCCCGAAGGAAATCCAGATGCAAAGAAAAACCCTGATACAGCATATGAAAGACGCAAGGGAAAATGGGCACAAAGCAAGTGTTGTCTATAACAAATTGATAATAGATGGGAGGATTTATACAATTGAGCAGATTGATGATTGTAAGAGCGGAAAGACAGTGAGACAAGAAAATGAAAATCAGGAGGGAGAAATAATAGACAAAAATAAATATGAAAACCGGAATGGATTGGAAAAATACCAGAAGGCAAGGACAGCGAGCGAGAGGTGACCCGGAGATACAGAAAACGAGGAAGTGCGGAAGCAAATGAGGATAATTGCGAATACATACCGAGGCTCAAAAAACTATTAAAACAAAAATATAGGACGGAAACAAAAGAGAAGGAATGCAACGAAAAAGGACACGATAATGGAAAAAGAATTAACATAAATAAAAATAAAAAATCAAAAAAATTTAAAAAGATACGAAATAAAGGAATAATCTGGTTAGCAACATGGAATGTCAGAAGGTTAGCAAAATCGGGGTCAGTTCAAAATTTAATAGATGACATAAACGGTATAAACTCGATATTGTGGCATTGCAAGAAATGAGATGGAAAACGGGCGGAATCACAGATTTAGAAGATTACACTGTTTTCTGCAGCGCGGCGAAAGAAGGGCAGTTTGGAACAGGGTTTATTATCAGTAAAAAATACAATTCTGCGATTTTGTCATTCAAACCGGTAAGTGAAAAAATTGTGACGATAAGATTAAGAGGAAGATTTTGCAATATGAGCTTCTGTAGCGTACAAGCACCTACAGATGAACAAGCGGACGAAGACAAAGATATGTTTTACGCACAGATGCAGGAAGCGATAGACAATATGCCGGAACATGATGTAAAAATCTTAATAAGAGATATGAATGCTAAGGTGGGAAGAGTTTTTCGACGATCGCGGGACAACACAGCTTACACAAAGAAAGCAACAATAATGGGAGGAGAATTATCGACCTAGCGGGTAGCAACATCATGGTGATAAGCAGTACAAGATTTAGGCACAAGCAAATACATAAACAAACGTTGGTATCCCCTGACGGGGTAACAAGAAATCAAATAGATCACGTCATAATTGATTCAAGACACAAGTCCAATATACAAGACGTACGTAGCCTTAGGGGCGCAGACTGCGACTCAGATCATTTCTTAGTGCGCTTTAAATTCAAGCAAATAATAGCGGTAAGGAATGAAGGAAATGGAACAAAAAATATAACATTCAATATAGAAAGTCTGAAGCAAAGTGAACAAATCGCAGCAAAGTACATAGAGTCAATTTCAGAAAAAGTGAGAGCTAATGATAATAAACAAAATACAGTTGAGGAACAGTGGGAAGAGACAAGAAAGATATTAATCACAACCTCAGAAGAAGTGCTAGGAAACAAAAAAAAGATACCAAAAACAAAGGGTGGTATGATGCCGAATGTAAAAAAGCAACAATAGATAGAAATGACGCAAGACTGATAATGCTAAATGAGACGAATGAAGAAAAAAAACAGATATACGATGAGAAAAGGAAAGCTGTTAAAAAATTATGCAGGGAAAAGAAGCGAGAATACGAAAGGAAAAACCTGGGATTGATAGGGGAGATGGCGAAAACTCGTCGGACCAGAAAATTTTACAGCGAAATGGGGTTTAGAAAGAAAGGATTTCAAGCAAGAGTAACATTTTATAGAGATGTAGAAGGGAATCTTATAGGAAGCAGGCAAGAAAGTGTGAACAGATGGTAAGAACACTTTGAAAAACTATTAAATACAGGAGAAAAGGGTAGAGCAGAAGAAGGGCAAGAACAAGAAATTTCATACTAAGAGGAGAGAGACATAGAACCACCGACAGAAGAACAAGTTGTGGATATTATAAGAAACCTCAAAAATAATAAAGCGCCGGGGGAGGACCAAGTTGCCTCGGAAATGGTAAAATACGGGGGCGATGATATCTGCAGAGCAATGCATCAGTTAATCAAGAGTATATGGGAAAAGGAAGAATTGCCAGATAAGTGGAATGTGGCTATAATCTGTCCCCTCCATAAGGCAGGAGATAAAACGGTGTGTGAAAATTACAGGGGAATAACCCTACTTAGTATAGGTTATAAGATTTTAAGCGCAACAATAATCAACAAGTTGACACCAATAATGGAAAGAGAGGTGGGCGATGAACAGTGTGGCTTCAGAAAGTGTAGATCAACGACAGATCATATTTTCACATTAAGACAGATATTGGAGAAAAGTTATGAAAAAAACGTCACTCTGTTTTACCTCTTTATCGACTTAAGTCAAGCCTACGACACCGGAAATCGTGCGCAACTGTACAGAATACTAAAGGTACTAAACGTCCCACCAAAACTGATAAGGCTTATAAAAGTGTGCTTAAAAGATACGATGGCAAAGGTGAGGATACAAGGTATTGCCTCCCAGGGGTTTAAAATTAAAGTAGGACTGCGGCAAGGAGACCCGCTATCAACAACCCTGTTCAATATGGTTTTGGAATGGGCAATCAGGCAATTAACGTTGAATAGAACGGGCTTTATCTTAAACAGGTAAATACAAATTCTCGCTTATGCCGACGATCTGGTGATCATAGCTAGAAAAAAGACAGATCTGCAAACAACGTACAGTGAACTGGAGGAAGCGATAAAAACGACAGGTCTAAAGATAAACCATAAAAAGTCGAAATTTATGATAACGTCGAGGGGGCAATCTAAGGAAAAAAACCTTACAGTAAATCAGCAAGTATTCGAGAAAGTGAAAACATTCAAGTACTTAGGTGCAACGATAACCGAACAGAATCAAACAGATGAGGACATAAAAGCAAGGTTAACGGCGGGGAATAAATGTTATTATGCACTGCAACAGGTCTTTAAATCCAAAGATATATCAATTAAATCAAAAATTACGGTATATAAAGCAATAGTAAGACCGGTAGTTATGTACGGATCGGAAACATGGACATTGAATAAAAAGACCAGAACGCGCTTAATATTTGGGAAAGGAAAATTCTGCGTAGAATCTATGGTCCCATATTGGAAAACGGGGAATGGAGAGCTAGGTATAATTTCGAACTAAGGAATCTCCATGACCAACCAACGATTGTGAACGAAATAAAAAGTAAGAGAGTGGGGTGGTTGGGGCAAGTGAGTAGGATGAGTGCAACAAGAGGGTGTAAGACTATCTGTGAAGGGAATTTTGAAGGGACAAGGACAAGGGGGCGTCCGCGATCACGCTGGATAAATAATGTTGAAAACGACTTAAAAGTGGCGGGTGTATGAAACTGGAAAACAATATCAGGTGATAGAAAAATATGGAGAAAAGTAGGAGAACAAGTAAGGGAAGCCAAAGACCAGGCATAGGAGTAACTAACCTATCCTGAGGGGAAATAAACATAATCTGGAAGCTCATCTGAGAGGCCATGGCCCTTAACGGGCTGACAAGTGCCAAGGAGTAAGTAAGGAGTAAAGTAGAAGTTTATATGGTTCTGCAAGTGAGTGTGGATATAACGGGGGAAAGAGTTTTTCCGACATCTGCAGCCGAGAAAGTATCTGTTAGACTATGTTCTGTAAGCGAATTATGAAATTGTTAATGAAGTTTCCATAAGTAACTGCGTTTAACAACTACATAAATTTGCAAGAACTTGTTATATTTGTTTTAAAATTACCATTTTTTGAAAATATTTAGCTTAATAGGCTTAAAATGTTATAACATGCTGCAATAGTCCTCATTTTATATTTTATTCAGGCAGAACATAATTACGAATGAGAAATGTTATTTTCATTGAGTTATTTGAAGCAATAGTCGAGATTACTCGGTTTTTGCGGTGCAGTGGTTTGCTCACCATGGCTTACTGCTTGTTTATTTATTTATGTTTTTTTTTAATCGTTGATCTGAATTACATGACCAAAAGGACCAAACAAGATAGAATTGTAGATAGATCACAACTAGTAATAATTGTTCTGCAAGACAGATAAGTAAAAATCAAGCACCACCTCACTGTACGTCAGGTAAATAGACGAACACTTACAATAATTTGTAAGAAGTGAGTTACTAGAAAGTATAATGCTTCTATAAGTTGCTATTTTCAGTCAGATCTGCCAAAAATAAGAGTGAAAAATGTTAGCTCTCTCCCATACGAAAAGTTCACAATCGGTGCAAGTGTAAAATCAAGCAGCGTTACTCCCACAATTAGAAAGTTAACTAGTTGCCTTAGTAATCCACATTCAAAGCACATACCCAAGAAGACAGGCATGCCAGATAAAGGATGAAGGATTGATCCAATTCAGTCAATTTTAGGGTAGCTCAAGTTTCCAAACCGGAATTAAGTTATCATTATCGATTGACCTACCAAAACTGTAATTAAGGCTGAGCCGTAAACGCTGTAAGATTATACAACTGAGCTTTTAACGAACATGAACATGTTATATTGGTAAAGGCGGATAAAGTTCACTGTAGTCTTTATAGTTTACTCCATTTGGTTTTGGCAACTGCAAATCGAAACTACTAGAATATGTATGCGAGTCTCCGCATTCCTAAGTTATATCCGGCCTGCGAAGGGTTAAGGGGTGAGAAAATCGCACAAGTCAGTACGCATTCCGAGAGGACACTGAATAAAATTTATTGTTGTGGAAAATGAGCTGCAGGGAAATATCAACAACCGATGCTGGAAAACGAGCATGCAAACTACACGAAGGCGATAGGTCTACTGTTCCTATTTTCTCAACGTCGCGCGTCGTGTGATTTGGGTTTATATTTTAGTCAATCTTCTGGACTTTCGTGTTAGATATACCCTCAATCAGGTTAAGTTGAAATACAATTTTGGATTACGAATTGCTTAAGCAGAAAAAAATACATATGTGAAAGATTGCTTGCTAATATTTATTAAATGTAATTAAGTAAACTATAGTCTGTTTTTTTGCTTTATGATTCAGAGCAGGCCTTGCATTTATATTATTTTAGCAGTGTACAACAATTTAGTTACAAAATATACCTAACTTCAAAATCAAGATCCCCGAGATTGTCACGTTGACACTTCAATAACGTTTAATAAAAAGCCACAAAAAAGCAGTATTAATAGTAAAACTAAAGTGGCTATAAAACGCTGCTTCACTAATATAAAAGATATCAATGGTAAATTAAGTAAAACAGCCATCATTGGAAGAGTTGGTCAAATCTTTGATGTAAGTATTAAGACTTAAACCATTATAAAATTTCTTACAATTTGTTATTATGTTAGATTTTGAATGCAACTCTGTTTAATAGTCTAAATGAAGCAAAATCACAACTGCAGCAACAACCGAATGACAATACGAAAAAGGAAAAAAAATAATTTGGGAGGACCATAGTTTCAGGGAGGATATTAAGAAACTTTGTAATTTATTGCGATGTACAAGAGAGAAACTAAATTATATCAGGACTTGTTCAAAATTATACTACACATTAAAAAATATGGGATATAAATACAAAACTGTGAATGGAAGAAAATTAGTTTGTGAGAAGAATCATGTCATTTCGGCGAAGATTACTTATTTAAAGAAATATTTACAATTTAGAAATTTTAGTGAAAAATTTATGTTCCGGTTTTTGGATGAAACTGGATATTTTGCAATGGAACCAGTCTGCATAGGTAGATCCACGACACAGACTTGAAAAGTAATCCATCTAAAGTTAAGGTGGAGGGAAAGAGATATACTATTTTGCATGCAGGATGCACATCAGGATTTTTACCAGGGTGTGGCACTGTTTGACACGTACTATCATAAGTGTATGAACGGTGGCCTTTCTAGACAATGTTGAAAAAACAGTTAATCCCTCTTATATGTTTAGCATAAATAATAACTTCTACAACACAGATTTGCAAATAGAAGTCATCAGCATGTTTTTAATAATATATTTTCACATTAGAACATATAGAAATTCTATGACGTTTCTGTACAGTTAGATAACAACTATGTTTAAATAAAATTCCTTAAAATAAAGCAATACCTTATTTAATGTCACTGGTTCAGCAATTATAGCTTTCATTATGTATAATAGTGCTTATCAGATAACACATTGACAGTTGTAATAAGGTTTTGACATTACTAGGGTTTTGTCTTTGAAACCAACTACCTACATTGTTACAAAAACGCAAAAGCAAAGCCTGCTCTGAATCATAAAGCAAAAAAACAGACTATACATACAGATTGTCCGAAATTCGTTTGGAACATACGAAATTTATGAGTGCGACAAGGAAGACATAAACAAAATGAGTAGCAAGACAAAGCTAGAATGTAATCATGGCTAGATAAATTTTTAAACTAAAATTAAGTCAATGAAACAAACAAATGCTTCTGTCAAATATTTTATCTGTCATTAAGAGCATAAAGTGAGGTTTAAATATACTATTGTTTACTACAGTCGCTTTATATACACTAACGTTAACAGTCTGGCCATATATGGTCACGATTCTCATTGGTGCCTCCATTTTATGTCTTGCGTCATTTTGACAATAAGATTTAAATTTCACAAATGTCAAAGTCACATTTATTCAAATAAAATAAGTTGACATTCAATCAAGAAAAATCGTTTGAAATGCGAGTACATAGTTAAAAACTGATCATAATTTTTAGAAACAACTAGAACTATAATTTATTAACGGTAAGCTGACAAGGTTTAAAGAAATATATCAATTTCAAAAATTTTCTTCAGATATGAGGTATTGCTGTTCAGTCGGATGCAAAAGCAAATCTAAAAAATGTGTGCAACGGAAACTTTCCTTAGGAATAGGGACACACGGGACTTATGAACAACAAAATTAATAGAGAAAATTGGTACCCGAATGGAAATTCAAGAATTTGTGAAAAGCATTTTGCAGATTGTATGTGTGAAAAAGCACGAGTTGGTGACAAAAAAGACGTAACGATAATGCTGTTCTAACATTATTTACCTTCTCATCATCTGCTTCGGAGCCTACAGCCGTTGAAAAATACCAATGTCTTTATAAACAACTGGTAAAATTTTAAAATAACATCCGTTCGAAAAACTGATTTTATCGAAGTTTTAATTTTGAATGCAAAAATAGGTATGAACATGGTATTAAGAGGAAAAGCTTCACTAGAAATCAAAATGCGGGGCTTGTGGTCAAACAGGTTAATCGAGCATATTAGAATAACATAAAAGGTCAGAATAGAATCTAAATGTAAAAGCATTTTATATAAATAAAATGCATATTGTTGATGTAAAACGTATTGCAACTTTTACTCAATTAGAAAATTTTATTATATCCAAAGTTATCGGTGTTCGTTTAAGAATAGCTGTAACCAAAACGAAAAAGCAAAATACACAACGAAGCAAATACAGTTGTACTTCTGTGGCAATGCACAATGTAGGCTATATAAATTAAGTGGGAAGTTATGAAAAGTAATTTTAAGCTTATTAGACTGTATACTCACTGTTTTATTAGTTTTGGGATCACTGTAAGTTCTGTAGATTTGCTATTATTTATGTGAACACTAACTGTAAATAAAGTTTATAATATCTCATTGATACGACATTGTTTTACTATTTAGTCATATATTAATTATACTAAGCATTTATTTAATTAAACTATTTTCCAACACTAACTGCGCCACTGCTTTTGACCCGCCACTGAAGGCGGCCATATTCTGTCTTATGTCATAAGTGACATTTCATATGGCCAGACTGTTGTATATAAAGTGACTGTATTGTTTACTATTCACATAATTATTTAAACCTCACTTTATACTCTTGATGACAGATAAAATATTTGACAAAAGTGTTTTTGTTTCATTGACTTAATTTTAGTTTAAAAATTTACCTAGCCATGATTACATTATATCTTTGTCTTGCTACTCATTTTGTTTATGTCTTCCTTGTCGCACTCATTAATTTCGTATGTACCAAACGGATTTCGGACAATCTGTATACTTAATATTATTTATCTACGGCCACTACTAAAAGTAGGCCTTTTAGCGCTAGCTTGTTTTACTAAAAGTGACGTTTTATAGTTTAGAGTGGTTAAAGAAATCAGCTGTTTACTTTTAGCCCATGTGCAAAAAGTGAAGTGAGGTTATAAAACTACAATTTTGAACTGGAAGTGAAGTTGTAAAGTTATTCTAGTTGCTTCTTGCGTTACAGGTAAAGTGTTTTTGAGATAATTAAAGCGCTATGTAATGAATACAGTCACATGTGACCTTGACAGCACTGGTTTTGCAAACATTCGCCCTCGCGGCATGGCCTACTGTTTATCATGACATAAATTAGAAGTGTCGTAGATGCAAACCTCTGTTAAATCGATACTTATGGATTAATAACAGTAAAATTAAGGTCGTAGATAAAATATTGTATGCAACGCGTGCTAAAAGTCGTTTATGCACGAGACATGTTATGAAACTCAGCCTTCGGCTTCGTTTCATAATTATCGTGTCTCGTTCATAAACGTCGACTTTTAGCACTTGTTGCATAAATAGCTATTTTGTATATTATTCCCATTTAAGTATATTTAGTAATTATAAACAAATCATTCAAATGAAGCGACTAATCGGTTTTTAAAAACTCTGCTTTAAAAAATAAGGATCACGATTGATTAATTATTTAATAACAAATGTGCATAGATATTCCTAATTTCTTGTTGTCATATAATCGTTATTTATAGGTAAAATTGTAAAGTGACCAAGATTAAAATAAAAATCGTAATTTTATGTACTTTCGAAAAAATTCAAAGTACGTTTTTGAAAAGGTAACCACACATTTTTTGTGTAAGTTTATTTTTTGACTACAGACTTCACATAAGTATTATTTCTAAACATTAAGTAATTAAGTAACAAACGATTTCCGGCATTGGACCGTGTCATTATTGAGGTCCAAGAACTCAACGTTTAGCTCACTTTTGCAAGGGCCTTCATCAGGAGGAAAAGCAAAAGGGTAGGGTATTTCAACGTGTAAACCACGCTTGAGGCGAAACTCTTTTGCATGGGAAGGGTAGAAGAGCACGGTAACTCAACATGTAAAACACACCAGAGGCGAAACTCTTCTAACCATTAGAAGGAGAAAGGCGAGCATTTATAGGCAAATGCCGTCGTTGTTCAGTGACGGTAGGCAGGTCTTAGAAATTAACACTCTCCACATAGAGGAAAGAGGAAAACCTGCTAAAATGGGGATTTTCACATAATAGAAGTTTCATCATAAAGGATTTTATGGCCAGTATCGCGTTGGGTGTTCGGCAATGGCTGATTGTGGTTAAAAACAGGCCACTGGCGTATAATAGGATGAATAAAAAAATCGTCACTACTTCTTATGTAGTTAATGCTGGTAAAATATATTCCCAACTTTCACGATCACTCTGTATAGGACAAGACTGACCAAACATAATTGAACCATGAGAAATTAAATTACTAAGGCAAATTTATGGAGAAAAAGGAACTGAAGAAGAATGGAATAGGAGGACTAGTGTAGAGGTACTACAGTTGGGGACCCAATCTTTACAACAATAACAAAAGCACAAGATATAATATGGTTATCCCACGTAGAGAGGATGCTACAGGAAATAAGGTACTAATAGTGCGTCTTGTGGAAATTAGAACAAAGGTAAGGCATAGAACACGATCGATTGATGCTGTAGAAGTGGACCTGGAGCAGCTACGAATAACCACTTAGACAGAGAGAGAGAGAGAGAGGGAGAGTGCGAAGAACAGCACAGAGTGGAAAGCAGTAGTCAGAAAAGCTCAGGGCTTGCTTGTTCAGGCGCAATTTGTGGAACGAGATATGGTTTGCTGGATGTACATAATTACTTTGCTCGCATGTGAGTTCTATGTAAATATTTTATAGTGCTCTCATTGGTCGCGTGAACTTTTCATCTGGATCGGGATGCACGCGGTACATTATTCTGGACATGCTAGTGGCTAGACAAATTCAAAACTTAGTGGCCTCTAATTTTAGTTAAGTTAGTGTTACCTCATAGAAACCCAACTATCACCACTATATAACGGGTGTTCATAAACAGTCGTCATCCCAGTATGTTTTGACTTCAGAAACGTATGTCTATTAAAATTGAGAAAAAATGCGCTATGACAGTACTCAATGACGTTTCATTGTGTTGCACGAATTAATCAAAGACATAACATTTTGTTTTTCAAAGCAACTGGGATGACGACTGTTTATGAACACCCGTTACTTTAGGATGCTGGTGGAATCCAGAGAAAATCTTGCTAAAGGTATCGTATTTGTCAAATCTTTAATTATAAAGATCAAGCAAAAACAGCATTGTCGTCACTGTAGTTCATACGCACGTAAAAATTTGAGTTGTTCGTCCTTTAACGTTCCAAATTAATATAAGTTTATAAACCAGTTAGTATTGTTAGTATTTAATATAAGAAACTTCCAGCCCAACACATCTAGAAATAGGACTTTCAGGTTGTTCGGAGTTTACTTTCTATATCTTGTATTGGTATAATTACTTCAGTAGTGCTTGCATAGTCAGACTCGACTTGTGAACATTTGGTACATATCAAAGGTTGTCGTTGTAGTCTTACAGAAACGTATTTGTTTGCGAATCTGCAGAAGCAGGTTCGAATCCCGTCTGAGGAACTTTTTTAAAACTGAGGTATGTTTCTATCCCGATTTATATGACTAGAAATTGTGATAGCAAAGGTTGTAATGGGTACGGTTCATATCGCTACAATATTTTTGTATATATTGTAGTTTAAATTTAAGTCGTATGTGCGTGCGCATAACGCGGTGAGTTTGAATTCTGCGGTGGTCAAGCTTCGGGGGTGCGGAGGACAAGGGTGATAGCGGCAGATGTAAGAGGTCAGAGGGTGAGAAGCTGGCATCCCGAGTGGGGTGTGTACGTGAATTGTGTCACCCGACGTGATCCTTTGCTTCGACGCGAAGGCAAACGAAACCAGTGTGAGAAGGTGAACAAATTAGAGCAGTGACGATAGCCCATTTTGGTCCAAGGAATTAATTGGCAGCAAAATCAAAGGGCAACCTGCAAAGATGCCAAGGGTGGACGCCACGGCGACCACAGCCACACATGTTCCCGTTCCCGCCATCATCTGCCGGGTCGCTCAACTTTTGAAATCTCGACAACGCCATCGTGAACGAGATAAGTGGACAATACAGTGGTTAGTGCCTATATTTAAGTACTAATATAGCGTAAAAGTAGATTGCTAATCCTTAATTAAGTAGATTAGTAAAATATTAGCTAACTATTAGGGAATTAGCGTCCATTTAGTTATATGTATGTGTATGCCATAATTGGTGCATTTTATAAATTTTTAAGCGTAAAGGCTTTGTATTTATTGCTGTCTCCCATCGCCCCATTGCAGTAACCTGAATCGCCCTGAGTGTGGTCTCAGATGCCGAAGGTGAGCTAGTAGCCGAGGTAATTAGTTATAAACAAAACTAAAGTAAATTAAATTAAATAAACAAAGCAGGTAGCTAGCAAAAAGCACCGCTACAAGGTCTTTGTGAATTTTACCTAGAACAAGAGGTGGCAAAAGCCTAGTCATTGAAAATTTTATTTTATTCACGTTTCTCAAACTAATATGCCACATAAGCTTGAGATTTAAAGAAAATGCTGCAACGAAAACTATGCTAGTTTTTAAATATGTCTAAGAAAATTTCCCTTCTAAGCTACATCAATAGAATTTTTGAAAACATGGTTCGTTTCCCTGTAATTCATGTGTTTCTGCAAGACCTCGAATTTTCTACCTTTTCCCAGTTTACGATTTCATACCCGCCCGATAAATGAGCTACCCTTGAAGAACGCGGCAACTCACTTTTATCGCCGAATTTTCGGCGATTCGAGCACTATCTGCGAGTAACGTTCTCATTAACGACTTAAACGAGTGCAAACGGCGCAAACGAACGTAAGTGCATAGATAAGCTGCTCGTAATTACGAAGCAACATGTCCCGCAAGCTGGATTTATGTGCATTCTCCTGAGGCCCTATTGAAATATTTACATAAACCCAGTTGCGGCCTTTTAAAATTGAAAAAGTTTCCGCCGCAGATTAAAGAAATGCAAAATTGCCGCCGCCAAGTGCCTTGCGGGACGACGAAGTGTGCTTATAGATGAGTAGTTTAAATTCACTTAAGCTAGTGGAACTACTTCAAACGGGACTTGTGGAAATTAGAGAAATCGTGGGCTTGGCGAGGTGGAGCGAAATTTAGATAGTCGCAGTTGAATACGTAGGTAGCAATGAAACTTAAGCAATCCTTGCGGGTGCTCATTATGTTTATTATTGTTATTACAGCGTTAAATACCTATAGAGTGGTATCGATCAGTGAGAAAGTTGGGCTTTCAATTAGCATATCTCTTGAGCGCCGCATGACTGTGGAACAACCATGTAAATATTCAGGGCCCTTTACACAAGACTGAAACACTTCAATGGCGTCTGATGACGTTTTTTGTGTTTTATCTTTCTTTTCTTTGCTATTCCAAGTTAAAGCACGAAATTCTAAACTTTGTAGGTTTTCCCTGCAGAGATAAATGGACCTGTAAAATTAACCTGAAGGCAACCAGCAATCCAGTGTTTAGTATCTGAAAGTGAATAACTACCACCTAAAATGTTTTCATTAGGCGCAGTGAGCTACTTGCAGTAATTCATCTTCAGTATCACAAAACATTAACTGTAGATAGGTACACCGAAGTGTAAGTACCACGTGTTCTAAAAGATTTTAATTTATCTTTGAAACACTAGTTTGAGCAGTATTTTGCTACGCCACGATAGGTAACGCTATTTTCCATTCCAACACCTTAAATTTTTTATACCAAATTGGTATTTACTTTGTTGCTGAACAAAACCCGATGTACGACCCATTACAAGCTAGTAGGGCAGTCTAGTAGCACAGCAGGAAGGCGGAACGGTTGTAAGCTGGAAGACCGAGCTCGCTCCCGATAGCAAAAAATATACCTCAAAGATGCTGTGATAAATCCTGGTAATTTAAGTGTGTCACCATTTTGTTGCATCTGCCGAGGATGGAATTTTCTTAACAAGAACTTTTCCTCTCGGCTACAGAAAATGTGCTTAGCTCTAAGATATCACATACCTTACCCCATAGTTCTAAAATGTTTATCTTACTTCAAAAAATCGCGTAAGTGTAATCCACTTTACATATAAAATAATACAGAGCCGCAACAAACAATGCTAATCAAAGAATCTGTGCCATCTAAAGTGGCCAACTATTAAATATCACAAGATTCGCCGCTTAAATTAATAAAACATATTTAAAATGGAGGTAATTTACAACGTGCGTTGCTTAACCAATTATAACATAGTCGACTTAAACGAAATGAAGCAGCTTGGCTCGTCCGAATTTTTCGGGCACCTATGGCTTGAAGGAGAAAAACTGAAAAGCTTCAGTTGTAAGCGTCAGTAACGGCATTGTGTAGGTACACACAGTTGTTTCTGAAAGTGGGACGGAAGGACTTATTCCAAATATACGACCGGAGGTTGAAATTAAATTTCACTGGACAACCACGACACGAAACATGGAATTTCAGACGCAACATCACACAGAACCGTACCTTCATGGTTCGGAAAATGTTTAAATATCACAAAAAATTAATCGCTGAACTTAATGTAACATATTCAGAATGATAGTTATTCACAACATACATTGCTTAACTAATTATAACATATTCAATTTAAACTAAATACAGCAGCTTTATCGGATGCTCAATTTTTCAGGCACCTTTGCCTTGATGAAAGAATAGACAGCTTCAGTTACAAGCGTTGGTAATGGCATAGTATGTCGGTATACAAGATGGTTCCTAAACGATTGATGGCGGGATGGTAAGTTTTTATAAATATACGACCGGAGGTTGAAATGAAATTCCACTGCACGGCAACAAGATTAGAAACAGAATTTCAGACTAGGTAGGCTGTGCCTTCGAAATCGTTAAATCCAACGACGTCATATATCACGCGCAACGGTCACTACAAATGCGTACACTCTTTTTGTTGGCCGCTAGTTTAACGACTGTCCTCTGAGCTAAGTTGAGCTTGCGCGCAGAAGTTTAGCCTTGTCAACTCCCTCTGCGTTAAAAGAGAATGTCCGTCATCAGCAAAATTATTAAAGTATCTGTCATTATTTCTTGGAAGCCGGCAATTTCTAAACTGACCTAAAATACTCATAGAGTTTCGACTTAGCTTTAAGTGATTTTTTTTTAGTTCCCGTAATATCTGTGTGAGTTAAACTCTTTACATATCCTAGATAGCTCTCTTTTTCTGATTTACAATAATTTTCTTCAAATTTCGCACGGATTTCTTAAAATTTACCTTATCTTACTATGGCCTAGCCTTTATCCATGTTCTGTAAATAGAGTTATATTTAATTGAGATTTCGTGTTGTAGTAGCAAATGACAAAAACCGCCCAACTTTACATAGGCTATAACGCCATTTACATCCCATCGATATGAAATTTCGTGGCTCTTAGACGAGACGGCATTCGAAATCTTAGAAGGGTATGCTGCGGTTTGAGGGGTGGGTATATTCGACAAAGGTTGTGATTTTCCAAAATTTGCACGATAAGGCCTTTCCAAGCCGCTACATGCACAGAATAAAAACACGCAGAAGTTCTCTGCTCGATGGCTTGGCGCGAGACGAACTTCGCTGTCGGTAGACATTTGTATTTCTTTTTGTTTCAATGTACGGTCTTTAACAATGCATTTATTCTACAAGAGCTTTCTTTGTGTCCTATTAGAATTCTCTAACCATTATATAAAACGCTTGCACTGTTCATCAGTAGTTAGAATTAAGTCAGCAGTAATAGCGTAGCTGGTGCCCTAAACCGACTCGATTCGTTACTAGTTTCCAGACTTGTAAGCAACGCACATACAGAGTGTATCAGAAACGTAGAAAAGTTGTTCTTGGGTTCAGAGCAAACCCATTTAACCAAACTTACCTATATCGAATAGTTTTTCGTTTAAATAGCATTGGGCGCCGAGAGCGATTTGTTTCATATTTTGTACAATAGTTATTATGACAGAGAGCTACATTTTAGTTTCATTCAACAAAACAATTTAATGAGTTTTTTCCACGACCGGGAGTAGAAGTCGGTTTCTATAGCATCAAAATTGTGACAGAAGTAAAACATTTACGCCCTAGAGACTAGACAAAAATTTCCCTAGGGTGTTTTCATTATGACTGACAGAACAATTATGTCAAATTCGAGGTTATCAGGTTAGGTTTTGCGTCAGTTTTGACACAAACTGACGCAAAACCGAACCTGCTAACCTAGAATTTGACATAATTGTGAGCTCTTGTCATAATGACTTACAGTGCAACCAACTTTAAAATTTACCATAGGCTACTAATTTTAAAATGTCAATAAATAATGTTAAAAAAAACGGGTTTTCGTTTTAAATCTTCCTGCAACGTGAAAAAAATAGTATATGCAACTCGGAGAGAATGCTATTTGCTTCAGTGCAATTTCTGACTCTCGGGCTTCGTCCTCGAGTCAGAAACTGTACCTCAGCAAAATAACACATTTCTCTTCCTCATTGCATAATCTACTATTGTTACGTTTTGATGTAGTGCTATAATATGAAATTTTCCATAAGCTAAACGTATAATTTGCTGTATTCTGATGCATTCAGTAATTAAACCACCTTCGCATTGGAGTCAGTTACCGGATTGCTTACGTAATCTCGTTACATTTGCTCCTATGTTCCTATGAACTCAAAAATCTTTATTACATCGTTAAGGTATTACAATATTCTTTAAATTGGATGAATCGTGTTATAGTTTTGAATTGTTTGAATTGTATTACTTCCGCATTGCCATTAACAGGGAAATCACTACGAACTTTGATAATTTCATTTATCTTGTTTCTCTCTTTATGTTCAAGACTTAACGCAGTTCCATCGCCACCACTGTAAGCAATGCTGAAGTCGCGTAAGTTGGCTTCTCCGATTTCACAGATTAGCTTTTGAGACAAATCCGATAACGTGAATATTAAGTTCTTATTTTTAGCTTTCAGATCAGGCACAACTTTGGCGAGTTTCTGCAATTCTGATAATTCATAATATCTGTTCCCCCATTTACTGCAACTGTAGTGACATTTTTGCTGATCATGTGCCATATGCAGTAGTGCTGAATGATAAAACGTATTTCACTTTATCAATGACTGCTTGGGAAAGATACTCTTTTCTATACATATGGTTGACTGCTTAAATTAGCCTTGCAAATTGAGAAATTATGTATGATAGATACACCGTACCGCTATTCAGTATATCCTGAAAATCGGACAGAACGGGAAGAAACGACTACAAATATGCGAATAGAAAATTACTATGATTGAGCATGAAGTAACCATTTTTCTAAGCAAAAGTAAAAAAGAGAGGTGCTCTGTAAATAATAGTACGATTATTCTTAGTAACCACTTATTAAATATTCGACGTTTCACACAGTCTATCGAATTCTATGAAGTAATGATTTTCGAATATTAGAGTGCATCATAATTTTTCTGTTTTGTTCTTCTTAATTGTTGAGACTATTCTAAAACCTAATTACAAGTTTTTAAGAAACCATAACGATAGTGTTATACTTATTTCAGATTTGTCTAGACAATTTATACATCTGGTGCATTGTCTGCTGGACATAACCTTAATTTAATTTTTACAATGGACCTATAGTGCCGTTTCTGGGATCTGTGCAACATCATGATTGTGATATGTTTTTTGGCCTTTTTCCACTTTCCAGGGTGTAAATCACACAACGTTGCGGGAGTTTTGATCTACTCCCGTCTTCAGGTGTTCCTGGTTAGTCCTGAGAAGGACTGTTATTGTACGTTTTTCTACGTAAATTTGTGCCTCCCTCGGTGTTTGAACCCGGAACCGCTGATCGCTGTGATTACTAGTCTGCCACTCTAACCACTAGGCCACCAGGTGGTTAGGGTGGCAAACTAGTAATCACAGCGATCAGCGGTCCCGGGTTCAAACCCCGGGGAAGGCACAAATTTACGTAGAAAAACTTATAATATCAGTCCTTCTCAGGACTAACCAGGAACACCGGAAAACGGGAGTAGATCAAAACTCCCGAAACGTTGTGTGATTGACACCCTAGACAGTGGAAAAAGTCCGAAAAACAGATCATAATAGACCACTGCCAAAAAATGGGATTCAGAGAACATCATGTTTGTATTTAATATTTATGTGATTTTACCATCTACCGGTTTAGAGACAACATGGTCCACTAACCTTAGTATGTTAAGTTAGTTTAATTATTCCTGTAAGTGCGTGAACTGTAGGAACGCTGAACCATCAACAATTTAAAACGGTCTTTGCTGGTCAACCCGACTCTCAAGCAAAATGTGCGGAATCGACTTCGCACTACGTATAACTACAACATTTTTTGTTCAACTAAAGTTTCGTGTTGCTGCTATGAATTGACTAACTTTTGCTGACTTGACTTTAGGTACTTGTAAACTTAAAAATGGGGCAAATGTTTTTTGTTTCGAATAATTTCACTTAATATCGTAAATACGAACATAGTTCGGTCGAACGAGTCTTATTTTATTTAATATATTTACTTACTCCTTGGCCTGTAACAGTCCTTCAAGGACCATGGCCTCTCTTTCGAGCTTCCCAACTTAGGCGTCTACCAGTTCAGACAAGTTAGGTCTGCTCCTGGTCTTGTAGTTCTTTCACTCTTTCTTCTCCATTCGGTCCGGTTTCTTGCCGCCGCTCTCCAATTGCTGACCCTTGCTTCGTCCAGATCCTTTTCCACCATCTCCAGCCAACGTCCTCGCGGTCTTCCTCTCGGTCCTTTTCCTTCCATGCTTCCCTTGAACACTCTTTTAGTAATCTTCTCTTCCTCCATCAACTGAAGTTTCGTGTTGCTGCTATGAATTGACTAACTTTTGCTGACTTGACTTTAGGTACTTGTAAGCTTAAACATAGGGCAAATGTTTTTGTTTCGAATAATTTCACTTAATATCGTAAATACGAACATAGTTCGGTCGAACGAGTCTTATTTTATTTATTATACCACTCCTTATAACATCAACCAATAAAAAACGGTAATAATGCATAGTTACGCATGTACTAACTGTTGATAATGTACACAGCAACGGTGATAATTATACACCCTCTTGACTAATAACTGATAGTCAAATACCTTCACAAACATCGCGCTATCTGCTGAAAGTACAATCGTCATATCAAACACACTAACTGTACTTTTAATATTTATAAATAAACTGTTCAAACTTTGTTTATTGACTCGTGATATAATCTAGCCGAATGCATTTCGTGGCTTTTTGATTATCAAATCATTTCCGTCTCCAGTCGATATATTGTTTTAGGCAATCACGCTCGTTCTTCGGGCTCGCGTGATTGTCAAATAATGCATTTCATGTAAAGAGAAAGAACCCACTAGTTGCATTATATATGATAATGCACTGGAAAAAGCAATCTTCTACATTAGTTACATGCTTAGCTACTGTAGTCGAATATTGCAGCTCACCTATAATAATAAGTTGCCGTAAGCTACGCGTATTGATTAAATTTAGCCCTGCTTTCACTTAGGAAAGGGGTACTACTTACAATAATATCCTTAGTGCCAGCATTGTCCACTAACGATGTCATATGCGTCTCTGTCTTTTGTGACTACACCTTCATCAACGTCACTATTATCTGAAACATCACTATCAAGTTTTACAGGGTCGACTTCCTCTTCCGCAATCGTATTAAATAAGTTTAGTAAGTGTTCAACTTTACGTTTGTATTCCCTTACTGCCATAAAAAATATAGGGTACAGAGAATTTAAATAAATGTAAAGATAAAGGTTGAAAATATTAAACTGTAAATGTACAGACACCCGTCAGCATTAGAATATAAAACTAGTTAAACTGATTTTTATAACACTGTTTTAGATAATTATACTTTAACAGTATAAACTCTATTCCTACATCTACAATAGTTACTTTTATGCACTTTTTAACGTTTGCGTCTGTTGTAAAGAATATTTGTTAAGTCTAAGTCATTCAATATATTTTCAAATGTTTTGCTACACTAGTTTCATCGGTAAGCGTGGTGTTTCTGTGTTGTTCTTGATCTAGCTATTAATTTCTGTTAGGTAATGTTTTCCCTTTGATAGATAATTATTTGATATTATATCAACATTTAGAAGACAAACTGGGAAAGTCAAAGGGAGACAAATACAGTGAGTCTCACCAACTACCAGACATTGGGCGATTAAGACTGAAGAAAAAATGAAAGGGAAAAAAGACGAACTCTATAAGGATCTAGATGTAGTGGGTGTATAATAAGCTGAAAAATCAGAAGGGAAAAACGGTGTTGAAGACCTAGACGCTCATGGAGAGGGAACTAAACATCTGAGGATTAGATACAAATTCGGGCATTTCTTAGTAAACGTAAGCGTAAATAAGAAAACCAAAGACTGTAAGGATGAGAAAAGAAAGTGTAGATTGAAAAGCTACAAACCTGGGTATGCAGTATAGATACAGAAAAAGAATACACAATGGAAGTAAGAAGCTAAGTTTTGACAAAAAATGGAAACGATTGAAATCGTTACTGAATGAAGTTTATATAAAGAAATCCCCACCCAAGAACCTAATAGTTCGTAAATGAAGAAAATAATAGATAGATAAACCTAAGGAATAAATTCACGATTCGAGCTTTTCAAACCAAAAGAAGAATATATAGCGGAATACTAAAAGCAAAGGCGAAAAAGTAAAGACAAATTTAGGAGAAAAAAGAGAACGGAAAACGAACATGGAATAAGTAAAATAGGAAGCTTTTATAGATAAACAAAGAAATAAGAAAGGGCATTCTAAAACCAGAAAACATATTAAATATGAAGAGGTAAATCTAATTGCAAATAAACCGAAATTAGAGAAAGGGGGAGAGAGTATTTCTAGGAAATGTTAAATGAGGGGAAGAACACGAAGAACGTGAAGCGATAGGGAGAATTGTAACGTTAGCGTCTGCATAAATTGAATTTAAACACTATTAGTATGTTTGAATTTATACGCGCCGATTCAAGTCATAGTTTATGTTCGACTTCCAACGCGGAATTACAATAAGGGCGAACAGTCCCCATTATATGTTAAGTCTCCATCGAGCTGCTATAGTGGAGTTCTACCAGAACTTCACGAGAAGATAGCTTAACCGATAGACTGCCAACAGGGTGTAAAAGCGGTATGCTTAGCCCGTGAAAGGCTTACCAGCCTTAAGCCTAAAAGGGTGCTGAACTCCAGTGGTTTGCAGCTAGAGTAGTCCTGACCTATACCAGTCCCGCCGCCCGCCGGGATACCGCTCTGTCGTGATTTTCGAGTTGAGAGCATCTTCCTGAAAACTCTCCTGAACTTGCTCCTCCAGTCAATCCGATATGTCGGTGACACAATTTCATCTTAAACCTCCTCTCCCGAGCCAAACCAATACGTCGGTGGCAAGCCCTTCTTGCCAAGTGCCCTTCTCCACACAAGGCGATACCTTGGTGACACTCTTTTTCGTTAACATCGTTTTGCCGGGCCAAGCCGATAGCTTGGTAGCAAAATTCCACCCCTAAAGGCGACTCATAAACTTCCTGGGACTGCTTTTCTCTCTTTCACGGTGAAAAAATCATTTAGGACTCAAACGGAAGCCATGCGTCATCATTACCCACTACGATTACCCCAGACCAAACGCGACACCTGTACAGTGGCCCCATAGAGTATTACCACGCTTTACGGAAAAGGGAACCTTGAGTTTTGATCACTGCCATAATCAAGCAAGTAATTTACTTACGTGGTGACGAAGCTACCGTTCAGCAAAGAGGAAGGTTCAGCGGTCTCCTTAGGCGAAGTTATAGCACTTCACAGAACCCCTTAAAATGATAACACTCCGTAAAACAATAATTCTTAAGTGGCCTGTGCGCTGTTGATAGATGTAATGCAGATTAAACAACTGAAATGGTAAGGTCAGATGAAAAGAATGAATATAAATCTGGAAATGGAAGCTCACTCGCAAGAGAAAGAGGGAGCGAGCAAGATACGGTTAGACCTTTCGTGTAGAAGAAGCGATGAAAAGCAAATAGTAAAGGAAGTGCAGAAACAGAGACGCGTAGATATCGGATACGGACCACTCGACGCGGCCAATTCGAGGCGGAAAACTTGAAGCGGCCAACACGACGCGAACCCAACTCGACGCGGGACAACTAGACGCCACGAATTATTACTACAGTATTTTGGAAGAAAAAACAAAGCATAACGGTCATTAACTTTTACGTAAAAATAAACAAATAAATAATCGGATCTAGGAAAGACAATTTACTGAGAGAAAATTTACCAGGAAAGTTTATCAAAAATATGGTATTTACATAATCTGCCTTTTAATATTTAATATAGCTCTAGGTATATGACAAAGTGTATCCTTTTACCGAATCACAAATTATTAGAAGGGCGATGTTTAATTACTGCTAGGCTGTAGAAAACCGCTTCAATGTATATCATGTGTATACGCTGACTGCGCGACATAGAAAATCTCATGTTAAATTTTGAATTCTAAAACATTGGCTCCGCTATTAATCCTAGAGCAAAAGTGTAAATATAAAAGTGTTTAATAATTTTTGTTCGGAGTTGATTTTAGTTGTTACTGGTTATTATCATTACTAATCTTGTATCAGAATCACTTGCAGTAATTAATGTTAACATATTTACTTATTGTCCCGACCTGTGGCTCTTAAGGTTGTTAATATAATTTCTTCCAACCAAATTTAGTTGTTACAGGGCAATCCCTGATTACGACATATAACAAACTTAAAGGTTGCGCATAGCTCAGTAGGATGGGAGTGGGGCTTGGACTGCAATAAAAGGTGCTAAAGCTCCAGCTACGACTTACTTGACTTGACTTGTTGTTTTTGGTCCTTTATGTGGTTTGAGTAAATTCAATTTTTCACAGGCGTTAGCACCTAGTACTGGATCAATTTCTTCATTCACAACTTTAAAGGCAATGCGGGCCCATTTGTTATTTACAAAACATTTGGGGATTACCTCGCCTGCAACTGAAAGTTTGTGATTACTAAACGACAGTAACTTTTTTGTACCTGATTCCTGTAATTTTAGCTGAAGGTCTTCGACCACCCTCAGTGGCAAGACGTTGCACTGCACTCCGGTGTTCAGTTTCATGGGTAGCAATTTATCTTTTATCGATACCTGGTATGTCCATTTGCCCGGCCTGCTTGAGTTTTTCATTACTTCACCAACATACAACGACTCTTCGTCACTGGATGGTTTGTTAAGTGGTTTTGACGTCATTAAGTCATTCTTGCGTTTAATTCAATAATAAGTGTCATTAGAAAGCAAGTCTAAGATCGTGCGACTTCAAATTCTACTTAAGCCGACCCTGGCGCGAGATTTAGTTGAACGCATATTCACATGGTTTTTGTCTGCAGCTTCTAAAGGAATTCGCCCCGTAAACAGTCTTTGGCAACTGCGTTAGTTTATTAAAAGCATTTTCGTCTCGTTTATGTTTCTGTGAATTACAGCGATAAGCTATTCTTTGTTATATGGTCAAGACCGTTTTGTATTGCAGTTTCTGCCTAATGTAATTAAGCTTTCAAAAATAAGGCTTACTGAATTATTTGTTGTCACCCATTTAAACATCGATTTCACAACCCAAATATATTTCTTGGTATTCTTTAGGAGCCGCGTTGGTAATTTGATACTTAAGGTCGAAAACTTTCCATACGTGGTATAGTAGTGCATTGGAACCCTTATCTTGTGTTTTGTTACCCGGGGTTCTGGGAACTTTGCTCATTTTGCTGGTTCAGCTATGACATCAGGCTGCGTGTAGTTGCACCAAGCTTTGAGCCTTGAGAAATAAAAATAAAGTTTGATAAACCCTTGTTGGACCATACATTTGGAATTATTGATTTTGGAGTTCAAAACTTTCTTTCGTTACGTTGTTTTTAAGCTCTGTGCATTTGAAATTTTAATAAGTAGCCAGCCTTTGAGTACAACAGACGCTTATGGTTTTGTGTTGCCTCCGGGGCTGCACTGTTAGTGGCCCCGGAGGGGAGCTTTTCGTGCGTTTCAAGTTCTGCTGCAGGCTTCGAAGCAGATAGCTCGTTAAGTGTTTTCTCATAGTGAGTGGGAAATATCTGCTTTTGCAAATTCTACCACGTCGTGCCGAACCCAAAGTATTTTCTGCGTTCCCGGGGACTACCGTTTTTCACCTCGAATTAATTCAACACTCTTTCGGGCCGCTGGCCACTGCCTTCGCTCAACCCCTTTGGGCAATCCTGTTCTACGTTCGCTGCGGGACGTAACCTTGGTCTTTGTGGAAGCCATCTTCGTAGTCCTCGACCTTCTGCAGTCACCGCTTGGCTTTTGGCAAAGCCCTTCAACAACCCTTTGGGGAGCTGTATTGCTGCAAGCGGCCACTAAGCTTCTCCAGGATCCGGTCCAGCCTTCGGTCATCGTCAACGCAGTAGGTGTTCTAGCTATAAAAGGTAGGATCTACCAATGTATCTTTGTCTTGCTTCCTGATTTAATGTGTCGCGAAAGTGCTACCGAATTGTATGTTTATTGTGCCTCGCATGCTGTAGGACTTTGCGCCTGCGAATTTAATTTCGTCAAATAACTTGTGTATTGTACTTCGTCATTAAGTTAACTTTTGCTTGGGAACCCCGACAATTTTCAGTTAGGGTGTATGTTACCTTCTTATGGCCAACTTGTGGCCCTGTGTGTGTCGATTTTCATTCATTAAACAATAATATAGTCACACTTAGTTTGTTTAATTGACTTAAACCTGCAATCTGTGGATCTTCAATCCTAATGTGGCAAAAAGCCAAGTGTAATCAAATGTGAAGCTAGAACACGTGCTTTTATTGGAAAAGCCATACAGTTTTTGGCTTGAGTAAATCCTTTTGAGCCCCTTTAGGGAGGTGGTCATACGGTAAGTCATTAAGGCCACCTGGTGCTGACCGCCCGACTTGGAGGGAACCTAGTGGACGACGCTTCGCAGCGTGCAGCTAACCCAGCACATCTTCAGTAGAGCCCTGTGATATTTCTCGTTTTGTGTCACGAGGGCTGTTAATTTATCAAAACGAGTGGCGTCCTTAGGCAATTCTTTTAAGCAATCTTTAGGGTAAGTGCCGTCGGTTTTTCTTTGTACTCTCGAACCACGCCTTCCCGTCTGAGCTAAGTGCAGGTAATCGGAGCAACAAAATCTGCTCCAGCACATTAAGATCTGTGTCCTTTTTAGTAAAGCCGGCGAACCCTATAGTTTGTACCCGATTTTTGACAGTGCTCTTGATCAATGTCGATCTGAGCATTTAATACCGTAACAGATAAACTGGCTATCCCAACGTGTGGCTTTGTTTTTGTCGATAACGCCTTTAGGGCATTGTTTTTGTGTTTCTTTTCTTGTCGTACAGCTTCATTTTAGTGTTTGGCATCAACGTCATATAGTTTTTTCCAGTATTTTCCATGAAAACTTGACTTTTTAGGACTTTGAAATTTGGAATCGTGTTTTTTTCATATCAGGACGCGTATCCTATATGTTTTCTTTTATTAAATGAGTTCCTTGCTATCCCTTTGACATACCAAACATTGTTTTTCCCGGGATTTTTCGCGGGATTTTTGTGTTTTTTCGTGTTTAACATTTCAACATTTTCTTTTTCGTGCTAAGGCATATTTTGGAGCCATTCTTTTTGGTACTATCGTTTATTTTAGTATGGATCATTAAGCAAACCGTGTTTTTTAGTCTTTTTCGTGAAAACTCTGAAATTTTTGGAAGGTATCGAACTTTTTTGAATCCGTTTATTGTAGATTGTGTTTAGCCTTCAGCTAGTTTGAAATTCTATTGTGCTATTCCGAATTTAAGTTGAAGTTAGTAAAGTTTATCGACATTGACGCATTTAGATTACTGATGTTGACTTTTTTGTTGTTATCCTTTAATGTGGTGCCGCGTTGTTGTTTGTTGACGAGTTGGAAATCATGTCGCCTTCATTATTCTGTATTGGTTCGTTGTTAGGATGTGGTTTGTGTGGGTGTGTTTGTGAGATCCGCGTATGCGAATTTTTAATATCTCTCAAACCATCTTAGTTGGATTGGCGTAGTATTTTTTTGATTGACTTCAATTTCGTTTTCATTTTTATCGTGTATCGCCCAACTTCGTTTGCTGATTTCATCGCGTGCATCAACACTTGTCGTAGTGTCCTGTACACTTTTTGTCGTACCCCTTTCGTTTATTGACTTAGTTGTTTACCGTGTTGGAGTATGTTGCGATTTAGTCGCCTGTTGTTGTTTTGTCTTAGTGACTACTAGGCCAGCGTAAAACTTTCTTGGGATCGGCGTTTTGTACCGTTGCTGTCCACGCTCTGAAGGTTGAGGTGGGGCAAATTCTGCTTTATTGCACATCTGTTTGAAGACGCCGCTTAAGTAATCCCGCTTGTGTTCTCGTGTAGTATGAGAGCGTTGCATCTTTGCAAATTCTGGTTACGCTGTGCCATTCCGAAGCCTGGAATAATTCTTTTTCGATCGAGACTCCATCGTTCCGTTATTTATTGACTTTAGGTGTCTTTGCCCTTTGGATTTTGGGAAAGACAATTTCGTTGAAGACTTTTGATGACTAGGTCGTCACGTATTGGTTCTGCCCTTTGGATTTTGGGAGAAACAATTTCGTTGTTAAGCTTTTGAGCTTCGTGCGTCAGTCATGCGCAGGCTGTTCGCACGTTGTTTCTTTAGTAAAGTTGATGTTTGACATTTATTGAAGACTTTGTTTTTCCGAATTTTCTTTTGGTGTTCGGTGTCGGAGTCATTGTCGGTCTCGCATTTTGCGAATTTATAGACGATTTGGCTTTCGGCGTCGTCATCAATTGAGGATTTCGGTGGACTTAGTTTTCTTTTATATTACTCCCGATCAATGACTATGCTTGACAGTTTCTGTCACAACCTTTTTGTCCTTTCTTTCCCTGTGGGTGTTCCTGCTGTGGGACTCACACAATGCGCTGAGCCCGTGACGCGCAGCGTGCCCTCTTCAGATTAGCCTTTGGGGTTAGATCATGGACTTCTTTTTTGTTTGTAACTTTTACAAATACTCCCCGAGTTCCATTGGCCGGTTGGAAGGAACTGCTCTCGGGCGTAAGACGTTTCCCGATTTTGACAATCACGCATTAATGACTTTTCCCGGATTTGACATTTATGATAATAAGTTTTCGTATTTTCCACCGGCGTAACCGGTCTTTTTGGCAATTTCTTCTTCCTTCTCACTCTTTTGTATTGACGCTGTCCGTCATCGCGTGGTTGGGATCCTGAGTAGTGACGGCTATCTCAATCCGCATTCTAGGTTAAGCCATTCTTCTAGCAACTTCTTTAGTTGTCCTAAGGATCAATTTGGGAAATTGACCTCTAGTAAGGGGGGTGTTAAGTGGTTTTGACGTCATTAAGTCATTCTTGCGTTTAATTCAATAATAAGTGTCATTAGAAAGCAAGTCTAAGATCGTGCGACTTCAAATTCTACTTAAGCCGACCCTGGCGCGAGATTTAGTTGAACGCATATTCACATGGTTTTTGTCTGCAGCTTCTAAAGGAATTCGCCCCGTAAACAGTCTTTGGCAACTGCGTTAGTTTATTAAAAGCATTTTCGTCTCGTTTATGTTTCTGTGAATTACAGCGATAAGCTATTCTTTGTTATATGGTCAAGACCGTTTTGTATTGCAGTTTCTGCCTAATGTAATTAAGCTTTCAAAAATAAGGCTTACTGAATTCTTTGTTGTCACCCATTTAAACATCGATTTCACAACCCAAATATATTTCTTGGTATTCTTTAGGAGCCGCGTTGGTAATTTGATACTTAAGGTCGAAAACTTTCCATACGTGGTATAGTAGTGCATTGGAACCCTTATCTTGTGTTTTGTTACCCGGGGTTCTGGGAACTTTGCTCATTTTGCTGGTTCAGCTATGACATCAGGCTGCGTGTAGTTGCACCAAGCTTTGAGCCTTGAGAAATAAAAATAAAGTTTGATAAACCCTTGTTGGACCATACATTTGGAATTATTGATTTTGGAGTTCAAAACTTTCTTTCGTTACGTTGTTTTTAAGCTCTGTGCATTTGAAATTTTAATAAGTAGCCAGCCTTTGAGAACAACAGACGCTTATGGTTTTGTGTTGCCTCCGGGGCTGCACTGTTAGTGGCCCCGGAGGGGAGCTTTTCGTGCGTTTCAAGTTCTGCTGCAGGCTTCGAAGCAGATAGCTCGTTAAGTGTTTTCTCATAGTGAGTGGGAAATATCTGCTTTTGCAAATTCTACCACGTCGTGCCGAACCCAAAGTATTTTCTGCGTTCCCGGGGACTACCGTTTTTCACCTCGAATTAATTCAACACTCTTTCGGGCCGCTGGCCACTGCCTTCGCTCAACCCCTTTGGGCAATCCTGTTCTACGTTCGCTGCGGGACGTAACCTTGGTCTTTGTGGAAGCCATCTTCGTAGTCCTCGACCTTCTGCAGTCACCGCTTGGCTTTTGGCAAAGCCCTTCAACAACCCTTTGGGGAGCTGTATTGCTGCAAGCGGCCACTAAGCTTCTCCAGGATCCGGTCCAGCCTTCGGTCATCGTCAACGCAGTAGGTGTTCTAGCTATAAAAGGTAGGATCTACCAATGTATCTTTGTCTTGCTTCCTGATTTAATGTGTCGCGAAAGTGCTACCGAATTGTATGTTTATTGTGCCTCGCATGCTGTAGGACTTTGCGCGCGAATTTAATTTCGTCAAATAACTTGTGTATTGTACTTCGTCATTAAGTTAACTTTTGCTTGGGAACCCCGACAATTTTCAGTTAGGGTGTATGTTACCTTCTTATGGCCAACTTGTGGCCCTGTGTGTGTCGATTTTCATTCATTAAACAATAATATAGTCACACTTAGTTTGTTTAATTGACTTAAACCTGCAATCTGTGGATCTTCAATCCTAATGTGGCAAAAATCCAAGTGTAATCAAATGTGAAGCTAGAACACGTGCTTTTATTGGAAAAGCCATACAGTTTTTGGCTTGAGTAAATCCTTTTGAGCCCCTTTAGGGAGGTGGTCATACGGTAAGTCATTAAGGCCACCTGGTGCTGACCGCCCGACTTGGAGGGAACCTAGTGGACGACGCTTCGCAGCGTGCAGCAAACCCAGCACATCTTCAGTAGAGCCCTGTGATATTTCTCGTTTTGGGTCACGAGGGCTGTTAATTTATCAAAACGAGTGGCGTCCTTAGGCAATTCTTTTAAGCAATCTTTAGGGTAAGTGCCGTCGGTTTTTCTTTGTACTCTCGAACCACGCCTTCCCGTCTGAGCTAAGTGCAGGTAATCGGAGCAACAAAATCTGCTCCAGCACATTAAGATCTGTGTCCTTTTTAGTAAAGCCGGCGAACCCTATAGTTTGTACCCGATTTTTGACAGTGCTCTTGATCAATGTCGATCTGAGCATTTAATACCGTAACAGGTTCATCCTTGTGGATTTCGTTGACCTTTCTTTCAGTATTTTGGTTCTTGTAAGGGCAGTACTGTTGTAATGGTTTAGTTCTTTACACTTTTTGAACTTATGTTTAAATGCCGGGCACTCACGACGTTTATGTTGCGAATCACATTTTTTACATTGATAAGTGTTCTTTGTACGTTTGGTTTTATTACTTTTCTTTATTGCTTCTACTTTGGTAACTTCTGACTGTTGCATTTCTTCCAAGCGTATATTAGCCAATTTACTAGCTCGTGCTTTTGAAACAGCTGCTTCCAATTGCAGGTCTTCGGCCAGTAATACCCTCCGTACCTCTTCGCTGAGAATTCCGATAACCAGCTGATCACGTATCATTTCGTTCTGTAAATGTTGGAATTCACACCGCTTGGCTTGTATTCTTAATTTCCCTACGAATTCTTCCACCTTTTCGTTCGTTTGCTGTGCCATTTTATGGAACTTGAACCTTTCGAAGGTTATATTTACTTTCGGTTCAAAGTAATTAGTAAAACGCTGATTTACCATTGCAACAGTTAAATGTTGATTCGGGCGTAGCAGTGGTTCTGGCAGAGAATTGTACAAAGCGATGGAATCTGGCTCTACGCAGGTCATGAAGGTTGCGATTTGAACTTCCTCTGTTTTAGCGGTTAATTGCGTTGCTACTTCGAAATAGTTATATTGTTGTAACCATAATTTCCATTCTTTGTGTGTCTGTTTCGTGATTGATTACGGTTTTCGGTGGTCTCAAATTCGTTTGGGCGTTGGCCATTTTTGAGGTTAGTACACAACTTTTTCGTTAATTAATCAGATTGTAACTTACACCGGGTTTCGGCACCATGTAACGTTTAGTATTAACAACGTCTATAATATAATAGTTATTTACTATACAAGTGGGATAACAGCATCATTAATATACGTGTGTGTAAGTTACAAACGAGTGCGTAGCACGAGTTACGTAAGCACACAAGTATATTAATGATGCATTATCACACATGCATTGTACATCATTTTATCTACGACTGCCTAAAATTGAAAAAAGTGCATTAAGAGAAATGTCAGATCTGTCATTTTCAAAAATATTTTAGTAGGCAAATGTCATCATGTCATTCATTTGACACTATTTCAATTAGGTAATGAAGTCATTACACAACTCAGTTGCGTAATGAAACCGTTACATAACTGAGTGGTGTAATGAGCTTCATTACCTAACTGAAATAGTGTCAAATGAGTGACGTAATGAGTTACTTATCCCACCGGAGTAGATAATAATTATTTATTAATAGAAACTACAGATTCTACTTACAACGAATAACGTAACGGATTACAGTAATATTTCAAGTTAGCTTAAACCGTAAACCGTCAACGTTCACTCGCGTGCCTGCGTTCACACACACTGTAAGGGTCTGTTCACACTCCACGCTCCTGACACCAATGTAACTTACGAAAATGTATTTTGTAAGTGTATATTTAGAAAATGTTCTGGGAACTGTAGTTGTAACAAAGCTGAATTGAACTGTATAATAGGTTGCTATTATGATTAATGCATTTGCTTTTAATTTGCTTTAGCAGCGCATATTTGTGTATACAGTGCTTTTCTTGTAAGGCAACGTATAACGGTTCACAAGGCACTTTATCTTATTATGTTAATGTTTTTTCTATTGAAAATTTTGAAATAATGTTTTGTAACTTATTAAATTAGGCCTATATGGAAAATAAAACTTAATAATTATCATTATAAAAATATAAGCCATAAAAGTAACAAGTGTACAATTTTTCAAGTAGATAGCGTTACCACAAAAATAATAATGTTTTTTGTGAACTGGTAGTTTCTTAAGAAAGTTATAGCTTCGATTTTCCCATCTTCTTCTTGAATTTTCTTATGCTTATAGCTGCTTTATGAGGAAAGCACTGCATTATTTGTATGTTTTTATAGTTTCGCCCTGAAGTTGTAATAAATAGATGAAGAACATGAAGTACTTACTTTGAATGGTTTTGTTTATGTTCGCAAGTCGTAATCTTCAAATTTCTGTTTTTTGGTGATTACAAATGACATTATTTAAGTATAACCAATCAGCGTAGTATAATTATGAGTAAGTATAATACATACAAAAAAGAAGCCGCGTGGCTCAGTTGAGTAAGCGCCAGGCTTGCATTAAGCAAGTCCTCGGTTCGAATCCCGCGGGGGTCGGAATTTTTCCGTAGCCTTGGCGATTGGAATCGGGCTCGGTGGGACCATTCACAGTTGGGCACCAAATTAACTGTGCTCTACTCAGAACCACAGACCTAAGAGATAGAGTAACAAGGTCAACACATCACCATGACACACACTTCACGCAATGGTTGATGATCAAGCACAAAAGGCGCGCTCCAACTCTGTATCCCGAATCTGGGGCAAGTTGAGCATTGTACCGCCAGATGCCAGCGCATAAAGCGCCATCCTCTACACGGCAAACTAAATGAGGTTACAGATAATACATCATACATAATACATACAAAAAACACAGTATATTCGTATCGCGGTCCAAATCAGTGATTGTCAAAGCGCACCAAGCGTGAAACTCAAAACACACAGCGGAAAATAAATCGCATTTTTTAGAACAATAAGGCAAGAGTGATAATTCTTTCACTAAAAACGTCTCCATTATTTTATAAACATTTCATACGCTGGAAGTATGCCTTTATATCCAATAGTTTAAAAAATACCTCGATGCTGAAGTTTATACCGCGCGTTCCCGGTACGCTTAAACAATTTCTGTAGCATTTGTTAAAAACAATTTCGTGAGTAATTTGACATCATCTGAATCCAGAAAGAATAATGTTTCCACTGGTTTAAAAAGCATTGAGAAATATTCAAAACTAAGATTATGAATGCGATGTACGCATAAAAATTTTATGTAATAAAAAAATTTTTGGAAAATATGTTTTTCTTTTTTTTTGCAATCGCAAAAAGAATGGAGCCCTCCACATTCAGATCCGCAAGGTCATTCCCATAGTGTAATTTTTTTTTAAAACTCTATCTTCGAGTGCACACCCTATGATCGAATTTATGTTCCCTGATTCCGGACTAGTAGGTGGCTAGCCGTGCCCGTCGAACGTGAGGAAGAGTTCACTTGTTTAGGTGTTAACGACTATCACAGGTGTTAGCGTGGTAGCCGGGGAGCGTACAATTTTAAAATCCTTCTAGAGTCCGCCGGGGCTCACGAGAAGATGTTCGACGAGGCAAACTATGCGATCCCCCGCTCGCATTCTAAAGTCAGGGGCAGCTTTTTTCAGAAAGGAAAAGTATATGGTTTTTAATTAGGGCTAAGCAGTTTGACGACAAGGAGAAAACTAAAAATTGCTTTTACGTAGTATTCTACCACTCAATTTAAAGCTGTTGCAGTTGTATTGAATTGACTGTAGAATAATAGGTATTTTAATATTTATGGTTCAAATGTGTACATATAGAGCTTCCCCGGTGCTATCCCATTACTGGGAATATATGATGTAGCAATGGTCAGATAAATTGCATCCTCCATTCGTAGATATATAATAGTCTTTGTTAGATAGTTAGATAGCAAGGGACTAAATCTAAGTTTCCCTGTAATTGCGCTTCTCTATAGTGCATATTTTACAGCAGCTGAATTTTGCATGCAAACAAAGCTTGAAGCAGTTACTAATTCAATAATAAGTTTGCTGTATCTAAGAAATCCTTTTAATGTATTTTAAATTTTGGGAAATACTTGAAATAGATAGGACGTTGTGATTGATATAACAATAAACTGCATGTAAAATTAGTAGTTTGGTTTAATGAGACATGCGGTTTAATTAATTTAACAGGTTGTTTCTAAAAAGTGTTTTTGGCTTTATTCGTACAAAGGTAATTTTATATACCTTTCTGAAATATATCGCGCTGTACAATGTATTTAACCAAATTTCTCTAAATATGCAAGTAGCAATAATTAATTCAAACTACTACAGCTTCTATTTACTGCTCTTACACAGAGTGCATTTGAAGCAGTTTTGCAAATAAACCAAGCCAGTTCAAAACGCTAACAAACGCGACGTTAGAATTTAATTTGTTGCCTTTCTGTGTCCCATTGAGAATAATTTGTTCAGGAAATAACCCCGTTTGGAAAACTGTATTAGTTGTACGTTCATGTCATGTTAAGCACCGAGGGGCGGAATAATCTTGTTCACATAAACTCGGCTTGTTATCTTTATAATATATTCAGATGGTTTCGCAAATTGTACTACTCTTGCGAATTGTACCGTTTGAAATCCAAGTGCCCTTTCAGCTGTTCAAACAACATTTGAAAAAAAGAAGCTTTACAGCAGCTTTCCGCTTCACCTCGCTTCCGGACCAGACCTTCAAGTTTGGTTTTTCTGCGGTTTTTCTGTTAGCGTTTCTGATCGGAGCGATGTCAGAGCTCCGAGAATGTTATTTGGCGGGACAGATGATGAAGATGTGGAGATACGAATCGTTGGAAGCATCATCGAGTTATTACGCGCCATTGTTCACAGCCCTATTATTATTGACTCTTATTCTTGTTTTATGCAGTTTGGTATTCACGAAGAATAACATGATATGCAAGTAGGGGCTCATAAACTTCCACTTGAGGAGAATTCATTCGATTTGTGTTTGTCACGTAACAGTAACCTCGTTTGGAACGTAGACCAAACAACTCCATAGAAGTAGTTTTCTTAAAGTAAACAAAGGGTGGCGTAAAAAACTACGACAAAATATTGAAATATTGAAACATTGGCGGTTTTGTGTTAACCAATAATCATGAAGGTTTACAAAATGTTCATTTTAAATTTAGCACTTTCAGTACTTGCAACACTAATTTATTACAAGCACACATTAGTCAGAATAAGTGATGTTCGTGTGTTTATTTGATTATAAAGATAGATATACAATATGGACATAACCGAACACTGAATTAACCAAGTCAACGTTCTTTTTAATCAGGGTGAAAGCGCCTTTTATAATTATGTGTTTCCGCCTGTTCGTCATATGTTATTGTCAAGTGCTTAGTTAGCTTTAAATTTCGATCACTTATTAAAATTATAATGTTAATGTTTCACTTAAATCTTAAATTACCATGTGGGGTCCTCTTGGGGTTTTTGTTTAATAATTTTTTCTGAATTATTGCTATAGTAAATTTTCTTTAATTGTATAGGCACATATTTTCGGTGTCCCAAGCTAATTTCTTTTTCCTGGATTCAGATCGGCTCGCATGCATAAATTTACAAGGGCTGGTGACCGACAATTTTATAAGGCCCCTTCCGTCTAAGGGTTACAAGTGATATACTTGAAACTGGGGGAGAGCGATGCAATCAATCGGCCCTCTCAAATGGAACGTGGTCACAAGCAATTATTCACTAACACAAATCCAGACAAATTCTAAAGTCAAACATGCAAGCAACAATAAACACACATTACCACATTTAGCAGTACGTGTTCGTTATTATAATACTTACAGGGGGTTTTGTGGCTGCCCTCTGTGATCCTTGGTACCATCTAGAAGAGTGCCTTTTCAGTAATATTCCTCAGTGCACTTCCGATGATGTACCTGTAATAAACCTGCAACACGGATGCTTACCACAGCTGCTACCTATTAGCCGAACGCCAACTAGATCAATGGGTACAACCCATGGCAATGAGATCCGCATTTGCGGTGACTGCTTCCAACCGCAAAAGGCCCAGATCACAATGCATTTGTGGAAAATAAGCCTCCCGGACTATTCAGGTGCGCAGCCTGAATCACTGAAAATTGCTTATCAGGTCTACAGCCTCTATTGCAAAGCTATACAAGCATTAGTACTTATTACAGACCTTCCTATTCCATTCATTGTATTAATTCCACATAATATTAATTACCACAAACCAGACTTCAAAAAACCACAGGAGAGTACGCACCGTCGACCGTTTCGTGTTTCACAACATTTCCACATGGACGTTCTCGGCTAACTCTCCGCCAGGCCCATTGAGGGTTAAAACCACCCCCGGCCTAAATTAATTTTGGGGTTGTTTCGATTCTTTGCTACATTTAGAAAGTATATATTTCAGTGGTTGGTTTAGTCGAAAGCGCATAATTATGCGGATACAAATAAAATGATAGAATATTTTCAAACTCAAGAAACACACACGTAAATATTACAACAATTGTTTTTTCACAAAACTGTGACCTCACTGAGTAATTATAATGTATTTTCTTTAATCATAATTAGTAGGTAGGGTCTCATCGAGGCGTTTACGTAACGATTCATATTGTCGACAAGAGGTGATTTAGCGGCCGTTAAATCAGTTCTTTAGCAGTTTAGCCGCCTGTATGTTATGTGATGCGTCAATATTAGCAAACGTGATGCGTAAAGCAACTTTTTGTAGGCGGCTGGGCGATAGGTACACGTCAACCGACGTCAACATAACCTTCAAAAGTTGATTAAAATTTTTTAATTTTGCGATTTCTCGCCTTAAAAAAACAATGTACCCCTCGGCACTTTAAGTTCCTTTTTATCCCTCATGTGGTTTATTTCTTTGGCCCCACAGGCCTTGGCAACTAAACCCACATTCGCGATAAAGAGCCCAACTTCAATGATAAACTATGTGGAAATTGATATAAAAATAACAAAATTAAAATTGAACTTCCAAGTCCCTATACCTTCTTACTGAAGGGACTTTGTACTAAGGTATATTAGGTTTAATCGGTTTATTATAACCTAAAGGTTCTATGAGCAATCGGTGTCCCATTCTTTTTGGGACACCCTGTATAATTGTTATCCTTGACTTTATTTATTTACTTACATCTTACATCAAAACAAACTAAAAATTTGTGATTTTGGTGAACGTGGCATGTAGCTACAAGATTTAATTATCAAAAAAACCTTCAAAAGTGATAAAGTACGTAGGTTACTATAGTTAACAAAACATAAAAATTAAGCATTTTTAGACAACGATTAAGAAACGACACGACACTAATAATAGTTCCAACTTACAAAGTTCTACTAAATGACTAAATGACAATAATTTCTATAGAAAGTAATTAAAAAAGTAATTGATGTACAATTATAATTAGGTACTAAGTAACTGGTAATTTAATTACTATTTCATGTGAGTAATTGAAATCTCTGATAATTCAATTAGTTCATTGGGCGGTAATTGGTAATTAATAATCAATTACTTTTTTAAGTACTTTGCCCAGCTCTGACCACACCACACCAGCCTCCAGTTCAAGATGTTTTCAGAAATACGCTACATGTTTAGTAATGTTTCAATTTCTTCATATTTCCTATTCTACTATGGCAAGTTTCAAAATTACCAGCACGAATTGCATTAGAATGCTACAGAAAAGTTACAAAAATAATATCAGCATTCAGGTGGCATTTATAGAAAAATGAGGCTGCTATTGTTTGAGCTTATTGTTTGCTTGTGGATCTCTTCCATTTGCGATAATATCAAATTCGCCTACTATTGTAAGAGAATTTACCGAGATCACTGAGAAAGCATACAGCTACTTTAGATATATTTTGTACGAACTGCTCTTATAAGTGGCTTTCAACTTGCCTCGGATAGAACAACCTTGAACAATGTTTTTCAGGCTTTCATCTTTGTATTGACGAATGAACACTCCTCTGACGTTTATCAAAAAAATAACTATCTTTCGATTAACATTATTGTAGGCACATTGATTTCGGTTCGGTGGATTGAAATCGGCTCTCATGTATAACTTTTACAGGCTGCCAGCGTAGAATTCCATACCATCCCTTCGGTCTGAGTGTTGTGTAGATCTGAAATACGACACCGAGGAGGCAAGGTGATTAGCGATCCGTTTCATGTGGTATGTGGTCACACATACTCGTTCGCAAGCACAAAACAGCCAAATTGCATAACCAGGCGTCTAAACAAGAGTAAACAGGTATTACTACATTTGGCAGTACTTGTTCGAGATGATACTACTTACAGGGGTGTTGAGCATTCCACGGTGCTCCTACCTAGCACTTTACAAGACATTTGTGAGAAATGAATCCAAGTGCGCTTCTGGTTCACTGATAATATAATTGAGTATTAGGTCAAGGGTTTGTGGGAGTCTTTCCGGATATCCGCTATTTTCAGGTATAATTGTGCACTATATGCGATATCAACTGGGTACCAACTAAACAATACAATAATGAACAACGACCCAAAGAACAAATCTCTTTAAAATAAATGTAGCAATGTCAACAATGAAACAGTGTGTAACTCAGCTGCTACGTCGAACTAAGTACAATATCCATTGGAAAACTATTCCAGCAATAATATCTATTACAAACCTTAATATTTCATTCTTCCGATGAATCCACGGTAATTACCACAAGTAACACTTCAAAAGTTACATAAGAGCTTTCGCAGCGGAATGCCTTCCTTTGTGGTGTCAAATTTCACATCCAAACGCATACATGTACCGGCATTAACTGCCAGCTGACTCCCAAGCCTACGAGATTTTGAAAGTTTCCCTCGTCCTAAAATAACTTCGGGCTTGGTTCGATCTAGAAATACTTTGAACGTGTTATATTTAAGCGGCTGATTGATTCAGAGGCTCATAATAGAAAGTAGATTTCTATGTGTTGAATAGTGTTCCGTACTAAGTTTTTAATTATATCTGTTCATCCCCAACGGCAATGTATTTAGTTTTTCCATCTTAAGTAACAATGTCCAATTGTGGTATTCTGCCATTAACTCTTTATTGCACATATTAGTAGCAACATTAATACTAAACGTCTTCTTCTTCAGAAGTTCTTCCTCCCTTATGTTAAGTTAGTGGCCTCTTTAGTTCCACAACGTTGTGGTTCTATTAGCTTCCTTTGCTCGTAGGCCGGGTAGGTAGTTATCCTTGTCCGTCGAAATGGAGAAAGAGTTTCCTTATTAGTGGTGTTTTCGTGGTGGCCGGGGACCGTGCGACTTTTACAATGCTTCTACAGTGGCCGTAAGTCGAACCTGGCCTGGCCGCCCGAGAGTCGAGCATTTGTTCTTTAGGCCAATAAACAATATACCGGGTGTAACTGAATTCTGGTAGACCCCAAATATCATTTGCATTTTTACACATATCTTTATGAAATTTAGTATGGTGTTTTTTGGGAATAAAGTGTGTCAACATGTGGACTTAATAAAATGCCCATTTCCGGTTTAACTGGAAATTACCTTAACTTTTCTATTTCAAGTGGAACATCTTGTATATTTTTACATAATTTAATTCGTTTCCAAATTCTGAGTTAATAGATGTATCATAAGTGACCTTTGGGTTGTCGGTTTTTTGTTTAAATTTAAATTAAATTACAATAATGGCAAATAACATTTGAATCATTTATTAAAACTGAAAAAACATTTTATTTCAAAAACGGTATTATTTAGAACAAAACTAAGAAATTCCAACTTCTTAATATGGAATAGTATCCCAAAACTTTTGTAATTCCTGTAAAGTCGTTGGTGGTGTTGAGTAGACAATATTTTTTAAGTGAGGAAACACGAAAAGGTCTAACACGGTTAAGTCAGGTGACCTAGCTGGCCACATAACAGGTCTGTTGGTTCCTATCCAGTGATCGCCGAATTTGTAATTTAAGTATTGAGCAACTATTCTAGCATTATGGGCGGCATTATTTGCTAAAAATACATCTGGTTTCTTACATTTAATGGCAATTCATCTAAACTCTCTTCTATTTCATTCTGAAGGAAACCAAAGTACCGGTCGGCAGTTAGAAAATTGGGCCTACTATTCGTGTACCCAAAATACTCATCCAGCTGTTAAACACAAATCTCTCTTGAAAATTACCTTGGCCAACCAATCTCGGATTTTTACGTGCCCAGTATCTAAGGTTATTCCAGTTGCACATTCCATTACTCGTAAACCGTGTTTCGTCGGAATAAAGAATTTTATAAGGAAAATTGTTATTGTTTTGATTCTGTAATAACCAATTACAAAAATCAAGGCTTCTTGCATTATTATTGTCATAAAGATGAAGGTGTAGTGGATATTTAAATGAATGAAATCCATGTTTCCCTAAAATTCTCCAAACTGACTAAAGACTCATTCCTGAAACACTAGCAATTTCTCTTGTTGATTAAGTAGGATTCAACTCTGTGTACGGCAAAATATCCGTTTGTTCTCTTAGATTATTATTGTCGTGCTCAGTACGAAATTGCCTCTCAAGTCTATTAAAATAATTTGCAGCAGGATGATGACGATCAGGGTACCTTTCCGCATACAAAACGCAAGCTGCCAGTGAATTTGTTCTGTAATCCCCAAATATCAATAACATATCTACCTTTTCAGTACGAGTATAATAGTAACGTTCTATTTTACACACCACCAATGGTTTTAGTTTCTTAATAATACTGTAATTTGTCCACCACCGCAATGACAGACAAACAAACAAATACGGAAACAAACATTTATTTGTTTTAAATCGTGAAGTTTCATAGCAACCTTGTTTGTCGTTTTCATCATTAATTAAAGAAAAGACTGTCGATTCAAGCTTGGGCATGTTGTACGTCATTAGATTAATACAAATTTAAGAGTGAATAAAACAATGTAAAAATATGCAGGGTGTTCTATTTGAAATAGAAAAGTTAAGGTGATTCCATGTACTAAGTGGCAGTCTCTCCTCTTCCGTTCTTCGTAGATGTCTTTGTTTCATCTTAATGGGTTTATGTGGTCCAGATTTTGCAGGGTATCTTATATTTTTCTTCTTTTAGATTGCACTTATTTCCATGCTCTAATTGGTAAAATCTCCACTTCCATACATCGTAGGTTTCTATTCTATCTTGATATAATTGCTGTCTTTGTTCCATCTTAACATAAGTTTCTGTTGTCCAGCCTTTACTAGGTCTCCCACTTTTCCTCCTTTGATGTGGCACCAATTGCCATGCTCTAATTGGTAATCTCTCCTCTTTCATTATTTGTAGGTGTGTATTCGATCTTAATATAATTTCTGCCTTTGGTCCAATTTAACATAAGTGTTTGTGGTCCAGATTTTACAGGGTCTCTCATCTTTCTTCATTTCATATGGCCCTAACTTCGATGCTCTAATTGGTAATCTCTCCTCTTCCAATATTCATAAGCATTTATATTCTATCTTATTCTAATGTCTGTCTTTGTTCCATCGCAATATAAGTTTCTGTGGTCCAGCCCTTACAGGGTCTTCCTCTTTTTCTCCTTTCCTATAGCTCCCCTGTTCATGTCCTGGGTGATAGTCAATCTTCTTCCATTCGTCGTAGATGTCTTTGTTCCATCTTACAGCGTTTCTGTAGTCCAGCTTTTACAAGGTCTCTTATCTCTTTCTGCTTTCGTATGGCACGAATTTCGATGCTCAAATTGGTAATTTCGTCTATTTCGTTATTCATGGCTGTCCTTATTCTATCAGAATATAAGTTTCTGTGGTCTATATTTTCCAGGATCTCCCCCCCCCTCCTTTTCTTCTTTCATATATCACCCCTTGTCATATCATAAGTGGTAGTATTTCCTTTTCTACACTTGATTACTTTTTTCTATTACAATGAGCTTCTGTGGTCCAGATCTTACAGGGTCACTTTTTTATATCTTTTATGGCAACAATTTCTTTCATCTAATTGTAAATATCTCCTCTTCCATTATTTATAGTGTCTGTATTGTATCTTAATAGAATTTCTGTTTTTGTTCCACGGTAATACAAGTTTCTGTGGTCCAGCTTTCACAGGGTCCCCTTGTCTTTCCCCTTTTGATATTGCACCCATTTTCATGCTTTCATTGGCAATCTCTTCCTTTCCGTTATTCTTAGGTGCTTTATTCTGTCTTAATATAGTATCTGTGGCCCAACTTCTTCTTCATCTTCTTTAATATTGCACCCATATGCATACCCTAAACGGTAGACGCTCTACTTCTATTCTTGGTAGGCAGACTGGGCACGCAATGAATGACTACGCAATAATGGCGCCAGGTCTTCTGCTTTCTTATATAACTCGTTTACTCAAGAAGAGGGGTTGGTTATTTATGGTTAGACTGCTAAAGAAATGCTTCGAAAACTTGGAAATACAATGCACCGTTACCCTCAGCATAGATCGTTCGGACTTCAGAATCCCGGTATATTGCTTTCTACCTTCTGGTTGTGTAAAGACTTTATTTACATACCGACGCCGACGGGTGGTTGCTTTGGCCGAAAAATGTGTCTGCAGCAACGTGAATAATACTCAGATATTGCGTTTGGTCGATGGCGTAATCTATACAGAGTTATTACATAGCGTTTACTTCTAGCTGGAAGGGTTGCTTGGATTTACTGTATTCTGTTTAGCTGGACCCTTTCTGAAATTGCAGAAGAGAGATGCCCGTGCGGGCACACAATTCGATTCTTGACATTTTAGACATTACGCTGCATATCGCGTAGCAATCTCACCTCGACACCCACTCATAATGCGAACATCTGTTACATTACATGTTATTATAGTCGGAATGTATTTTATAAGAAAATGATGTTTCAAACATACTAGTTGATGGAAATGAGGGTGTAATAAATTCACGGAATCTAATATTAGGTTATGTAATTAAATTTTAAAAGTACAAAAGTGTCACAGAGTGTCTTTTTAGTACCAGAAAATAAGCAGGACCTACGTGGAAAGAGTTGTTGGTGGTCTAGTTATACTCTAGTCATTTGAAACAAAACAACGTGTTTTAGAAACATTAAATCCTGGAAGTTCTAATCTTGGGATGTTTGAAAACTCGGTGCCTTAATGAAAACTCCATTTTATTTAATTTGCAGGGACGTAAAGCGCGTAAAGCGGTTTATTAGAATATCTACGTTGCCGTTTGTCATATAACCAAAATACATATTATCATTCTTAACAAAGGATGCCAGTTCCAACAACTTTTGATTGTAAAATTTTTACAAAGTCTAATAGATCCTTAGCTAGAGCAGCGCAAAGTGACATGCAATACGAACAATTTTTGTTTAAAACAGACTTTTCGACGATTATTCATTTTGACTATGACTAATTATTGTTTTTTCCTCATTTCCACACTATCAGAAGATTCGCGGGCGTAGGTAGTCGTGTCGGACCACATTTCTAACAGATTCCTTCCTTCTATTACTGAAAATCTGGCCTTTTTGCGCCATAAATTAGTACCTATCGAATAGAATTACTAGAGCCTATATAGTCCATTCATATTAGCAAAATTAGAAAAAAGAAATTATAAAGTTTTGCCGTTTGGAGGTCATACACACCAATGGAAGGGCTTTCAAAAACAAAAGAGTTCCCAACTCCGAAGTGGTAACTTCACCCCCAAGAACCACCCCTAACACGCACTGCGGTGGTTGTTTGCGTTTTTATCAGAAACCATTGGTCGTACAGAAAATTCTATACTTATCAAAAAAATTTCCTATCAAATTCTCGATAAAAAGATTTCTCTTACCAATTCCATTTTTTTCAATGGATTTCGAGTTACAAGCGATCAAAGTGGGGGGTTGCATTTAGCGCAGATTAGTGACGCGAGTTTTTGGTCACAATACTTCACCCGACCTTACATTTTTTGCATTAAACCTCTTTTCCTACATGGCAAGGATTTATGACAGAAATTACTTCAACCCTGCCATATGTGAAGTCAACGGTTCTCGCACTGCCTCCGACCCAGTTAAGTACTATACTGGTCGTTTAGACCTACGCAGTAGAGGAAAACAGAAAGGTCGGTAATCTACGTGCATTATGACCTTTGACTAACAATTGTATATAAAAGCAAAGGGAGGGTTACATCTGTTAATGTCGTTCTTGGGATCAATCGGATTTATTATTGCTGACAATCAACTTGTAGAATTATGGTCAACTGTATACGATTCTGCATCTGTTCCTATATACTTTCGCGCCATGCATACGCAAGAACGAGTCGAGCTCATTGTCCTAATTTATGAGCTATTTCCATGATAATATCTGATGAAATTGAAGTTTCAAAGAAACACAAAGACTATATCCAAGCTTTTCTCACTGGCATTAAAAAAATAATACTGTAACTTCTGACAGCTTAGTAAATCACGACACCCTTGCAAAAATTGGATTAAAGTTTTCAGAAGCAACAAAGGCGAAATTGGAAAAACTGCAAAATTATGGTTGCAGTATTTAGAATTAGTGGCCATTGTAATCCATTTTATTCAATAGGAATGCAAGGAGAATTTGGAACTTTAGTATCATTGCGTTAGAGCAATACATTAAAATTTTCGTGCAACTGGTCATTTTCTGTATGCAAAGTCATGTCAGCTTCATCTCCAAGAAATGGATTGTCTTAATCAGAATATGAGTAACTGAAAAATATCAACCATTTACACAGCAGGATTTTTTTACAATTCGTTGTTCAGAAAAACAATGGTCTGGAATTTGGTCGGATATGACTATTGAGCAAATGCTCACGAGATGCATGAAAAGTCTTGGCGGTCTGGCTCGTGGAAGAGGGTTTTTCAAAAAGGGTTCTGAATAAACGGATTCTCGGAATGCCATCTACTCACCACGTATGCAAAGCCGTGGAAAAGTATTACAGTATCACACCAATCACCACAGACCAGAATGTAGAAATGAGGGACTCAAGAATACAGACAGACGAACAAGATTTTCAGAAATTTGAACAGTGGCTCCTGAAACACTGCATTCAGTATTACAAGAATCTTGTTTCACTATCTACTGGCTTTGTTGCCGAGGAGAAAACCAATTGTTATGAAGCGTAAACGGTTGGAGAGAACATTTTGCATAGCACCGAAGGCAGTGAATTTGGAATATTTAAATTGAATCGTGCAAACATAGTAAAAACTATGGTTTCGTCTGCTGGAAAAATTACGGTTGGCAATGACATTATTCAAGTCGATTGTACCGAACTTTTCCAACGAATAATATGCACTATCTATTCTCCAGCGTATTTGCGCTCTTGTTTTAAGCATGAACTTTCTTCTGTACCTTTGTCTTTATTTGACAACAATGTTATGACAAGAAAAACGCGTATTGCTCGAAATCCATTGGAGAAAAGGAATTGGCAATAAATATTTTTTATAGAGAACTTTGTAAGGAACATTTTTAGTAAATATAAAATTTTCTGTGTGACCAATGGTTTCTGAGAAAAACGCTAAAAACCAACGCAGTGCGTGATAGGGGTGGTTTTTGGGAGTGAAGCTACCACTTGAAAGTTGGGAACTCTTTTGTTTTTGAAAGCTCTTCCATTGGTGCGTATAACCTCCAATCGGCAAAACTTTATAGTTTCTTTTTCCTATTCGACCATTATAGGTCTAATATAAATGGACTAATAGACAGGAATATCACGTCGGCTTACGCAGGCGTATTGGGATTTGTAAGAATTCTGATAATATAAATGGGGTCCGACACGACTACCTAATCCCTAATCTTGTGATAGTGTGGAAATGACATAAGGAAAACATATGTTTCAATGGGTAATCATGAAAAAGCTGTTGAAGACAAAACAATTTTTCGTCTTCTGCTTCACTTTGGGCTGCCCTAGCTCATAATCTATTTGGCTTTGAGAAAAATGTTTCAAACAAAAGTTATTGAATATGAGGTACATATTCTTGACAAACTAATTTTTCCTGCCATTTTGTCAATACAGCGACGTGAGCGACTCCCCCCAAATTGGAAGACGTGGAATTTTCATTAGCGCAGAGGATTTTTAAACATATCCAAAAATTATAACTTTTGGATTCAATGTTCCTAAAACTTACCTAATGACTGAACGAATATACTTGTATAATATGTTTTGGTCTTTATATGTAGATGTATGATCCAAAATGCAACCCAAACGCTTAGCTTTTCCAACAATAGGAATTTTTATATTATTAACAGGAATATGCCCAGCATCCGATACCTTCCGACAGACCCTCTTATTCCCAAAAAGTAATAGGACTAATTTGCTGCGATTAATTTACAAGGAAAGTGGCGTAGATGCGTTGAACATAAAACTCCAACAGTGAGTTCCCTACTTCCAATGCATCCCCCAAATCGCCAGGCTTAACCGAGTAGTAAAGCTGTGGGTCATCAGTATAGACACGTAACTTACACCGTTTAACATTATTAACGATGACAGATGTATAAATGCAATACAGCAGTGGTCCCGCAATAGAACACATGGAAACTCCTTCCAAAGTAGCCACTCTATGTGATGTATCAGAGTTTATACTTCCATTAAGATGATAGCTGTTGTATTCAAACCCATAAGTGCAGGAATTTCCAGAAGTGTTTTATGATTGATGGTATGGAATGCATTGCTTTAGTGTAGTATTATTAGTATTGTTAACATCTCCAAGGTCTGTAGCATGTTATTGCAAGCATAGCTATTGTACAACTGCAACCAGTAGAACAGCCCGAGTTCACCGATGGGAAAAGGTTATTTATTAAATGGTTATCGAGTTACTCGATATATACCGCAGAGCTGGAGAGAAGTGAAGGTAGTTTTTATACCTAAACCAGGGCGTACGGATTATACCCAGGCCAAATCATATCGTCCCATTAGTCTTACATCCTTCTTACTAAAGACGCTTGAGAGACTTTGTGACAGAGAAATACGGGAAAGGGTGCTGGCTTTACACCCATTGCACCCGAACCAACACGCCTATATCTCAGGGAGATCTACTGAATCGGCGCTACATGCTGTAGTGAACCGTATTGAGAGATCGCTAGACAGTAAAATGTCCACTCTGGGAGTTTTCATTGATATTGAAGGAGCCTTTGACAAGGCTTCCTTTGAGAGCATTAACTCTGCCTTACGCAGGCATGGTGTGGCACCCACTCTCTGTGAGTGGATAAAACACATGCTTACGATGAGAGCAGTACAATTTAATGTAGGAGACAACTCCATTAGAGGTGTTGTTACGAAGGGCTGTCCGCAAGGGGGGGTTCTGTCCCCACTACTGTGGAATACAGTGGTAGACAGCCTTCTAAGCACACTCAATATTGCTGGATTCTATACTACTGGATATGCGGATGACATCGTCATCCTCATTACTGGCAAATTCGAGAGCACGCTCTGTAACTTGATGCAGACAGCTCTTCGAATAACGGAAACATGGTGTAATGAACAGGCCCTCTCTGTCAACCCTTCAAAGATAGAAATGGTACTTTTCACAAAAAAAAAAAGGAAGCTAGGACCTTTACGTAGACCTCTGCTATTCAATACTTCTCTCAGATTTTCAGACAATGTCAAATACTTGGGAGTTATTTTTGACAGACAGCTGAATTGGGAGAAACATTTAAAAGTTAAAACTGAAAAAGCATGCATGGCATTCTGGCAGTGTCGCCGCGCTTTGGGTAAATCCTGGGGACTCTCCCCCCGAATTACCTTGTGGCTGTATACTGCCGTGATAAGGCCCATGCTATGTTACGGAGCACTTGTCTGGTGGCCCAGGGTCAGAGAGGCTACGGCAGCAAGTAAACTAGGACATGTGCAACGCCTTGCCTGTCTTAGTTCTACAGGTGCTATACGCTCAACCCCTACAGCCGCTTTAGAGGTGGTTTTATGCCTTCCACCACTTGATCTTTTTGTGGAGGAAGTAGCCGTAAGGACCGTGGCACACAGCAGGCAGGGGAGGTAGGCATACCCGCATCCTGAATGAGGCCGTCGACAAGATCCCTCTTCTGGACGCTATAGTAGACTACCTCCCTCTACAATATGCCTTCAACAGACAATTTAACGTCTATGAAAATGCCGGGTTTACCCAGCATATAGATATATCCATCTTTACTGATGGATCTAAAACAAAGCATGGAACGGGTGCCGGAGTTTTCTCTGACGATCTGAACCTCCGCCAAAGCATACCACTAGGCAAAATGGCCACTGTCTTCCAAGCGGAAGTAATTGGAATAATGCATGGTGCAAAAGCAATTCTTGAAAGGAAAATCGAGAATCAATGTATTGGTATCTTCAGTGACAGTAGAGCCGCTTTACTAGCCCTGGGCAGTTGCAAAATTACCTCAGGTGTGGTACTGCAGTGCCGTGAAGCTCTCGAGGATATCTCAAAAAATAATGTCGTTTCCCTTGTATGGGTGAAAGGACATGACGGTAACTACGGCAATGAGGAGGCTGATGAGACTGCGAGACTGGCTTCCGGGCAACCTCTCTGGGGGCCAGAACCCGTAATCCCTATATCCCTGACAATATTAAGCTCTATGCTATATCAAGAAACCTTAAACAGCTTCATACGAAGATGGGTTAACATGCAAAGCTGCCGGCAAGCAAGAGCTGCTATTACAGCGCCCTCGCCAAAGACAGCCAAATATTGCTTGCAACTGTCCCGAAGAAACCTTCGATTAGTCGTGGGTATCCTATCTGGACACTGCACTCTAAACCAACATATGCACAGGATGGGACTAGTGGACAGCCCAAACTGTCGCGGATGCAACGAGGATGACGAGACAGCAGAACACGTTCTGTGCCACTGTCCAGCTCTCGCAAGAGTCAGAGGATCCATGTTGGGGGACTTCTGGCCCGATATGGTCAGAATTAGCAACACTCCAGTTGCGGTTGTCCTTAAGTACATTCAAAGGATTGGATGGCTTGAGTGATACCCAACTTGGAGAGCTGCTGGGAGGTAGCACAATGGGCCTACTTAATGCGGCCTAAGTGCATGTGAGGTAACTCACCCTCCATTTTTAATCCAGAATCCAGAGTTACTCGAAGATAATTATTCAAAAATTTTAGAGAATTGTGGAAGAACGCTTATTGGACTACGATCTTTAAACTGAATGAGGTTTTTATTTTTTGGAAATAGTTTGACTACAGCAAGCAGGAAAAGCAGAATTAATTGAACACTCGTTTATGTTAGGAGTTATAAAAAGTATAATACAAAGGATAAGTATTTCTGTCTGGTATATTCTTTCTTATTCTATGGGCCGCCTTTCAATAACTATTGAAAGTATGCAACTACTCGTTTTTCCTTGAACCCCATGAACTACTTCATCCGTCTACCAGTTAGATTTTCCGTGTTCCTTGTTTGGTCTACTACCACAAAGTTTCAACTGCTCGTACATCTGATTTAGTGTCAACCTAGCTAGCACAAGACGGGCAATCCTGTAAACCCTTCACTTTGTATCTGGAATTCTTCGACCTCTTCAACCTTCAAATCTGCAGTTAGTTCCATTATTTTTTACTGCATCTTCACCATGCTCTCAAAAAACTGTAGCATTTTCTCTTCTCCTAGTTCTTTCAGTTAAGTTACTCATCAATATAATTTCTTCCGAAAAGCTTACCTTGGTCACCTCTTAGTATAGGCGGAGGATCTCCTAAGCCTACTGTTCACCCAGACTTAGTAAAAAAAATCTGTAGTACTTTCTTTGTTATACTGTTTTATTGAAGACGTCATTATAATTGGTAACTTTAAAAGCTAATGCCTTTTTCGAAAACGCAGACAAGGAATAAACACAAACATGCAAAGTTTACTGCTTAACCTAGGAACAACGACCCCAAGATAGCCCAAATTCCTGTCTCCGGAACTAATTTAGTTTGCTTTTATGTCTAACCCGTCCAAGGCCATAATGCCATTAACAAACGCAATAAAACGCATAAATCCAAACTTTTACGCTGTAAAAGCAAATCCGAATAATCGCTCGCCGCTGCGTTTTTGGTGAACCACCAACTTGTGAGTGACTGCAAGCTAAATAAAATGTATCGCTGCACTGGATACACCACTCCGGTGTTTACATTAATAGGAACGTTGAAATGAAATTAAATGTTTTCGTATATTGTAGCGAGTGATATGAACAAATTTTTATCAGAAATGTCATATTCAAACAAATTTATTGCGAAAAAATGTATAGTTTATGGTATTATGACAAATGTTTTATTTTTTCTGAATGGCAGTTTAAAACGGTAGTATAAAAATAAGAAAATTGTTGCAATTCGAATGTAAATATTTAAATCTGTATGTATATACTGTATATGTTGATTAAAATGAACTTTCACGCAGGTAATCGAAAAATTATCTAATTTACCTTTTCCTACTCCGGTGAGGAAAGTACTCACCTTCTTCACTCAAATGGTTAGGAAAAGTGGTAATTTTCTCTGCTCTACTAATCATAGTATGATTGACTAAAACTGATAAATGTTTTTTCAGACAAATATCAAATTGGAAAACTAAATTCCTTGCAGATGCAAACGTCGCGTCGTGGGAAAATGTTATACGTAAGTCATTCAAAAACGCCTTTTATAGGCTTGTAGGCATGTGTATAGGCTTGAAACATGACTACGCGCACTGTAAAGACGTTCTTTTCGGACTTGTTACGTAAACTACTATTATCTTACCTAGGTGTAATAAAATAAAATGTCCTTGGCTCGAGTATCCTCTGGTGTGGTTAATTTACTTTACTTAATATTATATTCTAAAGGTAGCTCACAGCCAAAGTTCGCAGCAAGATATGTAGTGATCAAGTCGAGTCAATTGTATAAAATCTATTCTTATATCTAGTATTACGTGCTCATTTTATTCGAATTCCAGCGCTTAAGATTCTTAGCCTAGTTCTTTAGCAGTTAGCAGAATACATATTTTCGTACCTTGTCTGAAGATCGCTAGGTGATGCGCTACACCCTTTGTACTATTGAGCTACAGTGATTTCAATTGGTTAATCTTTACGAAATTTGTGATGGCGTTCATCGACATTGGAGAACCGAACGTCACCATGTTTTGCATTGGTTCAAGTTTTGGGATGCCTTTGATTATCAATGTTTGTAACAATTAAATTGTTTGTTAGTCATCCTTCTTAAGTTTTACCTTGTAAAAGGACAATCGTGTAAATCTCCAATTATTGCCTAAAGTTTTGATTGTAATTGCCAATGCTGTCGCATTTCGTTGTGCTTATATGGTGAATTCGCTGTAGGAAATAACTCGTATGTAGTCACTTTGGTTTCTTTAATGTATTCTTAATTGTGAATTTATAGGAGATTTTTTCCCTAAGCTGAAGCCTCATTCGGTGAGCTGATGCTTTGAAATTTTTCACACATGCTGAAATCTCACACGTTGGTTTGGTGTTTTGCTGAATTCTTCCCATGCTGTATGAAGTCTTGACTATGTTGGATTTGTAACGGCTGATTCGAGCCGCCTCCTTGTTGGGTGAATTTTCTGTCCATGTGAGCCTTATAGCTGCTGATTCGAGCCGCCTCCTTATTGGGTGAATTTTCGAGCTCCTGCAATCGCCAGCATCATGGTGTCGTTGACCCGCTGTTTGCACAGTAACAATGCCCGCCGAACTTACGTAGGTGCTGGGTTCGTTACGTACTATTGGCTATGCCACTGAGATGGCTTTGGTATCGAATCAAAGGTTTCAAATTCGGCTGTCAATCTGTGAGGTTTTAAATTTAGAAAGAAACTTTAGGGTGTTGGTTAGATGTGATGCAATATTTAAAATTTGGTTTATTGACGTATTCATTTAAGACATTTGAGACTATTAATAATTTTAGCTGGTCATTTAATTTTAGTGTTCATATTAATAACTTGGACGGAGTCTAAACTGACACACGTACGAGTCATTGACGAGCCTGGTCTGTCCCATTTTAACCATATCTGTTTACTGAGGCTTGTTCCCGGTATAATTCGCGTTTGACAGAGTAGCTAACTCGACTACTCAAGCCGTACATAGCCATGTGCTGCGAAAGCACGGTTTGGGTATATAAGACCTTAGGATTTGCATATGATTTATTTATGTTTGTTAATTACATTTAAAATTTACTATTTAAGTGAGAATCTAGCAGGGCTGTGGAGTCGGTCACAAAACATCAGACTCCGACTCCTGATATTTTAGTAGTTTGAATCCGATTCCGACTCCCGACTCCGACTCCGACAGTACTAGAATATTGATAATTCCCCCCCCCCATTCCTTTTCATCTACCTGATAAACTTTACCGGCTCATAACGAATTTCACAAGTTTTTCGGAATGCGGTTGATTATAATAAATATCATATTTACAAATATTGCATTCACGATTTCCAGAAACGTACTGATTTTACGTACAAATACACAGAGAGGTTTATAAAAACGTAAATGGGGAAAAGGATAAAATTTACTTTAAGAAGAACACATTACATGACAAAATTTCATAAACGTGCAGATTCCATTGTTATAACAAGACAGTTTCTTACCTGCCTACTAAACTAACAGTACTAACTACATTCCGTAGTAGATTATTTTCTTAAGGGGTCATTTACAGAATACAAGTTTACTGAGTTATATAAAATTCAAATAGTCTGACGTCTGAGCAGGATTGAGCAGATTTAAATTATTTGATTAAAATAATGAATTTAATGGAGGAATTTAATTATCAAAATCATTGATTTAAATAATATACACCAAAGAAGTGCCCTTCAAATATTTCCAATTAAACAAAAACACCATGAACAGTAACAATATAACACAATGCTGAAACTGGTTTAACCTTTAAAATACATCTTGAAACAGTTAAAACATAAAAATAAGGTGCACTATGAAAATTAGAAATTAGACGTAATACTAATAATAGTAATAATACGTACTATGCTTGCTTTATTGTTAATCACATAAAACAGTTATTGGTAAGATATAGAAAAACCGTCTACTACGCTGTACAAGGACAAAGTCGGCATTTTTTAAATAGTTTGGTAGGAATTTAAATCTACAAGCGGTGATCACACTGATTCTATAACACACTGTGCACACTCGTGGATCTATGAATTAACATATAGTAGTGCACGTACATTTTCATAAACTAACATAAATAAAGAAAAATCGATTTTTATTAACCCTGAGTGTCTTCAAATAGCCAGTACTATATTCGTTCAAATAGTTTGATAGCTTTTAGCGTTTTTATAAAAAAAAAATTGATAAGTGGGAGTCGGAGTCGGGTAATTTATACGGACTCCGACTCCGACTCCGACTCCACCCTAAACGTTCCGACTCCGACTCTACAGCCCTGCAATCTAGGTATTATTGCCTTTTATATTTTAAATCGGGCTATAATTACAAGGGAAACTCCAAATTGCCTGAACGTTATGTATATGCATCAAATTTAATTATTAACCACTTCTCCTAGTTATATGTTAAGTTAGTATTGTTCTTTTCTGTGTTATTGCTGCGAAGCACTTTTGTTGTTTTCTTGAGCTTATGTAGGTTCGAGAGATTTGTTTACAGGTCCACAGTCTTATCAGCGCTGAGGGAATTTTATTATACTGTATTGTTATAAGAAATTAGTAGTAGGTTTCCCAATAGGAACGATATGTTTTTAAAACGTCATAGCAACCATATCTAAAATTTTAGAAATTTTACTACCTGTCATTTGTTTTTAGTATAGTTTGACAATTCATCATGTCAAAATACACGCTTCAACAACGTTTCGTTATTATCCAAAAATTTTATAAAAAGAGAGAAAAGTTTGGTGAGTCTGTAATCTCCAGAAATGGAACTGTTAATTGGCCTCCAAGAAGTTGGGATTTAACACCTTTGGACTTCTTCTTGTGGGGTTATTTAAAGTCGTTGGGCTATGCCAATAAACCTCGAACTATTGACGCTTTGAAATTGAACATCGAACGCTGCAAAGTTACCGAAAATTGGGTTCATCGGATTCGATCCTGCAACGAAGCCGAGGTGGACATTTGAATAATGTGTTATTCAAAACATAATTGTCATAAGTTGTACTATAAAATAAAGAAAAAGTTTTCGTTTTGTCTCAAATATTTTGTATTTTATTTAATTTTAAAGACATATCGTTCCTATTGGGAAACCTTTAGTAACATTAAGGTATACAATAAATAGTAACTGTTAACTAAAACAAATGCACTTAAAATTAATAAATTGTTATTTGGCTTGAAGTTGCAAATTCCGGCTATCCCAAGCGCCCACTATGCTGCAATTCAACGGGTGGCTTTCTACAAAGTTCTAAGAGCGGCCGCACATAGCTCTCGGCTCTCTTCTCAGGTCACCACGACAGGCTGAACATATGGTCAATGACCGCTGGTGTTTAAATTTAATGGTCCGGCGGATGCAGGGATTGGGAAACAAATTTGGAAAACGGGGATAGAATTTAGTTGTCAAGGAAAATCTCAATCAACCGTGTCAACACGATATACCTGCGACGTGAACGTGAAATTATCAATGGAAAAATATCGAACTCTGTTTACACGGTCTTACGTATGCTCTGCGAGTTAATTATTATCCAGAGTTTTTAGCCCCCACTTAAATCACAAGGTGCGATAAGTTACAACTTGCATCGCATGTTTTTGTGACCAGATGAATTTGTGATGGAGATAGCTCCGTACAAATAAAAGCATGCGCTTAACACATTTCTAATTTAGTTTTGCAGGAATGCGAAACGGGACGTCACATATATGTTCACCTTATTTCCTTAGTTAACACGACTTTTGTTCTTATTGGTTTTCTCCCTTAAGTTGGCAGCATAAAAAATTGATCTTCGTTATTTTGTCTTGTATAATTTTTCTTGCGGAAAATCATTTTCCTCATTAACAATTATTGTCATATTTACTATAGTTATTGGTTATTGGTGTAAATAGTCGAAACTTTATGTGCATTTTTAAACACCTACTCACTTCAACGAGTAAAAACCGATAAACACCTTCTTACTCACTGTTCAGTTATCTGTACGGCTTTAGTATTTTTATATCAGAGCGCGCTAATTATTTCTTATTTTTCAATATAGTCACCATCTAATTCTATAAGGTTTTCCGTGGTCTGCAATGTTACCTTAGAATAGAAGCCCCTGTTCTGAAAAATAGCTACTGACAGCCCACAGATGTTCTTCGTCAGGAGGGATACGGCGATCTCACAAGTCAAATGTATACACTCACCAAACAAAAACAGATACGTTTTTGAATAAATAATAGTCGCAAAGGGATTTATTGGCGCTATACGCTGGATAATCTAGCTCTAGGAATTTTAATGTTAGCTATATATCTTGAATATGTTGGACCTTGTGCTCTATTGCAGTGTTGTGAAGAATTCAGAGTCTCTTTTTAGACTAGTTGTTAGAAGTAGACTTAAATTTGAACCACAGATATCGCAATATAATATATTCTTCTAAGCATTTATCTGTAACTTGTCATAAAAGAACTTATAATAAACATTTTCGTAATTGTTCATACCGCAAATCCGATCAACGTGTGATAGCATATTACATAGCTACTCGCGAAACTTGACATATAACGTGCGGGTAGATTTGAGAAACGAGTCGAAGCATAGCGGAGCCGAGTGACTTAACACACGAGTGTAGGATATATTTTTAAAGAAGTTCTGTATGCTATTTTTCCCACGACCACAAAAAAACCATGTTTGCAATTTAATGAATGGCAGTTTTATTGTGACAACTGAAAATGTCATTAGATTGGCAGTCGTTTTTAGGTTAAAATGAAATATTTATTTTTATAACAAACACGTTCGTTGTGATAACGACCAGGAGAATTTATTAACACTTATTTATAGGTAAATGCCACGGCTGTTATTGGTATACTGCATATTGAAACCATTAATTTTTGCGAAATTGTAAATTTGCACGAAGTAAAGGGGATTTGAAAAGTTTTAACTGAAACTAAAGCAGGAAATTCTTTGTATTGGAATAACTCGATTGTAATGACCACAATCAAACCGAAAATATTTTTGTATAGTTCGAGCAGAATATTAAGTCATGGTTGTTACGGCTGGTACTGATCACATTAGAATCTATGCAGTTCGTGTACCACGACTTCAACTTTATTTTGTTTCAGGGCTGCGTAGCAATAATCAGTATGACATGGATCATGTCTGTCACCCTCTTCTCCATCCTGGTGCTGCCCCGAGGGGGCTACTATTTCAATTCGTCTGGAATGGTGGCGTGCGAGCCCTTTTACTCGCAGGCTGCGATCCGCATCCTAGCAGCCTGTGGTTTCTACTTTCCTACGACCATGATCCTTATGTACTGCTACGGCTCCGCTTTCCACGTCAATAAACTTCGGCTGAAAAAGACTGGGTGCAACACAATAGCCAGCCCGGAGGACTGTGCAGGCGCCAGCATCGAAAAGGTAGGCATTTTTTACTCTCTTGGCGCAAAAAGTGGCGCTCGCTTTGTTGCTAGTTTAATTAATTGTATTCTATTAAGAGAGACGGTTTAAATAGAGCGCTCGCCAGCTATAATATAGAAAGCATAATGACGCCTTTTAGCACTTGGAGTTTAAACGAATGGGTAATAAATGAGAGTTAGGCTATTCGTCCACAGTCCACTTCACTTACAACGGCGGTAGTGCAAGAACATCCAATTAGTACATTTAATCAATTTATTTCTAATTATTAACAAGTGAAAGGGAAGAAGTAGTGACAACTCATATTGGAATATCGTCCGAAACGTTTTACATACTTCTGATTATGAAATGTGAACCAATCGTCTATTCTTTGTGAATCTTCTAAATGAAGGAATTTTAGATGCTTATGGTAGTCGGTCTGTTCTCTTCTTTTCTTTTAAAAATAATGTTTATAACAATTCATAAATTAGTTTTGGAATATCATACTATCCGCACGGAGCACGAACATAGTAGACAATTTAATTCATTATGGTGATTATATTAAGCCCGACGTGGTTAGTTAATGAAGTATGATAAATTTAAGATAAGAAGTTTCAGGTAATAATTTTATTATTGATTACCATGAATTGTACAATGTATTTCGAATAATAGTATAATTAATAATAATGAAGAAGAATCCATTGACACACCTTTAGATTTAACACGATATCATATTATGTAGGTCTACATAAAATTTAGGCAGAAACCACTAAAAATACTGTGGCAGCTCCAGCGGGTCATGACGGTTTTGTATTGGACGGCCAATAAGTAAATTTACTGCTGTTATTTAGATGTTCGCTCAAACGGTTTTGGTTTAGCGCACTCACTTTTGCAAACTCTTCAGTCACTGTCACTGTAGCTTGGAACAAACTAAGAAGCGTTAGCTTCTATTGTTGCTGTATATACTAACGCTAGCCCTAGCCTTTTAACTCACCTTAGTTTACCCCTAAAAGCGACTTATTGGCTATGTAAGCTTTAAGAAATAATATGGCGTTGTCTGCCACAAGGTTACGTTGAGAATTGCAGATGAACGTTTCAGTTGAACTCTTGAATTTTTCCTCGTGTTATGTGATACTTCCTGGTTTTGTTAAGCCCCTACTGAAACAATTACTTGGGTTAATTAGCTCTGTGGGATCGATGTCTACCCGAAAAATTAAATGTTTATTTGGATATGTTGAAGGTTGTCAGCTGGCATTCGATTGCGGTAGACAGTGTTTCTTGTACTCCTTGTACGAGTTTATTTGCCTTATTTGAGCGAATTTGCACGTGATATCTCGTGCCGAATAGCTATTGAGACGTTTTTTGTTGGACTTTGGCGTATTTCATAATTTGCTTAACGAAGCTGTGCGTTTGGTTGTCGTGGGTATTGTAACGGTTGTTTAGTAACTTCCATCCAATTGATCGGATTTGTATTAGTTGCCAAGTGAACCGGGACTAGCTAAAAACAATTCATAGAATTTGTGATTTAGTGATTAATGCCTCTCCGTTATTTTTCTCTTTTTTTTTGTGGTCGATTACTATGACGGAATTTGGGAAAAGACACCATTTTTGTATGGATGGATTTTTCTTTCTTTTTGGATGAATTTTAGATCTCATTATAAACCTGAGTATCCGAAATAGCCAGTTTCGTACCGTTCTATCCAGCAGCCAAGCAAGCTTGAAGCCACATTAGCTTTGTTGATCAACTCCTGATTTAACAGCTAAGCTACGACCTTATACTATAACTACATATTTTTGTCGCAGTTGAAAAGTGTATCGGCTCTTATAAGTGTATGAATTGACCATATATAAATGTTCCTGTTTATGCCTGTTTTTCCATTTATGTATTAATGTAGCAGTGATTTATATGCGTATTCCCTGCGCACTTTGCGCTTTGTTTATTTTTGCCTTCAACTGATTATATTTTTAATTATAAACTACATACGTTATGCTGTGAACGTAGCGTGTATATGTCGCATATTTAATATGAGGTTCGCCTCAATTACTAATGCGTAAATATCATAGAATCAATATCGCAGTTCAGTAAGAGTGATTCCCATCTCATATCACTTTACTTGCGCGTATTAATGCATTTTATTTGCAATCACATTGTAATGTGTCAATTTCATGACATGACAACAGCTGGGAACTAGATGATTACTTGAAACTAGCCAGGAAATTATTACATACCCCGAAAAATATTACATACCTGAAGAGTGGGGTGTTTCCATGGTAACAAAACATTAAGTGGGTTGTTTTCATGGTAACAAAAATATTAGCTACATCAAGATATCTATTATTCAGATTTCAATTGTAGTTATTTTTAAAATTAGACGATTGCAAATAAAATAGTATACATACCACGGTGGAAAGTTCCATCCCTGTCTCGAGATAAAGTTAACCTCGACGCTACGCGTCTCGGTAAACTACCTAATCTCTCGACAGTAATGAAACACTTCCCACCTCGGTATGTAATATACTATTACCTTTCTACAGGGCCCCCGTAAGGGCTACTGGCGCCTGTGTGCAAAAAAGGATTTTGACGCCCCTTAAGGAATTTTGGATCATGTTTTTTTATTTTTTTTAAGGTAGGTAGGTAGGTAGGTGCTTGAAATAAAGCAAAAAACTGAACTTTAGAAGTAATATTTATTTGTAGACTAAAATATCAAAATGAAACAAACAGAATAAAATCATAACAAAATAAATTAAAATAAATTCTTGTTCACACCCATTTTAAAGCATTTACTTAACTAATGGGGTACATACACGTTGTTTATAAATACTAGAAAATAACCCAAAACTAAAAATCACATTTTTTTAGGAACAAATAACAGAAATATTGCCTAATGTCTACATATATATAAGTACTACTTTCTACTTGTACTTAGATATTTTAAAAAATATGCAGATACTTCTGATAATAAATACCTAGGTAACTTCGTTATAAAATCAAAAATGATAGCTAGGTACAATAGAAAAATAAAAAATAGCTATTGTAGTAGCGATATTTTCCGAGACTTTGCTGTTGCAAATTCATTAATTACATCGCTAAAATTTATAGCATCAAACATTTCTTGTTCAATTGCTAATATTGCTAGCCCAGACAATCTTTCTTGAAGCATTGTCGATCTTAAATAATTTTTAATGATTTTTAACTTTGAAAAAGATCGCTCGCCAGAAGCTACAGATACAGGCAATGTCAGAAGAATTCTTAGTGAAATGCTTACGTTTGGAAGGGTGGAGATTAAATTGTTTTCAAATATATATTGTAAAATACTTAAGGGGTCAGTATGAATAAGTAATGGAAACAACTTTAACGCTTTAATTTCATTAAACAAATCATTGGAGTCTATATCCTTATTATCCTGATCTGTCAGTCGTTCTTCAAGAACAGAACAACGTTTTAAAGGATCTCTGTCACTTAATTTGAATATGTCGCTAAAAAATCCGAAAATATTATCATCTTTTATCTAATAGACTTGTCTGTCTGGGACGCTGTTTCAGCAACCAAACCGTAAGAAATAGAGAAAAAAGTTATTAAAGTTATATGTTTGGAATGGTCATGTCAGGTCAGGAACCGAATTTCAGTCTCTTAACACTAATTATTATCTAAATTATCCTAATTCTAACTTTTTAGGTTAGATTCTAGGCAAATTTTATCAAGGCGAATGCGACTGGTAGTTTGCTACCAACAATGACGTCATATACGTACGTGTCGCGAATACGCGTTCTATTTGCAAAACGGTCTTTTTTGTTTTTTTAAATGAGACATTTGTCTCACTGGGTTGCTAGTACTCATTTAATAAGTCAAATCGGTTTTTTAGAGAGCTTAAAGTTTGATCTATAATTTTTAAGGAAAAACTAACTTTAAAGGCGGTTTTTGGATCATGAGGGGTCTCATCTCGGTGTTCATAGTCAAACAGTTTTGGTTTAAATTTCCTCCTGACCATTGGTAACGGTGGAAAGTCTTCTTCAATTTCGAGAGAGAGTGCTACTTCTTTAGCTTGTACAAGAATTTCTTGAAATGATTGCTCAGATCTATATTGCTGGAAGTGATCAACTAAATTTTTTAGGTAGGTTTGGCATACTTTAATATTAATTGTAGCACTTTGGATTTGTTTGCTGACAATATTTATATGAAATAAAACGTCATGCCAAATAATAATTCCACAAATAAATTTAAAATTTTGTACAGACGTTAAGAGGGAACTCGCTTTATGTCTTGCATCAATGTGAAAGGAATTATCGTCAGCTACTTCTAGAAGACTTTCGCAAACCTTAATTAAATAAAGTTTAAATGGCTTTATTGCATCAATTCTGCTGGACCATCTTGTCTCACTTAGAGGCGTTAAACTTAACCCGGGGACATTTTTTCTCACAACATCCCACCCTTTTTGTGGATGACGAAAAAAAATTATATAACTATTGCACAAGATTAAAAAAGTTTATTGTAGCATCAGACACCTTAGAAGCGTCATTTACTGTTAAGTTGAAAGTATGAGCCGCACAAGGTACAAAAAGGGCTCTCGGATTCGCATCAAGAATGCGTTTTCAAAGCCCAACATGCTGTCCCTTCATGTTTGCCCCATTATCATAACCTTGTCTCCTAAAATTTTTTATATCTAAATTTAATTTTTTCAAAATTTCTATCACAAATGTATATATCCCTTCTCCTGTATAGTCCAGTATTGGATTAAACGCAATAAAACTTTCCTTAACTTCAACCTTTTTTGAAGTGGTGTTAAGGACAACATACCTCAGAACAAGACTAATTTGCTCAGTAACTAGTGTCTGGTGTACAATCTAATATTATTGAAAAATATTTTGAACTGCGAACCATTTCTAAAATATTATTTCTTACTTTAGACTAGGGATGGGCGCGTGACGTGAAAACAGTCGTGTCACGTCGTGTCACGGCGTGTCACGTCGTGAACGTGACTAATATTTGAAAATCGTGACGTGAACGTGAGTGAACGTGAGTGAAAATTTCCAAGGCGTGATTCACGTTTCACGTTAATTTCACGTTAAATATTTAGTAACGAATAAAAAACTGCAGGGTGCAGCAACTTTTAAATTCATTAAATCACAAATTGTGCCAAACAAGTTACATTATGTGGCTTTATTTTTGGACTCTAATTATAAATCCTTAAAGTTCATACCTTCACATAAAAGAGAAGATTAAAATGCAAATAAAACTATAGATGATAATGATGAAATACATAGCAAAAGACTCAAAACTGGTACATCAGCATCAGATTCTTATCTTTCTACACTTAGAGATAGCTCTGACGATGACACATGTAATTAGGATGATGTCGAAACAGAACTAAATTAGTATGTTAAATTAAAATTCGGAAATGTAGATGACATTTTAGGATTTTGGAAAAACAGTGTAAATACGCCATTGTTAAAAAACTTCAGAAATTTTAAACATACCGGCAATTCCGCTACAAGCGAAAGAGTATTTTCTACAGCTGGGCGAATTTTAGAAGAGCACAGAATTCAACTTAACGCTGAAAATTTTGATTACATATTATTTTTAAATCAACATTTTAATGTGTAGATGTATAGATGAACTTATTATTCTAATAAAAGTAATGGTTTGTTTTTTATACTCGGCTAACGCTGAAAATGTAAATTACGTTTTATTATTAAACCAAAAATGTATTGTGTAGATGTGTAGATGAGCCTATTTTTAGCAAAGTAGCTAATGTTTTGTTTTGTATACTCGACTGAACATTGAAAATGTTGATTACGTTTTATTTTTAAATCAAATTATTGTGTATTTGTGTAGATGAACTTATTATTCTAATAAAAGTAATGTTTTTTTTTGTATATTCGCCTTAACGCTGAAAATTTTGATCCTTGTACGTAAATGTACTTTCAAACCTACGAATTAAAAGTGTTGCCTCGCAACATATACTTTCTGTACTCATACCACTAAGGGAAACGTCAATTCCAATGACAGCTTTTGGTATTAAAAGTAATGTCTTTGAAGACAGCTGCAAGAAATATATTTGCGAGAAATCAGTATTTATCCCTTGTCGAAGTTATTGTAGTCAATTTTAATTTTTTTCTTTTTGTCAACTATTCTGATTGCAACGTATCACGTAAATTGTGTCAGGTGCAAAACATATTTTTAGTTCTCTTTAGGGTTTTTTCATTGGTTTTAAATTTGAACATTCTGTTCTATTTGAATTTAAATTTTGAAATAAAAGCTGCGTGTCACGTCGTGAGTGGCGTGTCACGCCGTGAACGTGAGTGAACGTGAGCGTGAACGTGCGTGAACGTGACTGTTGAAAGCAAGCGTGAAACGTGCGTGACGTGAGCGAAAATTCACTCACGCGCCCATCTCTACTTTAGACGACAATAATTCAATTATTTCATTCTGTATTTGCACGTCTAAATAATGAGTCATTTTAACAGATTTTTTTTGGGAGTTACACACTCGGCTAACGTGCTGTCTCATCACTGAATCAAAAGAGGCAATCATCTCAACAGCTTTTATAAAATGTCCATTATCATGTTCGAAAAGTAATTTAGAACAACCTTGAAATTCCAAGCATTGTGTAGATAAATACTTAACAATCACAATAATTCTTTCCAACACGTCGCGCTAATATTTTTTTTCCGTTTCTAAAATCCGCAGGTGATGAGCATTAACAGTCGTAGATGTCTGAAACATTTTTTTTTAAATTTACCCAAGTGTTCATATAACTGTTGTGTAAAATTGACGTTTCGTGTCTCTTCATTAGCAAAGACAAGTGTTGCCAAACAGCTACTCCACAAAAAGTGTTAGGAGTTTTACAAAATAACTTACAACAAAAACAAAATACAGAATCTTTAGAAATAGAGTAAATAAGCCAAGTCCTTTCGACTATTTCTCCATTCTCTTCTTACAAAGTATTTGCACGAAAACTTTCTCTTATCTCTTTTACTAGGAAAGCTAAAACTGATGTCTATCAAGGGCGGACCACGTTTAACCAATATTCTAGCTATCTCATTGGTGGTTCTTTCGGGCCACAAACCGGGGTCGGACGAAATTATATCGACACTAGCCTCATTAAAGCCTTCATCGAAAGTGTCACTTGCAGCAGGTATTTCGGTAGCTGACACTACCGAACTTCTTACACAAGCTGAATTACCTGAAGTGGATTGTTCAAGTGCTGTAGACGAGGATGGTGTCATCGCTTCATCGGGCTCTGCATCAGTAGAAGCTGTTTTGCTGCTACAACCGCCGCCACTTGTTGCAGGACTTGATGTTACCGTGGTCGCCTCTGTTGAAATTTCAGATGGTTCACTCACGGTTACTGATATTACGGATTTAGAATCTTGAGATTCGGTCGCATCGATAGTCTCCGTGGAATCTTGATTGTTTTGCAAGAAGTGCTTTAAAGATCCAGCCATTTTTTCCCTTTCTTGTAGTCTCAGTTTCTTTTGCTCGCGAAACTTCGCACCTGAAGGTCTCTTTCTTTTATCCTGAAAAAACAAATAAATAATTAGTACTCATGGGAATTAGGAATTAATTTCTAAAGTAAGCACAATAATAAGCACTAAGTTTACATTTTTGAGTAAAAAGCAATTTGTTCGAGTCCTTTCAGCTTAAACCCTTTCAAAAATAAAGGCAGAAAAAATATTAAACTAATTTGATCTTATAGCCCTTAAAAACCCTACAAAATGGTTTTTTAAAAAGATCGATAGCATAAAAAGTAAGCGAGTTATGGATAAAAAACCAATTACTTTTTTAAACTCGTACATGACATTTCAATTAATAAAAAGATATTTGGGTAAAAAAAAATAATTATAACCAGTATCCTATAAAGGCTTAATGTTGATAGTATAAAGTAGGGAACACTTACCATTTTATAAAAAATCAAACCGTTGAAATTGCAGTCAGCAGGTATTCAGCACTTAATTTTTTAGAAAAAAAAGTAGTAAACAAAATATTATACAACACAACACTTGACAAAATAAAAATAACTGTAAATGTAAAAATTAATAGGATTACTTGTTTTTATGCACTTGTTGCACGGTCCAGTGAACTAACCGGTTTAAAAACGCCTCTGGCGATGCATCGCTTTTATAGCGCTCCAGGCATTATTCATGTCTGAACAGGAAAAATCAAGAAACTACCGCCTGACATGTTCTCGCAACATAGGAATCGGCAGTAACTGGATGATATACTAATAAAATTTCGTGTGTATTTATACCTAATCCTATTTAATTTCTCAACTTTTATTTTAAAATGAATTTGTTTTTTGTTTTTTTTTGCTAATTTTTTTGCTTTTTTTGGACCCTGGGTTTTGGCGCCTCAAAAGGATGGCGCCCGTGTGCATTGCACACTTTGCACATATGGTAGCGGGGATCCTGCTTTTCTATAACAGGTTATGGCTGATCAAAGTGCCTGTGTCTGGTACATGTAATCTTGAAATGTCTCCCTTGAATAGTTGCGATTACCATACCACCGAGGGAGCTTCCAACTTAGATTCGCGAGTTGTGAACAAGAAAGTATTTGGTTTTGATCATTTTATTGTTAAATCACTCCCTTCTCCGAAGTAGCTTAGCTACCCTGTTAAACGCTATGGGTTACGGGACTGTTTCGGGTATTTGCAGTGCCCTATCCGGCTTATATTGAAGTGTTGTCAGATTATCGTTAACCTATTCAATTGGTATTGCGCATTGGGGCGCTCAGCGGATAGCTGAGAGTTAGGACCCTTTAGCCAATGCAATTTCCTGTAGGTGAGGTCAAGTTGCAACGCTTATACGATATTTCTTTAGCCCAGGTTAGGCGTCTGTCAAGGTTCCATAATCCTAGGCGAAGCATGTGCTGTATTATGGCATTATGGAGATTATTGTTGTAAGTTTAGGATTGAGTCCACTTTCTGTATGCATTTTGCCAACATTCCTTGTAAGTTGTTGCTTTGATGTTGCTCTTAAGCTACTACACAAAAGCGTTGTTGGAACTGTTTAGAACTTGGCTTTTTATCATTGGGTGTGCTTGACGTTCTTGATACGTATTCCATGTGAGCAGTGTGCTCTTTGATAATTAACACTTAACGCAACGTAAATTTGTATGACACAATCCTTTCTTATGGCCGTATCGCTGACAGTTAATATATTGGGGTACCTCACGTTTTGGAAAATTGAGCTCGAATGTAACAATCATGTTAAACAGTGATTTTACATTGCATGCATCTTCATTATTAGACTTTGTTTTCAGCTGTATGGAAATACGAGTAACGCTGTTTTGGTCTTGCGTTGGCGAATGTTAGCGATGTTAATCACTTCAGGACCTAGTTTTACGATTACCTCAAAATGTTAATTGTGTCAGGAAGGTTTAAAATACTATTTTCCAGATTTCTAATGGGATTATGTCTCTTCAGTGGAACCTCGGTAGCATCAACGGTCTGCCAATCGATGATGTCGATGTAGTTTTTTGAGTTAATTTAGTTCGATTACCGGAATAGTGACTGATCATTATTTGACGTTCTACGCTTGAGAACCCTTCCGGTGTTCAAAGTAATCATCATCGGCATCATCGATTGGCAGACCTTTGTTGCTACTATTCCTGAATTAAGTTTCGTTCATCAGCTAACAAAATATTTTCAGCTCGGTTTGTGATTCTGTTATAGCTATATAGAACGTGAAAATTTTGCTGATCGTTTCTAGCTAACGTGAATGTAACTTTTTCCAAGACTCTGCAGAGAGAAACACGATGGCATGTTACTTCTCGACATTCTTTTATATATTAAGTACTCAATTAATTTGAATCAGTGATCGGCAACTTCATTTCAACGGATTCAGTTGCTATAAAGGGAAACTTCTTGCAAATTTTTAGTATTTTCCAGTCACACTAGGGAATCCCTTAGGATAGTTTGTTTATTTATTTAGATATTGTGTTAAGTGGTAAAGGAATAACTCATTACTGTATGAGAAACAATCATGTCTCTAGTTGCCTAGTTAATAACACCATATTTCAACCTTAAATTTATGAAAATTACCACTACATTGAATTGCTTTTAATTCACCCACATTGTAATTTTTGTGAGAATCCTCTAAAGATGTTCTGATATGTAATGTGGTATTTAGCACTGCCTAGGTTGGTGTTGTATGGCCCATATATTTAAAACCAGGCTAAGAAACTAAGACAATAAGCTCTTCTCTAACCGTTCTCTTGTAGTAGCTCGTGCCTTCTTTTAATTGCTGAATTATCTTGTCCTTCGGGCAGTCAAAATAGTTACTAAATCGCTGATGATTATTTTTCTTGGAGTTCTGGTCGACTATTTTTTTTTATTTCTTTATTCTACTGTTATCCTCTATTCTTGATGGATTTTCTTTCTCACTTGAGCTAAATTGGGTAACTAAATCGTTTTCTAAAACCTTAAGAAAAGGGAGCTTACAGATTTTCTTGCATTTCTGAAGTAGCAGGCTGTTCTACAGGAGTTGTGATATTTGAGCTTTCAAGTTTATTTGTCTGACATACCTTGCAAAACTCTTCTAAATAATTAGGCTATTTTTTAGCAATATGATCAATTGTCATCGTACGAACTCTTTTTTGATCCACTAGAAAAGCGCTTTCTCGTAGATACTGACAATCAATAAAATGAATTGTTACACTTCCGCTCGGTATACCAAATGGGGTTTATCTATTGAGCTGTCTGTGACCTTTTTCCTCTTTATAACCTTATATCGAATGTTTTTCTTATATTTTGAAGGTTTCTGCTGTTACAACATAAATGCGCCGTACGACATGACAATAACTAGCTTAGTGACTAGCGCGTAAAATGACTCAAATCGGGAAAGAATTGCACACTGTAATCGAGGTACTCTAAAACTATTACAAAAAAGCGTACCTTAAGTAGTCTAGGTGGCTGCAACTCGACGTCCAACGAAGCTGTAGGTGGTCGTTTCCAAGCAACTGTGCCGAAGACACTTGAAGAAACTGCGGAACAGCCCAGGGTTGCTGTCGACGAAGGGGTACGGACGACGTTAACATCCCCAAAGGGGGTAACACAAAGTCCGTAACAAGGCAAGGATTCGAGACGATAACCGAAACTTTATTATGCCCAATTAGCCTCAACAGAGATTCCCCAAATAATTAATCCGCCAAACGAAGCGTTATTCGAAGCTGCCAACTCCGCGGTGCTAGGGTTTTTTGACTAACAACGGCATAGACAGACGACACTTATCGAACCCCAAGACCGACCGTCAACACGCACATGCAGTTCATTTACTTAGTTTATTTACTCGCTGCCATAATACGACCTGATCTCAAACACGAGAAAAGACACGTCGTAAACTACATACACCTATAGTTTAATTACGACACTACGCGAGAACCCTTAATTACAACAGCCCCCCGTGAAGGCCCAAAGGCCTCGTGCCGAGGCGAAACACCGCACGAAAAACCGCTTGCTGCCTTATTCGAAGCTCGTGTTCCAATCCTCGGAGCAGCAAACCACGCAACCCAAGTAATCATACTTTACACACACGTTATCAACGTCTGCCCTGCTCTAGATGTGGTGGGGTTAAAACTTCGCTCCCTCTCTTTTTTGCTCACATAACTGATTCTTGTTAGCTACGTAATTTTGCATTCCAAAACGGATTGATGAAAAAGACACGGGTTCTTCTTAAGCGATCGTACACAGGCACCTGTAGTAAATTAGAACTATGGTCGTAAAAACGAAAAATGTCCTCACAATGGGCAATTTCACAGAACTGTCACTCGCACTTGGATCTTTTCCACTGGCGCTATATTTCAACAATAACCTACATCACAATTAATATCTCATAACATCGGAATTTGTAGGAAGAACATTTTCTTCGAACATTTTGGATAAACCGAACACTTCACAAAATTATTCTTTACTAGTTTTCCTCATATTGTAAAAACGTTCTATTTATAATTAACTCACCAGGTGAGCGTATTTTAAGTCCATCTCCTGTTGGGTTAATGTTTAATCCGTAAAGATGTTTTCCGGGCCAAGTGTGATCCTGTCCATTTACCTAGGTAAGGTATAAAAGCATGACGCCAGCTTATTGTAGAAATGAAACTCACCGCATTGCTAATTCAGCCAGAGAAACATTCCGCCAAAGGTATGTTGGCTATATCGCTGATAGTACATCGGGGATTTGTCTTTCCATCATTATGTTCCGCGAGAGGGGATTAACGAATCCGGTCAGCTGAAAATTTGGCATTTTCTTCAGCCGAGTCTAACCATTCTAGCGAGCATGTAATACTCTGGATTAACGAAGCTGCTGCTGGATGGTTTGGCTATTTATCGGAATTTATTCTGAGGTATTTCATTGTGTCGAAATGAATATTGCCGCAGATGGTAACACTGTTGTGATTCGCAACTGCGGTATTTTGCCAGTATGATATTAGCAACCGCAGCGCAACTCGATTTATGTCGGATCTATTATTTTATGCTATGTATATTTACAGTTGGGGATTTTCGTATTTTACTATATCTATCGTCGATCCTGAAATGTTGATTTTATATCGGACCAGAATACCGCACGTCTGCGAGTTTTTTTCTCACGCCGCTAGGGCGCTTTCTCCTATATCTTCTCCTTAGCATCTTCTCGTCACTTGTAAGCATTTCTTTAGTTAACCTGACTATGAAGCCCTCTTCACGATGGTTTTACGTGTATTGTACATCTGGTGAGCAAACTGTTGGACACTGCCCCTGAAATTATTAGCTGAAAGCAGAAGTAAGTGACCGAAGTTCAGCTCACATGTTTTTCTACAACTTTGTTGATGTTCCTACAAGGTTACAGATGTCGTGAAGACCTGGAATTTTATTTTAACCTTGTGATGCCCTCACCTTAATTCATTCTCGACTTATCCCTATTTTGAAAAGGCAAACAAATCAATTTCAGGTACCTCGACTATAAAGTAGCTGGAGTAAATCATTGTTACGGGTTTTTGTGTTTTGAGTACCGATTGGGCCTGTAAGACTTCTTAGACCTCATTACAATAGTGGCGCTTAATGTTGCATTTCGTCAGTTACTGGATTTTGGGTCGATCTGAGTAACTGCCGCAAACAATTTGGCTTGCTCCCCTTCTTATTCTCGAACTGAAATTACTAAACATTTCTAAGTCATTGATTATACAGATACAGCTGGTATGTTTTTAACTATATAGATAGATTGGGAGGCAAGATATATTTGTGGGATCTTTTTGTATACTGGAGTAATTTAACTGTTGGCAAACCAAACTGGTCTTTAACTTCTGAAGAACAAAACACTCTTAGTTGTTAACTTGATGCCAGTTATCATTCCAGGCGGAAAAAACTAGGATATTCATTCCCAGATGAAAACGATCGGTTGAATTTTAATTTGAATTAGTTTCCATTAAAGTTTAATATGAACAATTCGTCTTGTTATAGCGTAGATGTCAATTTAGGTAATGCAGTTTTACTCACGAATGATGAAAGACGTGTGTGTTCAGTTCATGCAACAATATACCTAAACATTGCTTCAATCTTGCTTCACATTTTCAATTTTAAAATTTAAATGACATCCCGCTGTGAAGCAACCTGCAAGTGAATATTCAAACCTAATTTAGCGTCCGTAGTGTCTCGTGAAAAATTGTGTCTGCCTGAAACGTGACAATTATGTTTGCTAGCGAACGCAATATTATTCCGAATAAAATCTAGATTAAGTTAGAAGCGCTGCCTGGCATCGGCTGAGCCCCAGGAGATACAAAACGTGCATTGCCGCAAAACAACAGTCTCGTTTCATGTCTAGGTGCGAAATATCCCCAGTTTTGTTTTCAAGGCAGTTGCAAATAACACATATGCATACATTACCATAGTCTAGGAGGAAAACGGCAGATATGTGGCTGTGCGAACGCTGTAGTTCCAAAGAGATAACAAACTTGTGGCGCTTCCTTTCTCTGCCACGCTTCGTTGCTAAAACGAAACTACTTGCAGGTGGTTAAAAAGCTCCTAGTATGAATTTGTTATTTGGTCTCCTAATGGTTGCTTAGAGTGGGTTTTTGCTGAGACTCTTCATAAATCATATACATTTTAGATAAAAATATAAAAGTAATGCCAGATACAACTGGAAAGCTTACTGAACTGGCTTCTGTGGAACCTATAAATCGGATGAGGCAATTCTGGCTTGATTTCGTTGCAAAATTGCTAGGAGGGCTTGCCGTAATTGCTTTGGTAATTTTGTACCGATTTCGTTTTAAATGTGGTGTTTTGGTTTTGCAGTCTGGAATCAAGGACAGTGACAAATGCCATGAGGGTTAAATAAATGCAATTTTGATTTCAGGTAGAATTCTTAACTTTTCCATTAATTAAAGCACGTTTCTTTTTTTTTGTTTGGTATTTTTTCATTTATTACTGAATATAAGTCCATTAGTCTGTCTCCAGTTATTAGAGTGTGTGCTATTTCTAACCCATTTCTATTCGTGTCATCCTTGAAGTTGACTTACGTTACAGTTTATGTTTATTTCTCTTAATATCATACGGATTAAAATTGATGAGTAGTATGTGAAAAGAAGAAGTTGTAAACTTTAATACTCGATTGGAAAGTAGCTGTTCAAATCAAATGGTATCATTTAAACTTGAAATTTAATATAGGTATAGTTTTTAAATTAAAAAAATTCCGACAGAGAACATCAAAGGTGTTATCGTGTTAGAAGTTAATTATTACGTGGTTGTTAGCTTTCAAATGATTAATTTGATTAACGGGTTCAACTATCTAGAAGAACAATTCTGTACTGGAATAATTCTTCTTCTTGCAATGCCATCTCCTATCGGAGGTTGGCTATCTTCATAGATATTTGGACTATTTGGACTAACCGCCACCATTAGTGGTTCAAGTGAACTACAGCTGAACCATTTACGAAGATTTAGTAAGATATACGTCTTCCGTGTACGTTTATTTTACCCTTGATTTTTCCTCGTATGCGGATGAAAGTAAACGTTTGCTTCGCCTCTCCGTCGGGACTTTAAACTTAATGATACGTCTCGCACGCATTATTCTAATAATTATTTGATCTGATTGTTTATGTTGCTAGCTCAGTATACATGAACGTCTTTTAATTAGCCAGTCGTAGTTACGAATGATCACTATTTGACAAAAACCAGAAAGCTGTTTTGCACTTGTAGTGTTCTAGGGCTGAAATTGACGTAAAACATATGCACGAGAACATTTAATTTTCTTATATAAATATATTAAGTTTGAAACACATAAAATTTTAAGAAAACAAAAGCATCTATAATTAAGTCATTAAATAAATGGCAACTCTTACACACAAATATAAAGTAAGAATGGATAATGGGGCAACTTGCATTGTCCTTGACGTGATGGCAGGATAATTATATATGCCACACAAGTACATTTATACCATATTGAAGATGTGCTTCAAAAGTGCAAACTTTAAATTGAAGCCGATCCTGCACGCGATTGTATGCATGAAAACCCGGCACAATTTGCGTGTGGGAGCACGTTCCTTTAAGTTATCGCAAGCACTTTCTGTAGGTATTAGAATTGGGCTCGTCTTGGACTGCGTCGCTTAACCTTGAAACGCGTGACTCGTGCTTCTCAATGTGTATAGTTACTTGGTATACGATAAAAACTGTAGTTTATGGACACACAAACACTGCTTGTTGCAGCCAAACCTATGTAGAAAACTTGAAATACTGCAAGGCTTACTTACATTTATTTCGCCGTAGATGATCTGACACAATTCACTGGGAGCATTTCACCCATATGCAACTTGGGGTAAAGTCCGTTGACTAATAATGTTTAAATTGAAAATCCTCGCAAAAATTACTCAAGGATCCATATCGCATGCTACACACGCGAAATTGATAGATGCAAGCAGCACAGGGCGGAACTCGCACTTTCTGTTATAGCATATTACAATCTTTAATCCTAACTAACAATAAAGAAGCATGTAAATACAAACTGGCTATAAATGTTAGCATGAAACTAAACAACACAGGCAAGGGAAACAGATTTCCATTTCAAGTTTCGAGTTTAAGCAGCTCACACTTTTACTCTCGAGTTATACGACCAGGCGTTGCAGTTTTCTTACATTTGTAGTTTTTGCGACTTCGTTCGCCGTTTTGATTCTTCCTAGTATTTCTCTCTATCCATGACGTCTTTAAGATCCTTCTATGGGACCACATCATTCAAGCTTCCAGTTTTTCGATGCGGCGCCTCCAAAACATACCATAAGGGTGAGACACATGGCAGCTAAGTGCTCTTATTACTATTTCTAGCGAGATATTCCGGTTGCAGAATATTTTTTTAAATACCTGTCTGGATGTTTCCTTGGACAATTGAAATTTGACCTGCACTTTGTTTCATCCCAAGCGCAAATAAAGAGTGCTTGACAATATTTATTACAAAACATGGATGGTTATGTTTGCCATGATAAGAAACAGTTGCTATTTGATAAATCAAAATTGACAAATATGTTAATAGGGTAATATCCGTCTTCACTGTAACAGTTAGACAGAAGTTGTTGGTGCTGTAGCATTGAGTATGAAATTGGCTATGATTTGGGACGCATCAGTTGCGTCTGGACTTTGCTAGGGTGAATTTCATGCTTTGTGCCATTTTTTTAATAATATTTTTGTTTCCGTACCTCCTTTAATTTTTTTAACTTTTTCCACAAAAGAATGAAATTTAAGGCACGTATTATTACTTACATGCAGTAGTGATGTATTGTGCTTTTTATTGTCCTTTTTACTTCCTTTTACGATAAAGGAAGTATTGGATTCACCCCAAAAATTCGAAATTGAGTTTTCAACAGATCTTCACGTTTTAGAGTCCCCTGATCCCAAAAAACATATTTTTTTTCATTGGTCTGTGTGTCTGTCTGTCTGTGTGTCTGTCTGTGTGTCTGTCTGTGTGTCTGTCTGTCTGTGAACAGAATATCTCAAAAACGAAAAGAGGTATGGCGTTGAAACTTCATATATAAGTTTTGTGTACTATGTAGATGAGACAGCAAGCTTTTGAAGAAAATCGCATAACCGGAAGTAGGTGTTTACTCTTGTGATTTTTCAGTTTTTTTCGATTTTTTCAAAACGGCTCTAACGATTTTTTTCAAACTTTACATTTTTATTACATTTTTAATTTGCATTGACGTGAGATAGGTGATTTTCCAGTTGAAAACTTCTAAAGTGGGTTTCTTTTGTTTTGTTTTCTATTTTTTTTATTAACTCCTATTTTAAATGGAACACCCGGTATATTATTACATTTTTGAATTCTGCTTAAGATTTTAGAGAAAATTTGTCTCTTCAACTAACGCTCTATTTTGTACCGTTTTTGTAGAATTCGTAATTTTTGAAAATTTTTGACAAATGCTTAAAAATTAAAAATCAAATTTTTGACTAATTATAGGATCACTGTAAAAGGAAGTTGTGTGAGTGTATCACACCAGATTTTTTGGCTTCAACTACACAATTGAGTAATGGCGGTCACACTGATCGACATTACCCGCAGATGACTGCCACATCCTTACTATTGTTTAATATCCTTGAAGATGCCAAGGAAACAACAAAGCACAAACGAGAAGGCGAACTCTTTTCAGTTTGCTAATAAAGGTCAAAAACAAATGTGATTAAACAGTTTTTTATCCTGAACAGATGACCGTTATCGCCCGACGTGTTGGGGAATATCAGTTATTGCTATGTGATCAAAAATAAGTTGGTAACTTGTCTGAAATTAGAGTTTACTACAGTATGTGCTTTTCGATATGCCAGGTCACAAAACAAAGAATATTTTAATATTTTATTCCATCAGACTGATCCATTTAAAGTGGGACATTAAACTTTTCTTTTAAGTGTCCGCTATTCCTTGTTCTTTCGTAATGGCTTCAAATTATGTATTTATTGTCATTGCAAAAACGTCATATTCTAAAATTGTTATGCAATGAAGGTGCGAAAACTAATGAAGTTCATCAAAAAATTAAAAAACAGTTTAAAGTGTCAAATACGCTACGTTCGATAATCCACTGCTGTAAGGCAAGCAAACATTAGCGAAGTTAATGAGCTTATTCAAAGCAACAGAATAACATATATAAAAGAAATTGCTGAGAAATTACGCATTAGTGTTGGTGGTGTCGAGAATGTTATCCACTCCGAACTTAAAATTAATACAGTTTGCGCAAGGTGAGTACCAAAGTGGCTTTCAACAGAACAACAGCTGAAGCGATTCGAGATTTGCAGAGAGCTTCAGTTTCGGTATGCCTATGATGGTGATGACATTTTACGAAGAGCAATAACAACTTATGAGAACTGGGTGCATTACTACATCCCAGATAGTAAACCTGCTAGCATGAAATGGTGACACACAAGCTTACCTAATCCAAAAAAGGTCAAGAATCCATCATGGATAGGCAAAACCATTATTATTTTATTATCGCCCTCTTGTTGTGGGATTTAGGTATGTTTTCTAACAGAATACGTGAAATATACTGATGAAGTAAGAATATATCATGGAAAGATAGAGAAGATACTTTAAAAGGGAAGGACATTGAAAAAATGATGGAAAAATCACAACCATTAAGGTGACAGATATAACAATAGCAAGTGGAGGGGTGTAGTTGGAAGATAATATGCAACAATATTGGAAAAGAAAAGAGCAGCTAGACCACATCATAAAAAAACACAAAGTGCGTTGAGGAAGAACAGATAATTAAATAGCCATATCTTTATACTCAGGCAATCAAGCGCAAAAACCATGAAAAACCGGAGGGCAAGGTATGCTTTAGTCTGTCAGGACATTTTTAAAGTTTAAGTATGTATGAATGAGTTATTTAACTTTGCAGTCAAGATTTGACACGCAGCCTTTGCTAGAAGTTTCGGCTTGCATCTGGGCTGTCATCGCTTCTGTGGCCGTTGCGAGGTTGGCTTGAAGCGTTTTTGTTTGATCAAATTTCAAACGCAGTCCATAAGAACAAGTGAGAGATTTTTCTAAATAATTTCGCTTCATCTCAGTCTTACCGTCTTAGACCTGGATCGCCCGCCGGGGCGCGCGCGACCGTTTGTCTGCTTCGTGATTGGTTGCAGGTGGTGAGGCCACGTAGCGTATCTGTCGGGAGCAGCCTTGGCGGGAGTTTTTTAGGAGCCAGCTTCGATTTTGGACGTTGCTGTTTGTGCAGTTACTGCAAGCAGGTTTTTAGAAAGCGGTTCCACCGCCTTCTGCTACCCTAGGGGTTGTGGGAGGCGGCGCAGATTTTGTTTTAAGTGTGCTGATACAGCGTGGTTTGGTTTTTCTTTTGAAGAGTGCTTCCGTGCCGTTGGACGTGCAGTTGTTTAGTGACCCCTTTTATCCTTGTGTCGACCGACGCACTGTATTCTCGTGTGTCAGGCAGGAATCATACCCGTTGGGGGATTCATCGCACGTGGGCGTGCAAATGGTCACCGTATCGTTTTCTGTGGGAAGTAGGCATCATCATCCAGTACCGCTGCAGTGTTGCGGCTTTTCTTGCACTGTAGGCGAGCCCTGACACCAACGAAGCGGTTAAGATAAGCTACAAATGTAGAAGGTAGTGTGTGTAGCAATATAAGTTATCAATTTCGCGCCTTTATGACAAATGTTAGCCGACAGCGTAGCGTCTAATTATAATTAATTAGTCATGTTAAAATCCAGCCGACAGCGTAGGCTGTTTGTAAGTAGCAATTCCTGTAATACTAGCAGTCAGCTTGAGCTGTTTCTAATTAACCATTCATGTCAGTACCAGCCGTCAGCTTGGGCTGTCGCTAATTAGCCATTCATGCCAATACCAGCCGTCAGCTTGGGCTGTTGCTAATTTGTGCGTAGCATCTAATTATCAGTAATAAATCCGGTATAAAGGTGTTACATGTCGGCCGCCAGTGTGGGTTGTTTGCAAACGATAATTCATGCGCTTATTCACCAGCCGTCCGCTGGGCTGTGCGCAGACATTAACAAACGCTCTTCAAGGCAAATGTCAGCCACCCGCGTTGGGACAGTGTGCCAATTGTTACAATCCCGCAGTAGTTTAGAGGTAAAGCGACCCCCCATCTGGGCTAGTTATAGTGCCCATTTTTTGGTTTTCATTCTCTGTGTACACTGACAACGTCGGCACTTTTGTATTGTGCTAGACCAATACATCGGTTTACTGTACGTTGCCTTATGATTTTTCCCACGGGCCTGTGCACGCTTCTTTTCAGGTAGAATTATACACTGCGTCAGATTTATGTAAGGTGAAGCCTGAGAGGAATTCTTCAACGTCGCAGATAAGTCAGTGCGCCCGTCGCCGGAGTGTTGGGGGTCGTGAGGCTGCGCACAAATATTCTACTCCCGTTTGGCCTTCAGGGTTCTGCCAAGCGTGAGATCCAAATCCGAATCCCGTGGCGCCCATTTATTTTGCAACACCCTATACATATCGTCACGCTTGCCCTATGGTGTACCGTTTGTAGAACCACGCTTATCTTTCTGAACGTATCAAGCCGTAGCTTTTGGCCTGTTTTTGAAATTTCCAGGGCAAGGGTCGACGTTTCCCTGACATGATAAAGCAAGTGGCACTCCCACACCTTTGAGTGTCATTATAATCATTTGATACCGTAAAGAGTCGTATGAAGAATGCCTTTGATGTGATCAAAAGAGAGAATGTAAGCAGGATACGAAAACACGTTCTATCAAAGGCAACTACCAATATACAGTGTTCTGCAATAGGTACAACGTACTTTGAGAAACGTTCTATGGACAGTGTTATGTATTAGCTACTGTAATTTTTCGCTAGACTTAATTGTCAACACACGCAAGCGTTTCCGACACGATTAACTTAACAATAAACGAACGAGTTTTTGTAGTGCAAAGGTTTATTGTAACCAGACGTATTGCACAGACTCAAAGGTGTTTTTCGTACGAATTTAAAATAACCAGACATGGCCAGATAAAATTAGATAAATAACATTGAGGTGGGTGGCAAAATTCAATGAGAGAGGAAGTGTTTCTTTACAATATACTGGACGCGTTCGTAATGCAAGAACACCAGAAAATATTGAACGTGTCCGACAAGCTATAGAAAGAAGTACGTTAAGGTATGTAGTTTATCGGCAAGATCGCCAGAGTTTAGAGCATCAGAGTTTTTTCTGTAGGGATATTGTAACCACAAACTCTTCGAGAGATACCTGCCGACAATTGCATTAAAAAACTTCATCGGAGAGGAGATTCAGGCAATTCCTTTACAGTGGTTACAGCGAGGTATATTTAATTCTAGAAATAAGTTACAACAATGTATTGACGTTAATGGTGGCCACTTTCTAACGTTTAAAACCGGCAGCGAGTATTTCTCACGTGAAATTGTACGCTCAAACCAGCTGATGCAGTCGTTGAGTGCATTTATTGAGAGAATCAAAGCAAGTTGTGCGCGAACGTAGAGGTGCGGAGAGGCAGTTGCTTGCTAATAGGCGACCGGTGCGTTGCTCCAAACAAAAGGGACGACAAGCAAAGTATTATGAAGTGCGATTGAGAGTTTCTGTGTGGACCCGGGTTAAGAGCAGTTCATAGCAACAAGCTGATATTCGAGCTTCTAGGAAGCCAATCGACTTTGCCAATGTACGAAGTCTTTGTGAGTAGCTACTGAAGCCACGAAGCTGACCTCTTCGTTATCTTGCAACGAGGCAAAGGCAAGTTTAGTAATTATAGATAAAATCCACGCTTGACTGCATGATCCAGGAAACTGGAAGCAGAATCATAACAGCGAATTGTGATGGGATTGCAAGAAATTGCGCAATAGATTGAACGAGCAATTACGCGTCCGATAGCAACGGGCGCATACCTGCTGAATCAGCACCTCAATACAGAGCGCCTTCATGATCCTGTTAACACATCGCGTCAGCTGATTTCAAATGGCCGAAAGCAGAGCCACACTTAGTGAATTGGTGTGTGGAATATAAACATGTTTAACAATATAGGTTTTTTTACTTGGTGTTGATAATTAATAAGTTCCACCTACAATCAATCAGTGTATTCAAGCATGTAGCTTCAGCATTAAGCTCGTGGAAATTTCTTACTTATTGTTGATAGCGTATATAACATGTCTATATTACAATTCTATATTCTTGGTATGTATTTTCATGCATGTATGTTCTTTTTCAGAGTATATGTATTTTGATGTAAACTGTTTGGTTTATATTTCTGGCAGGATTTGCAGGTATGGTTATAGAATTACAGGTGATAACAGGCAGGCCGGAACGAGGTATATTGTCCTTAGCCATACTGAGATAAGAGCGGGTCTTGTGCATCTACGGCTGGTTTAACTAGCATTCAAAGGGAAATCTAAATTCATAGTAAAGTAGTGCATATGGCACAGGAAAAACCCGCATTACAACTTAACTGACATAATATTAATGGATTAAATATTTAACATAATAAACTTTGGTTTTGTTAAAAGCTTGTTTTATTTTATCAAGCCTTACCTTTATACGCAGCCTATAAAGCTAAATAATACATATTTCTGCTTTATTCTTGTACATAAGTCGATGTTAGAGTAAGAAATGCGAGCTCAGGGAAATTGATGAGTAAAACAGATCTGAAGCAATAATGTATCTATGGGATTATTCAACACTATAATAAATGAACCAATGAAAATTGTTCAATTTGTCAGAAACGGCCAATCAAAATTCACTGTCATTGAAAACACCTAGGGCCGGTTGCAGAAAGCAATGTTAAGTCTGGTGTTAGCTAACGTCGCGTCAAAGTGAACAAAATCGCATCAAATTTTGTTTACTAATGTATTAGTTACCATAAGCATTTGAGATTTGATTCGTTTTTGTTCACTTTGACGTCGCGTTAGCTAACACCAGACTTAACATTGCTTTCTGCAACCGGCCCCTAATGTCACAGTGTTTTAACGCTAGCCCGATTGGTTTCAATTATTTCAATTTAGTGAATAGCCTTTGACTGACAATTCACCAAAAGTCAAAGTTTGCAAATCAGCGTCGTTCTAAAAACTCATAACAATCGTTTTGGAAGCTCCAGTATTGAATTAATAGTGGAAAACGTTAAAAATGTGTGCTATCGAACAGGGTAAAAGTCATCTACCTATATTGTTGAATAATCTTTCCAAATACCACTTAAGGCAAAACTTTTTAAGAGAATTTTTTCGTCAACATGCAAATTATTGCAAATTTCTCTCAACAAAAACTGCTCAAATTCCACTCGATCTGCGGTCTCGCGGAATTTTTACCGCAGTTTTAGTTTCTAGAAATTTAAACGCAATAATCTGCATGTGAACGAAAAAGTTTTCAAAAAATTTTCACCTTTTGTGGTATTACCCTTGATAAGCTTACTACTATTTAATTTATTACTCGATTAGTAAAACAAATGCCTTATCGTCGTATAGTGGACAATGAGAGGGAATAGTCTATCAGAACCATATGGAATTTTTAAGAACAAACTATCAAAAAAGAACATGAAAATAAACAAAGAAGACAAAAGCTGTGACAATAGGCACTTCAAAACGAAGACAATATAGGAATAGATCTAGAAATAAGTGAACAAGTACAAGTACTTAGGACTAATGATGATGAGCAGAGCAATGTTGAAGGAAGAAATGAAGCAGAGGACAGCATCAGTTGGGAGACTACTCAATCCATTAAAATTGAACAGAAGAGACAAAATAATAAACGAATTGTTTAGAGCAAAATTGAGAGTTAGAACAAGTATAGTTAAGGTGACTTGAACATGTTATAAGGATAGAAGAGTGTGAACTGGTGATGTGACTATTTGAAGCTGTAGAAATAGCAGAAAAAAGTATAAGGTCGATAGAATCTTAGAAGGAGGAGGTGTATATCGCTGCACAAAAAAAGTAATTAAATGAGGAGAAGCAAGACAACTGGCAGGAAATAGAGAAGTTTGCAAAAAAATTATGAAAGCAGTATCAAAAGCAGTTCCACTTTAATCTTACACCTAAAGATAGAAAATAAAATTAAAAACGTATCAGAGAACGCATTTCTGGTGCTACAATTTTGAACTGGACTAAGATATTAAGGTTACCTTTGTTGTTTTCAAATATTTTGTAAACAACCTTGGCCCTTCTAAATATACGACTAGGCAATAATTTCCTTTGTTGGCAACACGAAATTCATTTGTACTACGTTAGATAGAGGCTTTAATTTAAATTTAATTTAAAAGTGTCTTGTATATCGAAGTTTGGTGTGTCTTTTCTGAGTTTTCATCTTTCATTGAAATATATAAATAATGATCTGCGGCTTATGGAAAGTTTGTCACTTCTGCGTGGCGTAGCACATTTTTAATAATATTTATCGCCAATATTAGGGAAGTATCGTACATAGCTATTCCTTGACATATTTGTACAATACTATAACAGCAGCTATAATTAAAATCGTGACTGCCAATACCATTACAGGCTGGTATGCAGCTATGACAGACGTTGGCTGCTCGAAAGTTTTTAGCTGTCAGTCGTCTAAGCTTATCGGGAATTCCATTCCTGGGGTAATTGTCATGTATTGAGGGTTAGCTGACGACATAGCAAGAAGTTGCTCGGTTTGGCAACTATTCGCCCCTTTAGAATGTAACCTGAAGGTACGGCAAACTTACGGAAGGCAGCCTCATTGGCGCCTCATCATTATCTTGAGGTAGCATTGCGGCGTTAATCGGGAAGGAATTCCGAACATTTCTAGCTCGGTTGCAGACGTAATTGGGATTATTATTAATTTCGGTTGTGGCGTGAACTAATTTTGCGATAATTACAGTGTTCATCTAGGGCGGCTTTTATCCTGTGCTTTAAATGCCTCTGTACTCCGCGCCACGAGCAATAATTTAATTTACAGCTAATCGCGTGTGCTGTGTGTTAGCCAGAAAGTCCAAATAACGCTTATAAATGCAATGGGATTAAGGGTGGCTCGCTACGTCTTTTGTTACCCTCTACGTACTCGCTTTGGGTAGTGTCGTGTTTGATCGGGATTATAGTGGTTGTCCTGAAAGGTGAGTTCTACAACTTCCCCAAATTCAGAGCTACACTTGTTTCATGTTTGCTTAAATTAGAATAAGATATGAAAAAGGGCTTTGCACTTTTATTTTATTTTGACATATTTTACCTATAAGCAGTATGCAGTTATTGGCGGACTAATATTAGATGAAATATGGGTGTCACGACACAGATGAGACGGCATTTCTTTAATGGCGAGACCGATAACATTTAATAATGGTTTCTTCCAAAAACAGGGATTACGTTTCTATGTCTTTCCACTTTTTTATATCTGTGACGATTTAGACAGAATAAAATAAAGTTCCATAATTATTTAATGCGTTGGAAGAAAAATATTAACATAGTATTGTCTCTATGCTGATAAACAAACGATAAAATAAATACCAAGTCTGATCAGCGACAACTAATTACATAATAAATAATAAACCGTAGCAGGGAAATAAATTTCCGTCCACGGTGAAATATTAAGAGAACTTTCTACGAAACGACGTGTAGTTTTCGTAGCGAAAATTACAGGAATGAATTCTGTAAGCAGGGAACCCGTTCCAAGGAGCTAATTCTCATCTCCATTTGGTGTCAAAAACGAATCGAACTTTTTATTTAAACCATACTAAATTAAATAGGCGTTAAAGCGCGTGAGACCGCTCGAGATGGCCGAAATCATAGTGAACGTGGCGAAAAACTCACGCCGACCGTTTTCGGATGTTGACAGATCTTTACAGTTCCTCATCAGGAAACCAACATTTGTAATATGTGATCGGAGAACGAAAGTTCAATGTCAGATTGTGCGCCGCCTAGCCTAGTTGATAGCATAAACTGAAATATCGGTATTTCTGGCATTGTGTTGATGTTGTTCGTGTCGCCCGTATTTTACGCCCTCTCTACATCCGGATGTTGTTTGGATATCACTGTAAATAAACAAATTATTATTTGCTACTAACCGGTGTTACTATGCCTTTTCTGTACTTTGGTTATTTGTTATTTCTTTTAGACTGTTCGTTATAGCTCACTTGCCCCGCGTGGTTCTACGAAGTACAATTTCGTAAATTATTAAACTTGGCGCCCTTATTGGTAGACTCACCGTTGCCGTAATAATTAAGGAATTAATTAAGTAAGTCTTTATGCCCACGCCACACTTGCTGGTACTTTAGAGTTTGTTGACTGAAATTAATAAAAACTGTGAAGTTGCTACTGGCATACGTGTTACTTAATATTGATGTAACAACATCGGCACCCTCTCTAGAATTTTACAGTAATTAGTAATTTGCGACTTTTCATTAGTACGATCCAATGCGCAACGATACTGAAGCCATTATTAGTGCGGGTGTCGATTACTTCAAATGGGACGCTTAGCAGGTGGGAAACCATTGTTGCAAAGGCTTCAAGCAGTAGTGTTTGACAGCCGCTAGGTTACGTTGGAATTGTTTTTCGTGTCCCGTAAAATTTGGTCGAAATGGTGATGTGTGTACATTTCGCTGCTCGATTCTTCTAAGCTCATCGTGCTAAGGGTGCACTTTTTCGCCTTAGTTGTGTGTAGATCTCGATTTTTTACTGGAATTCGAATCTACTAGAAGCAGTTGTACAATTCGAAAATCAACCAAAGTTGTTTTCATGCGATTCTAACCTAAAAGCACATGGCAGGTGCTATGCTAATTTCTTGGAGTAAATGAAAGGCAGATTTGGTAAGAGCACCTATTTTCTATGGGCTAGCTTTCCTGACTAGAAGATAATTGTAATTTTGATCATGTGTGTATGTCGCTAACAGTTTATAAGCGGACAAAAAAAAGTTACGATCCGAAAACGCCGCTTAATAAATTTTAGCCCGAGTTACTGCAGATTCGACAATCTAAAACGCCGATATGTGTTTCGGGGTCCCTAATCAGTTCAGTAATCTTTGGATACAGGAGCAACGCATTTTTGTCTCCAAAATACCGATTGGGTAAGTTGGGGATATCTAATTGGGTGCCATTCCTTTTTTTGTAAATTCGTAGATCTTTTTGATATTTGCTTCTGAAGCTATACGAAGTGTTTGTACAGGACTTTCTTTGAAAAAGTATTGGTCTTGTTAAATTTTCACAGTCACCAACAATCTGAGGTAGCACCAATTTATAGCAATTTCCACGTAAGCTAATGTTCAGTCCAATTCGTTCTCAGGTGTTTTTGATCTTTTTTCGTTTTCCGGCATCTTGTTTCCCTTTCGATTCTCCTCCCGCTTTGAATTTGTCATATGATTAATGTACTTGCAATCCGATGTTACCGCTTCGAGATATCTCCGCGTTGGCCGAGGACCCAAAGTTCGCTGACTAAAAAAGATTTCGCGGACGTTTAAAATCCCAGCTCGCGGCGTTCGAACGAAGAATTTGACCTCTGTCGGTGTGCAAGCAGCATAACCAATAAGGTCGGATATCTCTAATCCGTTTGGCTACCACCTCGCGCTTCTACGGGAAATTCCTGATATGCACAACTACACCTGTTAGAGAAAATTACTAGACGCGGTCCTCAAAACATAACATTTTTATAAGAGAAATTGGACGGTTATTCGTTCCCCCGATTAAGCTTTTCATTTATAGATACTCGATGACTATTTGTCACCTATCGCTTGGCATTTTTGTGTCATATAAGCATTTTGATTTTGTAGTATGTTTTCAATTGTAAGGAATGGTAAGCATGTTAACCTTTTTATACAGTGTGTCATAGAAAGTGTGAATACAATTTTAGTGGAAAATAGCTTACGTCAAAATACGAGAAAAGTTATATAAGTATAGGTCTAAAAATGCATCTTAAGGGGTCTATAGCCCTGAGAAGGATAAGAAAATAACGAGGATTTTTCTTAATTAAAATAATACAAGTAAAACAAATTTGGTGTAATTTGGCATATCTACGTGATTTTTTATGCTGAATTAAATGCGAACGAAACAAATTGGTATATGTTTAAAAGGGGTGGTTTATGCATAAACTTTCTAGTGAGGGGTATATTGTATGTCATAACTTTTTACAGTCAAAATTTGAGACAATTGTGGTTAGGTATTCGAAACGGTTTGACTTTTTACATAAAAAAGGTGCTCTTATGCTACGAGCAGTAGTTTTCGAGAAAAAAGAAGATAAAGCTTAAAACTCGCTACTTCAGGAGCGTAACCTACTCATCGCAATGTGTTTTTCCATTTAACCTTTTCGAAGCTGTAGCTGTCATAACACGCATTTCCGGACCTACGTTTGTATGAACTATTCTTCTTACTTTGACTTAAGCTACCCACCATAAATAATAAAATTTTGTTCACACTTTCAATGACACCCTGTATACAGTCACATAGGTTATTCGGCGATTATAGGGAAGATTGTGCATTGTAAATGATCGATAACATCATTTATTATTTATCTAAGAGCTTTGCGTTCGAGAAGACATTTTAAACAATCGTATTCGCGAGTCAACACAATTTGTAGTTGTTTTTAGCTTCGATGATTTTTCATTTCTAATAAAGACGTTGCTATTAGGCATTTTTGTTAATGCTACATTTAGCTTAATACTTGGGTAATAAATATTTTAGAACATGTTTTAACATTTTTCTTTATACCTTATAAACTTTACCCAACTTAACATAACGGTACTCATAAATTTAATAAGAGCGTGATGGAATATAATTGATACAAGCTCTTTTAAAACTCGAACAGCTCATCCTCTCGAATACAATCTGGAAGCAAAAGGAACAAAAGTAATATCACGTTTACTAGTCATACACTTCCTCGCCTCAACTCAACTCTTCCAGCAACGTGTTTTTATCTTTTCATCCTCATACGCTGCCTTTAACTATTACAAAATCGAAGAACTTGTGTCGTTTGACGCAATTTCAATCGAAATTAATTCCTAAATGTGGAATTAGCGTCTCAGCACAACAGGAGCCTTTGATACAGTAATTATCACTACAGAGATGGAAATCGTGCTTATTGAGCGATTTTAAAGAAGAAATTAAAAACGGAATAAAAGCAACTAAGTAATCTTTTCTTACCACAGAAGGAGAGATTTTGCATATTTCCAGCCCCAAGTAATTGAAAGGAATTAATTGGTATCAACTTGGAGATTATTAAGTGTACCAGAAGCCTTATTCCTCGGAAGGGTTTATAATTTTGCTGTTTGGTAAGACACAGTGCTGTTATAAATTGAAGTTTTCAGAGTGGCTACCCCGTGGACGGTGAACTCGATCAAATTATGCAAGGAGTCGTTTTTCACTGCCGACATATTGCACATATGGACGGATGTGCTGACGGGCAGCGCAATTTACTTGGAGAAACTCTCTTAATCTGCAGCAGGCCGGGGCTTTTATAAATATTGACATGTGAATGGGCTATATTTGGTTAGGCAGCGCCATTGTAAAATTCCAGCGTAATCTTCCGAGATATATTGCTTCCACATTTTTGTTTGATCAAACCCTTATCATTGTTAATTCTGCATATCCGTGCACCCAACTGTATCGTCTGCTTTCGTTCCAGCTGCCGCCGCATTAATCTTCATTTCCTCTTTTGGAATTTATCTCGATATTCGGCCAACGTAATTAGATACAGCTATGCCCTCTTGTAATTTTGGTGGAAATTAGCGAACATTATTTAAATCGTGTAGGGTGATATACGGTTTAAGCTGCTTTAAGTTATATAATATATTATACATTTTGTTTTCGCAGAATGATTTTGTTCGTGTTCAACTAAGCCTAATGTTTATTCTTTGAGGAACTAGGTGGCTGTATTGTTAAGAATGCCTAAAAGCAAATTTATCTCACGATTATTTCCTAAATGCGTGATCGCCGACACAAGGTTTTATATGTATTTAACCATAGAGTGGGATATACGTTACTCATAGATTCTAAAATCCAACGCTTCTACTGACTGCTGTAGCAACTGCCCTGCTGTAGCTTAATGAAAATTGTAATACCTCAAAGAATGTCAACGTCTGGGATCTAGGGCCTCGTAAACTGCTCGTTGTAATCTCAAGAAGAATTTCAAATTCGTGTCAGATCATTCTCTGCGGAAGTCTCGGCTTTCCAAATCCCCATGGAACAGACAATGGGCAGCATTGTATAAAAGGGTTTGCAAAGTTAGGTTCGTTCTCAATCCAGCTAAATCCATCGGCAATCGCATATGGTTATTTTGGTTTCGTTGTACTTCACATCGAGGCATTTAAAAGAAAGAGTAAGCTAGTTTAGTCAGGCCCTTTATGTTTCCGCATTTTATCTGTATCTATTACAGATTATTTAACTATCTACTGTGATCCATGTTATAAATGTTACCTTACTATAGTAGCTGTTTGGATTTAATAATATTGACCAATATGGTTCCAAGTCCAATACAGCTCCTACCGTGTCGTTTCACACATGAGCCATCCTAAATATGTATGTCGTTTTTTCCAAAAGCTAATTTCGAGGAAACAGGCACAACAAGCGAAATTATTCTGTGGAATAAATTGTATTACTTGAATTGATACTTGACCTGAATCAGATTGCACTAATTTAAACAGTAAAACTTTTTAGTGAAATAGATTGTTCATGAAAACCTACCAGCGTTTGTTACGACTGACAGTGTTTTTCGCTTTCCAATCGTCATCGGTTTTCCAAGTAACACTAATGCTCTTATTGCGATTTTCAAGGTCGCTTTAAAACTATACAATAAAATTTCCAATAAAACCAAATGATCTTCAAGACAGCCCCAAGACCACCATAAAGCAGCTTTTAGCCAAAAAGGGCCCATCCTAAAAGGGCCTTAAAACCATTTAGTTTTAATTTTATATTTTTAAAGAGTTCTTCAAATCAACTTTAAATTTATGTATTAAAGCTTATTAACTGACGTTTCCGCATTTTATCTGTATCTATTACAGATTATTTCACTATCTACTGTGATCCATGTTATAAATGTTACCTTACTATAGTAGCTGTTTGGATTTAATAATATTGACCAATATGGTTCCAAGTCCAATACAGCTCCTACCGTGTCGTTTCACACATGAGCCATCCTAAATATGTATGTCGTTTTTTCCAAAAGCTAATTTCGAGGAAACAGGCACAACAAGCGAAATTATTCTGTGGAATAAATTGTATTACTTGAATTGATACTTGACCTGAATCAGATTGCACTAATTTAAACAGTAAAACTTCTTTGTGAAATAGATTGTTCATGAAAACCTACCAGCGTTGGTTACGACTGACAGTGTTTTTCACTTTCCAATCGTCATCGGTTTTCCAAGTAACACTAATGCTCTTATTGCGATCTTCAAGGTCGCTTTAAAACTATACAATAAAATTTCCAATAAGACCAAATGATCTTCAAGACAGCCCCAAGACCACCATAAAGCAGCTTCTAGCCAAAAAGGGCCCATCCTAAAAGGGTCTTAAAACCATTTAGTTTTAATTTTATATTTTTAAAGAGTTCTTCAAATCAACTTTAAATTTATGTATTAAAGCTTATTAACTGACGTTTTGCATTTAAAATATACTTGCGGCAGACTAAATTACCTTGATAATCATAAGTTTCTATTTACCACTTTAAGTGCAATTACTATCGCAGAAGTTTGTTTACATTTCATTTTAAAACTAAGTTGCTTTATTATGTTCAAACTGGTGGTCTTATCGCTTTAAAGTGCTCTTGCATACGAATGAAATCCTAACCTCACAAATTTTCCATTTTAAATATGTGTTCTAATTTTCTTTCACATACACTCTTAAAGTAGGGACACGCGCGAACTGCACTGGTTCACTAAATTAGCTTATTGTGAAGGGTGGAGTTTTCTCCGAATGTGGAGCGAGTAGAATTAGTTTTAATAATGTCATCAAAAATCCAAAAGGCATTTATTTTAACCAAATAGACTAAATTAAAACCTTTAAGTTTTAAAATATTCTTAATGTACTATAAGTAGTATAAGATCAATAGAACATTAACAGCAAATAGTTTTTTTATTTTAATTTAAAGAGTGCAGTAAATCGTTTGCATAGGAATAAGTGGCCTTTAAGAACTTTTAGTTTGTCTTAAGGTAACTTTAAAACCAATATCGTTTTATTCAACATATTCAAACACTTTTAAAACCTAAATAAATGCAAAGTGTCTTAAAATTGTTACTTGGGTGCTATTGAGCCAACCTTCCTCCACTTAATCCTTCGCTTTTCAAACAAATACGTCTTTTCTGAAAGCCCACCTTCATCTATTAATTTGATTCTCATACGACATAATATACAGTAACTCTACATAACAAATTGTGTCAATTGAAGCAGATTGCAGTGTATTTGCGGTGGTTCTATTGTAGTTTTTTCACGCTCTTAGAGGTTTTCCCCTCAGCTTTGGTTACATGTCTTTCCTTTTTGTTGCTGGATCTTGTTATGCTGGGTTGAAAAATTGACACCGTTACTGCGTTGAACTTATTGGAAATGCGAAGGGAACCTATATACCTACAGTGAAGTTAAAAGGGTGCAGTTCTGACTTTTTCGTTGAGCGCCATATTATTTACCGTGTTGGAATATGTTAAAGTTCCTCGTATTATAGGCCACTGACCGGTTAATAGACCTTGTGGCAACTACGGCCATTTCCACCCGATCTACAGTTTTTCAAACTTAACTTTGAAGTTCTGTTTGCTTTCCTTTAGTGTACCGAAGAATTTATTTTCGCCTTCGTATTGGAATTACTACATTACTGTTCTGATAATGCATGTATATTACCGCCAATTTTGAATGTAGTATTAGTGAATGTATATGCGCTGAAATATTTTAAGGGCCGACCGTTAAACTGGCCTACATTTAGAACGCATCCCCGTTAGGATCACTATGTACAATTAGTGACTAACTTTTCATCAGGCTATCAAAACCGGTTTACGTAGGTTGCATTTCGTGGGATGCGACGTCAGTCACGTTGCAAGAGTGATTTACTGTGAATCTATTTGGGTTTCTTGTTAAATATAGTATTTTCAGATTTCCGACTATTTTATTCCTTATAAAGCGAAATGCAGTACGCGTTGTCATTGAAGTGAGACGGCATGTTCTGGAAAAACTATAGAAGTAAGGGAGGTTTAATCTACGTATCACCCGACGTCGACGGGAATTTTCTCATTACATCACCGGCTTACGAGCACAATAGCAAGAATTTTGCATTGCATTGCGATGTACTACTACGAAGATCAGTCAAGATATGGAAGGTGGACAGCTGCTTTCCAAAAAAAACTGAACAAAACAGGCCGTTGTCCTAACTTAGGTAAACGTGGAAAAATGGGATTTTCTGGTCATCTATTTTCTACATGGTCATCTAACTACGAGTTTTCAACCAAAACCGTAATGAGCTAGACGATTTTGAGATGATGGCTTGGCGAATACTCTTAGCTCGTAGAATAAATCAATTTATCCCAAAAGAACTTGCCATAGAAGTACGGGCACGTAATAAAAAATCCACGAGTGATCTTGAACTATTCACGGTGGAGAAAAAAGTATATAGTGTTGCGGGACGTCTAAAGTCGGGGTAACTGACGATCCTTTTAGTTAAAATACACTTGGACACGAAGACTAGGGCTACTGTTGCGTGATTAATAAGAACACTTAAGTACAAATACTTGCATTTATTCTTCTGCCGTTTACTGAACACTTAAGTTTAATACCGTTGCTTCTTCATTTTACTTATTAACTTCTTCTTATTAACTAATTAAATTCCAGTTTGACCAAGAAAACTCGGTAGGCGTTTACAAATTTCCAAATAAGCCTATCAGAGCAGTTCCAATTTTTGGACTTTTGGCACGTACATACGAACGTGACAGTTCATAATACTTCTATGAATTTGACAAATTTGAAGCTTTCACACGATGAAATTTGTCAAGCTCGATCCCTAGCAAATTATTGCTAATAAAGTTTTACAATGCTGCTACAAGAATTTGCCCCCGCCGGCACGAAATTTTTACGATCGAGTTGCAACAGTTGCATTTATGATCACGTTCTGGCCATATACCTTTGCCTAATTTTTCGGCGTACGAAGTCAACCCTGCATAAATTTACTCTAATCTATTCGTGAGATTGAAATATCTCCAGCTTCCCAGAGAAAGGCACGTTTCTAAACACCGGCTAACATTCGCTTGTTGTAATTTTAATATTACATTTTACCTACGAACTCTACCTTAAAATATTGATGATACAAATGGCTTATAGCTAACTAAAGTATAGTTTCCTACAAGCGCGTATAGTTCGTTTCATTAAAGAACGCAAATCGTAACAATAGGTTCTCTCCACACGACGATAGTCAGACGGTGTGTGCGAATCAACGTAACGAATAGCTGGAAACAAATGAATAAAATGGTAAAAATGGTATTCACTGCATCTCTAACAACTTATCTGGGTTGAAGAAGAGGAGATGTTCTAGAGATTGCTGTACCACAGTGACTGATTGGTTTCGGTAGTGTCTAATATGATATTTTCTTCTTTTTTATAGGTTTTAGCGTGTGTTTTTCTAATTTATGTATTCTGAATAGGAAGCGACGTATGTAATAGATAATTGCGGGCAGTCTCCGTTATTGAGCGTCTATACATTAAACGTGTAAATGCCAAATTTCTCTTATTATTGCAATGCGAAGCAATGCAGTCTGGTTTTTTACATGTAAATTCAGTGAAAGGTTTTTTTTTTGTTATGGCCTCTTTGCTTCTACATTATTGATACAAGGTTATCTTCAGATAAGTCAATGGGTCACCTAAATGTCTTAAGACGCTTCTTGTTTTTTACCTCTTAAGCTGTCATACTTAGCAGAATGCTAAAACTGTTTCTGGTATGAAGTTGTGATAAGGCTTTTACTTTTTTGGTTCACAAAATCATTTGAAATAGTATACTTATTTGCTCATGCGATCAGCTAGACATCAAACTATATAATAATGCAGAGAGTTCTTCGCAGAGAGCCTTTTATAAAATCTTGAATTTGGAAATATCTCACCCATTACATTACATTAGTTTCAGATATCTAGTCTGACATAAAAAAGTGTAATTATTGCTTTCTATCAATTGACATTAATATTTGTGTGAATTAAAGATATTCATAAGATTTTAATAAGAATTTTTGGGTCTACTCTATTTCAAAATGAACTGCTCCAGCAGGTTTTGGTGTATAAGAAAAGGATTGAATGTGGAAAGGTCTAAATGAGTAGCGGACGTAAATTAAGTTGGTTGTCAAAGGTATGAAATTTTGATGTACAATGTAGTAGTACTATAAAACCCAAATGAAGTAGCTGTGATACATTTATTAACATTTCTTTACGTCTGTTTTAGTAACCGTGAGAATTTAATTTAGGAGGTATACATTAATCAAACGAGTGTAAAACTAGCCATTTTTCAAACTGTAATATTCTTCGCAGCACCGCCGTCGCAGATGAAATTGTATATTTCTTCCAAACATTTATATTTCTTGTCGTTTAACAAGTGGCAGTAATTTGTCTTCACTACTATTCGCACGTTTACAAGGTAAATTGAGTTTTATTTGCACTGCAGTAACTGCTCACGTTTCAACTTTGAAGAATCGTGACGTAGTTTTTACTGGCAGCCTGTTCAACAGTTAATTCTCTGTCGAGTGTTCCATACTCACCCACAGAAAATATTAAATATGTAGATGAATGAATAAAACATTTTTAGCTTTCAATGAATGGAAATTATTCGACAATTTTTGTCAATGTCTCTAATACACTGACATTAAAAAGAGCTTGAAAATGTTGTTTTCAATTTATGCAAATTTTGTCGTGTTTTCGCAAACGCGTATGATGAAATATGTATTAATATCGACGAGTTGTCAGAAGGGGAGTTGTATAGTGTAGCACCAGGTGCTGGAAAGTAAATTTTTGTCCATTTAGATAGCTAGTGAACGAATTTTATTTATTTAAGATTCGCATTTGTACGCTTTGCTGGTGACATTGTGATGTAGACAAATAAGGTTACGTGATTACAGAAATTATTAATAAAATTATGCTACAGGACGGTCTTGGACAATTTTAAAATGCATGAAGTTTCAGCAATTAAATATACCCATATTACACAGCCTCGGCACCAATGCTGTAATTTTCAGTACAGAAAATCTGCCTAACCGAATTAATTCTGCGCGGTGAATGCTAAATTTATATGTCATCCGAGAATGCCCTACGGGTGTACACATCATGTCAAACTTATTTTCGAGTTTGAGATTAAAGCGCTTTGGAGTGTTTGGAAGCCCTAGGGGGATACGTTGTTGCATTAAATTCCTATTTTAATTTGTTTAACTTATTATGCAAATACGAGAAATTCGAATCCGAAATAAATTCTTTGCTGTTCGAAATTGCGTGCATTGTTCTTGGGGAGAAATGAACTTGGCAATGTTTAAATTAATCCTTTCCACTCCCTTTTTTTTGTTATTAAGAATGTGGTTTGAGATGAGATATGTGTTTCGCAATCATTATTTTGGCATCGTCCAACATGTAGTGAGTGTGCAATTCATTATGGCTTCTGCCGATTTGAGTGGTATAATTATATTAATTCTGTCTTCCAGTAGGTCTCAGAATAGGTCGAAATCGGTTCTTTTGATGGCGAAAGAAATTATTTTATGCGTGCCTATTATATTTGAGATAAACTCGATTACAATAGGAGAGTCATCAGAGGAGTGATCAATTTTTTCCTTTACTTTCATATTATTTAGGGGCTTGCGTTTACATTAAAGAAATTGATGGCATCTGGCTTCTTTGTTGGGTCATTTGGTCAATGGTTGACTGTTCAGCAGATACAATATTACTTTTAATCTTAATTACAAATTTGAGTAATTTTTTACCCTTTTTGTTTCCATACCGGAGCCTTATTTTTCACGTTTAGCTTTGTAATCTCCCCTAAGAATCTATTTCCAAAAGTTGCTAAGAATTCGACATAAACGTCTTCTTTAATTATATGTTTGAGAGGACAGTATGGGTTGCATAAGTAGTAAAGGTGTCATATTTTTCATGAACACAGATCTTTCTGGCTTTTCTTATTGTTTGATAGAAATTCTGGTCGGAATGTTTTGTAACACGAATGGCATAACCTTCAATTCGTATCGCGATTTAGAAATAAGCTTGATGCCCGTGTCATCCAATCTTATAGGTGGTGTACTTCCGAGCCCATGGTTCACTAGGCCGTCTGCATTCCATATTGCTAGTTTCAAGTTTGTATCCAGTATTTTAATTTAGTTAGAAGTTGTATTGTAATTAGCATCATAGTATCCATTAATTATCTAGCCTTTTATTAGACTGATTAACGTTATTTGTAGCAGGCATTGGATCATAAATTATCGTATCTTCTTCTTGTATAGAGGAAAACGAAGTATGTTTGGTTACGTTTCTGAAATTCACTGCTTAGGTTGCAAAGCAATGAGTTTTCCTGTAGTTTCTTATAAACTTCGTAGCCTCTCCACTTTTTTAGTTACGTTACTGAATTTTCTGCAATAGAATTTACCACATTATGTATATTCCAGTACAGACGTAGTACTTTTTGTGTACCTAGGCGACAGTTGGCGCACTGGGGTAAGATTCTAGCTTGTCGAGCTGGCTCACCCACGAATGTACAGTGCTGTAAATATTTTTTATCTGCTCCAGTGGGATTAGTAACTCATTACGTCACTCATTTGACTCTATTTCAGTTGTGTAATGACTTCATTACCTAACTGAAATAGTGTCAAATGAATGACATAATGACATTTGCCTACTAAACTATTTTTGAAAATGACAGATCTGACATTTCTCCTAATAATGCACTTTTCTCAATTTTAGGCAGTCGTAGATAAAACTTTGTACAATACATGTGTGATAATGCATCATTAATATACTTGTGTGCTTACATAACTCGTGCTACGCACTCGTTTGTAACTTACACACACGTATGGTATATTAATGATGCTGTTATCCCACTTGTATAGTAAATAACTATTAATCAATCGTCATGAAAATCATGCATTTTGTATAATTTTTAGGCTGGAACGTATTTTTTACAGAACGATTTTGGAATGTTTTTCTTTATAAGCCTATTTTGGAAAATTAACGTTTTAATTGGTTGCAATATTTGTTGACTGTGGTTACTAAAGAGATCAAACACAAAAATCTCTAGATTTTTACAAAGGTGTAAAGCTTGTTTGTTATTGCAATGTTCCAAGATTTGGGTAAAATTAAGAAGAAATGCAGGTGCCTAAAAATGTACGTATCTCATCCGGAATCTCCCTTTACAGGATTTGTAGGCTTTGGAATCAGCCTCAAATTTGCCTGCGCGTCCTGCAAAGATGATCTTTCTGGATTTGTTACGTAAACTACTATAAGTGACAGTTGAACTAATTATTTTCTTGATGTTGAATGTCCATAAAAAGCATTGCTACAGGTTCTTTAGTTTTCCTTGGAGGCTCAGCAGCGAATAGTTTATTTTTCTTAAAGTACGCTAGTGATTCTTTCATAACAGTGAAAGAAAGGTTTGCCAACATATTCAGAAAGCGTACCTGTTGCGTACGCTTTCTGCTGAATGTTGTATCTAGGTGGACTGGTTTTGCAATAATCCACCACAGTAAGACTAAGCAAGGTACGACCTCTTCTCTGTCTTGATATAGCAAAAGTAATGAGAACAACGCCACTGCTGCAATGGAGACCCTCCTCGACCTCCCTCTTCTGTGTACAGTAGTACAAAGATAGGAAAGGTTGGAACTTCAGAGATTGGAAAATTCAATGTACATGTTTTGTACAGGTATACAACAAACGGGTACAGCCGGTACAATAGACAGAGATTGTTTAATCTCAAATTAAACAGATTCACATTTCATTCCAAAATTTGAGAAATTCAAACCAACAATGCGATGCACTTGTTCATAAAAGTTCAATATATTCATTCCAGCAATCACAAGTGCATATTTAGCAGAATTGGAAAATTAAGTCATAGCGGCCTTGCTAAATGCTGCCCGTTTGTTCTGATATATGGGAACGACCTAGTAAAGGTAAGCATTTTGCACTTTGAAATTTTTAAAACTTTTAGAAGTAAGCGGTCTGTAGATATGCGTATATAGGCCGAGATTTAATAATAAAAGTAATCAGCATTAAGTGTTTGATTCATAAACATCGAGGTACTAACTTTCCAAGCCGTAATAGTTTTAGGTGTGAGGCTACACTCCAGGTAGTCACCAAATTATAATGTCCTCTGTATGGCATGACTACCTTTGCCTTAAAATACAGATTGCAGTCTCAATCGTATGCTCAGATTTAAAAAGGACGGAACTAGCGCAAGTAACAGAATTCTGCCGGCCTCCAGGCGATTCTGTTTTTGCTCCTTCAAGCCGGATCCATCTAACCTTAAAAAAATATATATCCCCGGGCTTACCAGCATTCGAATAACAAAAAAAAACATCTGCCAAGCCACCCAGGTCCTAGAAGATGACAAATATGGAGGAATTCAACCAATTAGCTGTCGCACAAGAAAATACAGAAAATAAGGTAGGTGCTTTCCAATATCAAAAAATACTCTGCCAGCCGGAAGACAAAAGTTTACATCAGCAATCGAAATAACACGTTAGATGAGTACTGGAACGCCGTGACCATCAATCACGCGAAAATAATGAAACTAATTTCAACCCACCACTATTTCACAAAGGGGTATTTCGATCAAGTTAAGGTAATTTACGGCGAAGCAAAAATTATTTGCAGAAATTTTCAAGGGATATTGTAGTTCTCGACATTTCTGAAACTAGGAAATAACAGTAATGAAATTAAACAGCAAAGGAACGAAAATCTAGAAACTACACCAACACGCAAAGGGAGTTGAAGACTTTTTGGGATAATGCAAGTAACAGAGTCCTGCCAGCCTCCAGGAAATTCTGTTCATAGAAGGTCGTTTATTTAAAATGGGGCGGAACCATAGTACTTCCAAATATATCTTAGACTCACCCTTTGAGTTCATAATTCGGGATCGTAAATAGTGAACGTAACCGAAATAGGACATTATTTCTGGAAGTCTAAACTGGTATGCGAATGGTCTCAAGACTGAGATTGATGTCGGTTCAAAATTTTATGGTGGAAGAGCAAAAGATACGCTTAGCTTTTCCTTGGGCAAACACGCATCTCTATTTCTAACGGAAATATATGCCATACCATACTACAGTGTGAACGGAGGGCTTTAAAAGTAAGCGGATCTACATAATGTCAGTAGCCAGGCGGCTCTAACAGCTCCTTCGTGTTGTAAAACTTGTATGGTTGTGTCCAGAGCAACTCAATGGCTTAGCAGAGCAAAACGTCGCGAGACCATCCGTATTACCGGGTCATTGATTGTGACATAAATGACAATGAGAAAGCCCATGAATTAGCAGGGCAGAGATCAACTAAAAATCTTCCTTAGACATTCCAAGACATGCTATCCGAAGTTACGTAAATGATTGAATTTGTAACTGAAAGGTATCGGCTTAATAGACGAGGACAGAACCACAGGAAGGCATTTATAAACTGACCTTGCAAGAAAACAGTTATGTTTCATATGTTTGTTGCAACCCACGATCGCCACGTGTCGAAAAGCACCTATGGAAGATAAAAAAATACAATAAAGATCTTACTTCTAGACTCAGAAACAAGGAACAGTAATACACATTTGGATGTCTGCGGGGATTTGAGAAGGAAACTGAGACCATTTCGCCCGATGGGTTTGCAACTATTGATGCGTCGCGTGTACTAAAAATGAATGCTGGCGTCTTTTAGTTTTGGAGTGACTTTCCGTTTAAGCAGCGTTGTTGCAAGTTGTAGGTGAAGGAGTTGGTTTCTTTTTTGTAGTTTTGCAGGAGCTTAAAACCCGTGCAATATTGGGGAGCTATTGTCGTGTGAGAAGCTTTACTGTCTGTGTTTCTGGATTGGAGGAATTTTAAGTCATATATTGTCATTTAACCTATCGCTTTTTGCTGCCTGAGCGAGTAATGTAAAATTTAGGGCGTATTAAGGGGATAGAGCTCTGGTAAGCATACATTTCTTTGGTGGATTCACAACAAAATATACTTTTCGTAACGCTATTGTTCTGCCGAAGGCTCCAGCGAAAAGTTTCGGAGTCTGAACCTCATTCTTGTGTTGTTGAAGGTTGCTAGTTGTTCTATAAAGGGGTTTTGGCCCAACAATTCTTGCGGCTGTTTCGTCAAGCGAGGTCAGTGTTTGCGCTGTTTACCAAAAAGCGTGACCTGCTATTTAAATAAATGTATTTGTAACATCGATGCATATTATCGTTCAAATTTATTCGCTCATATATTGATGTATCGATTGTAGACACTTGGGCTTCACCCTTTTGCATTTTCAGTAGATCAAAGAACAATAGATGTTCTGAGAAACATTGTGTGTTTAAAAAAACTCATTTAGGGTAGGCCTTGGAAAGAAAGATAAAAATCTTGCCATGTCTTAACTTAATAAGTCTATAGGTGAATGTCAGATTGCATTTTGTTTATGAAAGCATCCGTCACTGCGACAGGTAAAAGTTTACACTGCTTTAGTTTAATTGCATCAAGCAAAAAGGAAAATAAGATAGCATGTACACAATAACAACGAGTGTAATAATCATAACGGTCAATAAAAATTGTTTTCGTTAAGTGTTTTGTATATTTTTAGGAAAATAGTTCAAGGTCAAGATGTAATTTAGTTCGTGCCAGTTGGAACAACTTAACGGTTAAAAGTAATGTAACAAAACAGCGCATATTCGGGCCGCCTACTGTGGAAACGAAGGACTACACACCAATTGAAAGACCTATATCGTTTGATACAGGGAACGTAGATCACTGAATAGCCGTGAACTACAAATTAGGGTGGGCAAAATAAGTCTTTTAGGCTGCAGTGTTTCCAGAATCGCTAAAGAGACGGGCCATAAAGAGAGAAAAAAGTCTGAAGTCGCTTTATTTTTTCGTTGCTATTAACGAGATTTACCCCCAGCACGTTTGGGTGACCACTCAGTTTTTTGTTTCACAAAATACATAGACAGTTGTTGATGTATTTCTTCGTTAGTGATATACAACGGTCTGTTGATGATCATTCGTAAAGTTTTTGGATTGAAATCTCTGAAGAATTTCAATTTTCTAGTTGCTGACTCAGCCCCATATTAGTTTTAAAAAGGAATTGTAGAGCAACAGTTTGTTCCTCAAGTTTTGAGTTTTTGCCGGCCAGCAATTACATCGCAATTAATTTTATTCAAAGTTGTTTTCGCTTCGTTCTTTACGCCATGTGAACCTTCTATCCAAGTACAATCCAATGTGTTTAACGTCCACCGACTGTGTAGTTGGAGCGTTGTTTATTATTGCTCTTGGGAAACTTTCTGATCGCAAAGTGAAAGTCGTATGCGTTGACTTGGTTTCATTCATCTCAATTCGTCATTTCTTTAACCAGGTCTCTATGTAATTGACATTTAGCTCCAATATGCGTAACGTGATTGCTGGATCTACATGTGACGCCATAACAGCGATGTTATACTCCATTCACTATGGTCCCGGATTGTCAAAAATGACGTTTTATGGTAGCACTGTTGAATTTCGATTGGTTTTTTTGTTACTACTAGGTTGGACAACGCAAAAGCGTAATTTTGAAAATTTGCGTTTTTGTTACCTGGCAACTTTTATTTATTTTTGCTTAAGTCAGTGCAAAATATAACCTATAATTTATAGTTTTGACATTAGTAGCTCAATTAATTGTTTCTAGTTACCCATAGCTTGACTTAAAAGTATTAACCATGATATAAAGGATTGTTTTTAATTGGATTTTGACATTGACAAACCGGGACTATAGTGAATAGAGTTTTTTTTATATACGCTACTGCCACTTTCGCTGAGGTAGAAAATATGAGGAAGTGCCTTTTTAAAATTTTATATAGCAGTCTCGTGTGCCATACTGTAATAAATGCCTGCTTAATATATAAAGATACGCCTGTACAATAGCTTTTATCTTCCACGTCTTGGTTTATTTTATTAAAAATTTTGTTGATCTGCTCGATCTACGCATGTGATGTATCCAAATTCGTCACTAGGTATTGAAGGGTTGGATACAGGTTTTCACGGTTTGTTTATAATGGTAGGTTCGCCCGAGTTATTTCGTGGTCGTCGATTTAAATTTGACGTCGTACTTATTATGCTATCAGATTCTTCGGATGTTTCTAAAGACTGTTGCTGTAGTTTCATGCTTCTCGTTAGGTATACCCTGGAGTCGTCCCAGTTGGCTGCTCATGCAAATCGGGTGGTTTACTTTAGATATTCTGCTTGGTTCTTCATGTTAAACTTGCGTATTTTGTGGTTTGTTTCGCAGCACTATCTTCCATGTGTTGCTAAGGCGGTAGCCGTCTTCTCGGAACTTCATGGAGTGGTTCGGGCATTTTAAAAATCTCTAGGGATTTCCTAATAACACGGGGGATGTAATTTGTAGTCCGGGTTAGTATTTTTACAGAATTGTGTTTCCATGCCGTGTGTTCCTCTGATGTTTTACTGTACATTGAATTCTTCTTCTGACTTAGGTACTTCCGTGGGCAGTACCATTTAAATGGTTTGTTTGTACTGTAGGGTGTATACTTCGGTATTCTAAGGTAGCTGATGTGTTTACAGTTTCAGGGAGTATAGCTATATCTATGTTTTGTTGGGTATAAAATTGTTCAATTCAGGGCTATACTGGGCTAAGCCATTGACATTTGACACTGCAATTCGTAGAGTTGGTGTCATTATTTCAATTTTTGGACAAGGCCAATAAATGATGAGGGAGAACATTGTATCCAGTCGCTCCATAAGTTTTGCTATCAAGTCTTCAATGTTGTTTATTATGCATGAGTAGGATTACCTTGTGTATTTGTCAGTTTGAATTTCTGACTTGGTATTGTCAATAGCTATTTGAAAGTAGGATGGCTCAATATTGCGTTATTGAAATGAAATTATAGTCACAGAAGTTATGAATTGCGATTGAGTATATTGTTGCTTTAGAGACAAACCAGGAAATTTCCTGGATTATAATTGTTATAATGTTTGGATCAGTTGTTGATGAACTAGAGCTGACTGTTGATATTGAGATATGTACTATCCAAGACAAACTAAGTGGGACAGTTAATCTTTTCTGATATGAATGTGTTTCTAACGTATATGTTAACTTGTTTAGATGTTGCTATGAATCACAATTGATATAGTAAATGTCATTGTTAAGACGTTTAAAGCTAAGCTAGTGAGGTTGTCCCATATATTTATTTCGTGGATAGTCCATACAGTACAGAAGGTTACAGTTGTTTGACATTATCATTTGTTGAGGTGTTTTCACTATGTGGATAGCTGTTGTAATATTGAGATCGCCGTACGGGACAAAAGTAGAAAGGATTGCTTGAATGAACCTTAAATTTTCAAAATCGCCGCTGCTCCAGGAAGGCATTGTAGCTATTGTGGTGACTATTCTGATTATACCACTCCCTCTAACATCAACCAATGAAAAACGGCAAAATGCATAGTTACGCATGTACTAACTTTTAATAATGTACATAGCAACTGTGATAATCATATACTTTCCTGATTAATAAGTGATAGTCAAATGGCTCAACAAATATCGCGTTACCTGCTGACAGTGCAATTGTCATAACAACCACATTAACTGTACTTTTAATATTTATAGATAAACTGTTAAAACGTTGTTTATTTGACTCGTAATATAATCTAGCCGAATGCAATTCGTGTCTTCTTGATTATCAAATCATTTCTGTTTCGATTATTTGATAATCAAGAACCCACTAGTTGCATTATATATGATACGCGCTCTCACATCGAGCAAGTTCTTGTTAGCAGGTCAAACGCACCGACACGGATTTTGCTTTGTTGCCATTTCTGTGCAGATCTGCTGCTTGTGCTACTTTTTACAGAGCTATAGAGTTGTATTGGATCATGTTATTGTGGTCGGGCGATCTGTGTAAGCTAAGAGTTGATGTTCTCCATGCCTGTAAGGTATGCTTACTAATTGTCATTATTTTCTTTAAGGTTACCTTGAGCAGACGTGATGACAGCTCTCTTTGTTCTAAGCCATTATTAATTTATGGCTGAGCACTATGCTTGTATTTTACTCTCATTTAAAATATTGCTTAATATCGTCACACCAAGCGATTTAATTAATATGGGAGTCGCCATTCCTTAATTTTAACTGTATTATAGGTGTGTTTAGAATATATAAAAAGGAAATACGATAAAAAATTGTTACGTTCTTAACACCTTGACTTGTTTCAGTGGTTGTTATACTTTTCCTGATATCGCTGTGCTAATGAGATATAGGAGGCCGTAGACTAATATAAGAAGGGACTCGCTTGCGATAGTCAAAATAATTTTAGGTTGGAAGATGCAGGGATAAATGCTATAAATTATTTTTGAACTCTATCCTGGTGCCTTGGATGCTGTGATATACTTCGACGTTGCGCCATGGTAAACCTTCTTGACGATCGGAAATGTGGGTGATGTTCAGCTCCGAAATGTGGACCCTAAATACCTGGTTTGGTTATTGCTGAAAAATTCTATTTGACTTCAAAATGCTTGAAACTGTACTGCGCTTTACAAAATGAAATCGTGCAGCGACTCTACTAAGAAGACATTTATAACATTTTATTTAAACTGGTTAACCTTACAGCAATGGCCATAACTAAGGGTTTCCAAAAATTTTATAGAGTTTGCAGCTGCTCATGATCAGTAAAACTAGCGGATGCTTGTCTGTAGTGCAAGTCCTATAGGGCAAAAGAATATCGATAACCGGGCACAGAGCGCTGAAGGTGTTACTGCACTGTAACCAAAATTTCTTACCAAATGCAACTTACTTTTTAAAACTTATATATAATTGCACAATATGTTGTTCTAGTGCATTTTGAAGTAGCATTAAGTTACACTTGCAATATAATATAATAAAAAGATACAAGCAATCCAGTGAGACAAATGTCTCATTTAAAAAAACAAAAAAGACCGTTTTTCAAATAGAACGCGTATTAAATAAAAACTGTACCCAGACCTGGAAGGTGTCAAAGTGGTTGACTAACCGATCGACGTTTTAAGGCGCAGAGGGTCGCAGCTCCGTTTGGCTGCCGAAACATCCTTTATCTAATAGACTTGTCTGTCCGTCCGTCCGGGACGCTGTTTCAGCAACCAAACCGTAAGAGATACAGAAAAAAGTTATTAAAGTTATATGTTTGGAATGGTCATGTCAGGTCAGGAACCGAATTTCAGTCACGTGACACTTCCGGTTTTCGAGAAATCACAAAAAAGACCGTTTTTCAAATAGAACGCGTATTAAATAAAAATGTTTCAGCAGCCAAACGGAGCTGCGACCCTCTGCGCCTTAAAACGTCGATCGGTTAGGCAACCATTTTAACACCTTCCAGGTCTGGGTACAATTTTTATTTAATACGCGTTCTATTTGAAAAACGGTTTTTTTGTTTTTTTAAATGAGGCATTTGTCTCACTGGATTGCTTGTTTTTATTTAATACGCGTTCTATTTGAAAAACGGTCTTTTTTGTGATTTCTCAAAAACCGGAAGTGTCACTTGACTGAAATTCGGTTCCTGAGCTGACATGACCATTCCAAACATATAACTTCCGTCCGTCCGGGACGCTGTTTCAGCAGCCAAACCGTAAGAGATAGAGAAAAAAGTTATGAAAGTTATATGTTTGGAATGGTCATGTCAGGTCAGGAACCGAATTTCAGTCACGTGACACTTCCGGTTTTTGATAAATCACGTGATTTCTCGAAAACGGAGCTGCGACCCTCTGCGCCTTAAAACCTCGATTGGTTAGGCAACCACTTTGACAGCTTCCAGAATGTTCCGATGCGGCGTACCACTTTGACACCTTCCAGGTCTGGGTACAGTTTTTATTTAATACGCGTTCTATTTGAAAAACGGTTTTTTTTGTTTTTTTAAATGAGACATTTGTCTCACTGGGTTGCTAGTCTATTTATAATAAGTATTCATAACTTGATTAATAACTTTCGTGATTTTTAGGGCGACCCTCTTAATACTGTGATACGTTTTCTGTGATATTTGATCTTGATTGTCGTGTTTTATTGTTTTGATTTGTGTATGTGTTGCCAAATACTTTTACCTGATATTACTGTCCTCATTCTTATGCCTGCGAATTTTATTTGTTACCTTGACGTCCTCTCTTTATTCCGGGATTGGTTAGTAGCGCCTTTCGATGTGTACCTTTTATTTGATTAACAAACTTGCTACTTGGCGCCCACATTTTTTACAGCTTAATGTTAAAGTCTTTTGTTTAACCCACGACCAGCTCTGGCTGAGATGTCAGCTGCATTTGCTTCTCTCCTATTGATCCTACATTATCATGTCGCAGTTTCTTTTGCTGCATCTTTGTATTTTTCCTTAGTATTAAGTTATTTATTCTGCGTGAATTGTTAGTGTATACGTCCATATATCTATTTTGCTTTTTTAATATGTTTCTTATACGGTTAGTTTTATTCTGAATATTAAAATAATCCCCTAGAAATGGTTTGTGTGCCTTAGATTTTGTGAAACTAAATAAGGACTTTTGTAATAATTATGCAAGCTGTTGGCTCGTAAGTCCACTCATGTTTTGGTTCATGCTGTTAAACTACCTTGTGACCAAGGTTGCCCAGACAACCTTTCTGCTGTTTGTGATTCCTTTCAAACCAACGTTTAGTAATATAGTGCAGCTTGCATCTTCAAAGTCAAGCATGGTGTAAGAGCTAAAAGTAAACGTGATTGTATTTAAAGCACTCTGCATGAGGAAATGCCTAACACTAATTTCTGGTTGTTACAGTTTAATGTATTTGGAGGCGCGGCGAGTGACCGGCTGAGCAGCTTCTCCTTTACATCGTGAATGGTAGAAGTACAGATTGCTTTATCTACAAGGGCAGCACAGTCTATATTTAAATTTGATTTTATTATTGATAATGCGAGTAACGGTGAATGTCTAACATTATTTAGTTTTGTTATGTGGTTTAGTATCTGTCTTAATCTTGTCTAATCTCTCGGTATATTTGTATCTCACTTTAGTAGGTATTTATTTTGGATCTTTTAACTTTTTTCAGTTTTATTCTATATTAATTTCCAGGATATCTACTAGTGTTCCGAATTCTGACTCTATATCTGCGCCTCTGCACACCTTTCTATCTGTAATTCTGTCGGCATGGTCATTCTCAATAAGTGCTGCAATTAATATTGTTTAAAGCATGCATGTTTCCAGCTTTGTTTCACACCAATCATCCCAAATATGCATGAAAATGCCAGCCAGCATTAGTGCATTCGAACTTCACCGGAATTTTCCATTCAACAAAGCGAGTGCAACGAACCGTTTTAGAGCACTAGAGACAAATGATACAATAATAATCTCCATATCGATGGAAACGTTCCTCGACTATCCTTGGTCGCGAGCCTCAGCGCAAGCAGAGCCCTTTCGTTTATTCATGAAATTCGATTACCTTCCGGCAATGGCCCTCATTGTCTGTATTTCTGGTTAAAAGCTTTTACACCTCCTAAATTAATGAACGGTGCGTATTTGCCGTGCTTTTAGCTCGGAGCGAGTTACTTTTTCGCGACAGCGCCGAGACTCGTCTTGGGTGCATGAAAAACATCCCGCTGCCGATGTTTCCGCGTCGCTGCATTGACAGGTTATCTATTTCCTTCAGTTCTTCGTTTTTGTCCGCTGATAAATGTGTGAACTTCGCGACTTATTCATAACTTTCCGGGATGTTTTAGTCTTTTATTGCCGATATAGCCGCGTATTGAGTTTCCTCAAATAGACTGCGGTCGTGCCGATAGGAAATTGCTGGCTGTTTATTGCGTTACTGAATCTCCAATCTGTCTGCTGTCGTGGTCACGTCCCCATTGGCCTCGTTGTTGGTTATTTTTACATTTGATCTGCTGGGAATGGCGTTATTTCGAGTAATGTGAATGCTAGCTGAGCTCTTAACAATTAAAGAGCACATTATGTCTGCTAGCTGCATTCCAATTCCAATAGAAAGTCGGCATTGATGCTTATTCGATTTTGAAATCGAATCAATTAGTTGATTACATTTAATCCCGATTTGACACTAAATTATTTTAGCATTTGATTTTTATAACGTTTGAGATAACATTTTGCTTGAATTGCAATAACCTATATTATTTCCTGTCTGGAGTTTTACTATTAGATCTGTTTTATTTTATATCCGTGCATTATTACAACCGCAACAAAAGCTTAGAGTTACAGAGTTACTATATACGAGTACAAGATTAGATCCTGTTCGGCTTTAAGTCAATAAGTCTATATAATCTAATGCGACGAATGTTTGGTTTGGGTCTACCTTTTCATATAAATCTGCTCCTAGAACGTAATTTAAAATCTGTTTTGACAAAAACAGAAGCGGAAGGCCCAATGTGGCATGCTTGGAGACATGGTTTGAACTCATCCAACTAAAGCAGATGTTCGTCATGCGTTATTCATTGTAACGACAGTATTTTGGGATACTTAGGGAAACAGTGTACACATAGGAAATCCCAAATAAATTAGCAAGATAATTGCTAAGGTTTGTCATAAACTAATGGAAGACAAAAGAAAATTATGGACGACATACGTTATAGGGCAACTGCGTGAAAGGCATGATAACATACGTCCAAAGACCGGAAACGTTATTCCGAACTGAACAGAAGGGTGCAAAGAAATTGCCATGAAAAATTTAAACCAATCACGAATATCTATGCAGAAATTGAGCCACCACTAATAAAAATTATACACGCGACTTTTTCTAAAAAGTAAAGGTTTTTTGACAAGATTTTCGGCTAAAGACTTCGCCACTCGGAGAGGGTGAAGGTAACGCAATTACCGAAATTGATAAGGCTTTGTAAATACGAAAAACTGCTGCGGACACTTATTTAAAGATGTAATTCCAGAAGTAAATTTAGAGATATCAAAGAACAACAAAGCAATTTGCGACGTCATTGACTGCTGATTATGCTTATTGCTGGTTCTATATTATTGCGGATAGCTAATAATGTAGTGTGGTATAGAGAAAGTAGAGGGCCGGTCCTAAGACGCTTCCATTTGTTACATCCACATAAATACCCTCCAATTCTAGGTAATTTTCTCCATGTTTAACTCTATACTGATGGTCAGATGTATGGTCTAAAGATCTGACTTATATGTTGTTATTTGCTACACAGGGAATTTATTTGTACCCAAAAGAAAAGAAAAAAATAAATATACCTATATACAGTCTGTTCAACAAAAAAGGCCCCGCCTTCTAGCTACTTTATTATTTATTTTAGACCCAATAAACCTTATATCAAATCAAATGACACTAAAAACCTACATTTTAACACAATCAACAAATTTTTATCTTTAATTGTTTCAGAGTGGTGACGTCACATGCAATTTTTTTAAATGACACTGTATATATTTGGTGACATTCTCTGGTAGAGGTTCTTTTTCTCTTTTCGACAATATAAATATTTCATGCACTTGCATAAAAAAAATTTCGTGAAAAATTACAAAAACTTTTTCACAGTGGGAGGCCATGATACAAAACTGTAAACAAAAGTGTAACTCAGAAAAAGAAAACAAATAGTAGCCAAACGCTTTAACTATCAGATTTCAGAATAATCTAAAGTGTTTATTGTTTTGTTTTTCTGAGTTACACTTTTGTTTATAGTTTTGTATCGTGGCCTCCCACCGATAAAAACGTTTTTTAATTTTTCTCGAAAATTTTCTTATGTAAGGGCATAAAATATTTATATTGTTGAAAAGAGCAAAAAACCTCTACCAGAAATTGTAAAAAAATGTATACAGTGTCATTTAAAAAAATTGCATGTGACGTCACCACTCTGAAACAATTGAAGATAAAAATTTGTTGATTGTATTAAAATGTAGGTTTTTATGTGTCATTTTATTTGATATAAGGTTTATTGGGTCTAAAATAAATAATAAAGTTTTGTTGTATACATATATATATATATATATACTTCACAGCGGAAAACCTACAGGTGGCCGTGTAAGTTCCTAAACCACTCAGCTGTTTCATAAAAATAATAAAAGACAGAAAACACCATAGCTTGAAATAACCTAATTATTTATTTACAGTATGTACACATACAAAACTCTGCACCATACTTGAAAACGGCAACACAAATCTGTGATAGAATATTATGTTTGTAAATGGAATAGTAGATGTAATTATAGTTTTACGTATAAAATGTACAGTGATTTTCTGTTAATAAATTTAAAGCCAAACACAGAACTCTACGATCTTAGCTTGCAATTCGCTCGAGTACACGTATCTCACCTGTACGGTAGTGACTTAAACATTAACTGCGAAAACGAAATACGGGTGGTCTCAAGTTCTCATAAAAATCGCTTTTACCGAACCGCGATCTTTCGGAATTGGTACCATTTCGTCTAGGTGTTATTACCCTAAAAATTGTATAGGTATATAGCGCTCACAAGGTGTTAAATGCAAAATTCAAGCTCCCGAAAACCTTCGCAAAAGGTTTCTGTTAAATTTGAAAATGTTGAGTTACTTGAACGCAACCAAACTGCAAAAAGAAAGGCAGCATTGCCAATCGAAGAAAATATTAAATGTACTTATAATTTGTCAATGACCTATCCCAGCTAAATAATTGCACGTGGTGCACATCGCAGTTACATAGAGTTTCGCACAGTATAACAAACGGTAGGAATATCGCCGGCATGAAAGGTAACACACGACGCATAAAATCTCATAACAATAACACGAACGGTATTTCAGTTTACTAAATCACTAGGAGGTACCTGATGATGCACAATAGGGCACAGCGGCGTCGACAGAACAGCCATGCAGGGTATCTACACGGAGATGCTGTCCACTCGATGGAATAACCTCGAGGGCAACAGGTTCTTGCACTGGGGAAAACCTCGTGGCTGTCGCATTGGTGAGAAGCCGTGCATGCGAAGACTACCACAAGAATTGGAGGTGCTCAAAGCAGCGTGGGGGCTGATCCTCCAGGTGCTTTGGCAAGCAACATCAATGCCACAGGCATAATTGAACCCGAAAAGTCGGAAAACGAAACATCAGTGCTACTCAGAGACTAAGAAAGGGACCTGAAAACACACGATATCGACTCGATGTTAAACGGAACCACAAATAACATACCAGAGATGTTGGATGGAAATATATAATTATTCCAGTATAACTGGCCTCATTCCAGCAATACCACAAAGGATTTCTTGCGGGTGAACCACGATGTACCTCATAATTCTGGAACCGTTGATCTGCTTGAAACAAATTCCAGGGAAAATCCAACTACATCACCCACAAACAATCACACCAGAAATCAGAGGCATAAAATGGCCGCCGGAAATCGCACTATCAATGTATTTTGAAAACTGTTACTATAATCCCCTAAATATCAAGGTTTTCCAAAATCATCCAAAAATGCAAAAATGAGTATGTAACTAAATACACACCTAGGAACGGCAGGTCAATCTAAAGCTCTAAACTGCATCTTAATGTATTTAAGCGAAAAATTATACAAAACAATTCTTGACTGCATGTAAATGTAAAATTACACGTAACAATGTTTGTGCCCAGATTTGTATTCCAAGCCCTTGTGCCATACTTAATCAACATCTTGGGCCACGTCCAGACATTGTTGCACATATTTCTTTTTCTTCCAATGGTCTTTCAATTACATCAGTGATTTGATTAAAAATTAAGAGATGAATATCTTTACTAGCCTAGGTGCCATCATATTTCGCATGGGTTGAATTTAGATTTTTGGTTTTTGATTGCTTTCCAGAGAAAGTGATATATATCTTTGTCATCTGCTAGTTGTTGATATAACTTATGTCTTCGTTAAATTGTATGTCTAACCGGTTTTGTCCTATCTTATTTTCGGGTGCTCTAGATTTTGGCCATTTTCAGCGCTTTTCTTTCTCACTAGAGAAGGTCTTTGGTCCTTATGTATCGCTCCACGCTGTTCAGTTGTTCCTAGTTAACCGTTTGGTTTGATTCATTGTTCTACTTCTATAAATTTTGACAAGTCTGTATATATAATCACTATTTGTTAATATCACAGGCGGAAAATCAGCTGACAGAGCAGCTTAGTGGTGATGCAAGTAGTTGTCTGTTTTCCTTTCACCACAAAGAAGTGTATTAAATCTGGAATTTGCTCTTACATTTAGCTTGCTTAATGGTTCACACAGTCATTTTCCTCTGAGGGTATAAGTCTTAATCCTCACTATACATGGTCTGGAAACCATTGGGTGGGGAGAGGGTATGAAAAACTCGATGTGATTATTTCTATCTAATACTTTTAGGCTACCCAAATATAGGAGTTCTGTTTAAAATATAGTAAGTTTGGTTCATTACACTTTATGGGGCTCCTTGTCTAATTAAAAATATTTTAGTATTTTGCACAATTCTCTATATGTACTTTCCTAGTTTTAGAAATATCTTCTTTCCTGGCATTGTTTGTCGACTGAAAAATTTAATACCTACTTAAGTCTATGTAAAGTAATTCGTTTGACACAAATAGTTTTCAATCGACCATATTTTGTATCCTTTATTATTTAAATTAAAAAGTTATTTTTAGTTTTCTGCTAGTCTCATAAAATTAGGATTAGAATTTTCCGGTTTTCAAAAATATTAGAAATAGAGGAAACGGGATTTGGGATATTGAGTTTGTTGACAGTTCTCGAAGTAGATTAATTTTCAAAGCATTTGTTAAGGTTCTTACCTTGTAATAATTGGTTGTCGAACTAAAATGACAACTTTAATTAGTTCTTGATAATTCTGACGTAAAACTGAATCTTTGTAAATATTTCCCTGTCACTAACTAATTTGTAATACGTCTAGGTGGTGCTGAAAAGGAAACCAATCTTTGTTGGTGTATTAGATATTACAAAAGCAAATAAAAAACTCTTCTATCAAAGAAAAGTTGTAAATACTTATTCTGGTCAAAGGTAAAAGTTCGAGTTATATGCAAAGGGCTTAAGGGCAAAGGGCTCGTAGAACCACAACTAAGATGAACGTGAGAATATTTATTTTTACAATGAAGTTTATTGTAGTAATCGAAATGTTTTCTTTGCTAGAACATAAAGTGTAAAATATGACAACATCTCATTGTTCGACAAATCTGGATTTATCTGGTTCGCTAATACAGTAGCTGCCTATTTTACCAAAAGAGGAAGGTTATAAAATATATAATATAGGTATACTGCTACGGTATATGTTTTCACACTAGAAGTGACATCACCGCAACGGTGAAACAATGAGAAGTTTATCTGCCAACAAGCATTACAGTCACTAAAGATAACTTTGCAAGCACTATAAAGCATTAATACCACTATCACAAATGATAAAATAAACAATAAAGGGGTGCTATTTTATCACAATATCTAGTAAATATCTTTAAAAACACAGACAATTTCGGGCTGCTGTCACAGAATTTATATAGCCCTGAGGTTGTACAGGTCGCTTTTTACTTAAAAGTAAAATGTTTGGGAAATATAGCTGGAATTAGCGATACATTTAATGAGTCCAACACACAAGGCACACGCATAGACTAGCAACATGTTTTATAAGATGGCAATAACAATTTAACTCCGCTTAAAAGTGTGCATTTATAGAGATATATTTGCAATAGGCGAATAAACTGATCTAGACGCTGAAACATAAGTGTGTGTTGTGCTCCGAAAGATACATTAGTTATAAACTAGTGTGGAAAGGTCGTGGTCTATAGACAAGCTCCTACATTTGAATTTGAAACAATCCATTTATGTCCGGAAGGTTAGGTTAGTGTCAGAGCTAGTTTTGCACCAAGAAGACTGAAGGCTTATTCCATGGCACAAAACGATGTTTATAGCAAGACAGATCTTCAAGGTGGCATAATTGAGGCGCTATAAAGTCAAGCAGTGGAATAAACTGTGTTGGAAAGCGTAAATATGTTACCTGAGCTGTTAAAATATAGCAAGTTGATAGATTTTGATTTCGCAACTTTGCTAGCACATCTAGAATGGCGCCAAAACCTTCTGGTCATCACTTCTGCAGCAAATTGGATGCAAAGGGGGGCCAAGGCTCAAGATGACCACGAAACTCTTTTTCGTGACACTGTAACCAATCCAAGACGAGTTGAGACGAAATTGACATTGTGGGGTGCTCTACCTAAAAATCCAATTTGTTTTAAGTTTACAGTTGTTTTTTGTATAATTAAAGCTGCAAATATGTTAACTATAGACAGTGTTTTATTTTACCGTTAGTTTGTAATGCATGTTTGAAATATAATCTTGCGAACAAATTTGCAATAAAGTTTACTTCAGGAAACTTTTAAGTATTAGTACATATCTAAAACTATATATGGGAGTTCTAACATAAAGTTATATTAATTATTCAAAATGTGACATTACATTGCAGTAGGTAAATGATTCATTTAATTGTTATTACAAATATGCTTTGACATTCTACATTAAATTATTTAGGTTACAACTTATTATTGATCAGTGTTTTAACAGATACTTCAAGGAGCTCTATCGTAGTATTTTAAACTTAAATATGTCTTAAAAAACCAGGCGCCCAGTAAGTAATTGTCAGTATTATAAACTGTGGCCTTTTGATTGAAACTATAACACTGTAGCAGAACATGCTGGAAAAAACGAACACACAATACATTGCCCTAACACAAAGATTTTATGTGAAGAATTGATATCAACTAGACGTAAAATTATAGAAGCTGTGTATATTTCTCTGAGCAAAGACGAATGCGTGCCCACACATTCAATTGGTTTAAATAATATTTGGCTATCCATTCTTAAATATAGTATCGAGTAGTCGGTTGTCAGTGTCACACTGTTTATAGGGGAGGTTAGTCGCGCTCTTCTAGATTTCCATTAAAGTAGGCTAAGTTTTCCTAGTATGTACTTATATATTTAAAACGTGAAGCGTTTTCTTTCGACATCTATTTTGAGACTTCCACCGGGCCGATTTCGATAATTCTTTTTATAAATGAAAGCCGTTACGCGTAGATGTGCAGAAAAGTCCTAAATTGAAAGTAAGTTGATAATTTTTTAGAGAAAAACCATCATTCTGTAGCTCTCAAGTGGTTGCAGCCGGCCATGCACTAGCAGTAAACCATGTATATTCTCACAGTCAGCCTGCCGCGTTCTGCCGATTATTGCAATGGACTACTGTCACTACTAAATGTTTATTTGAGATCAGCGGTCTGATGATTCGTGAGACAAACGTCAAAATACATGTTAAATGACAGTTAAAGCAAATCGGTATTGCTCAGATGCTGTAAGGTGTTTATTCTGCTTATTATAATTATGTGGATGTGCTTATTTACACACTGGTGCATTGCTTTCCCTGTTGGTACAAGCATATATGTATATTGTTAAAACGTCTTTCGACGTTGTCCAACACCTGTTTTTCATACTCTTCCATCCTCACAGTTTCTTTCATGTAAGTTGCATCCAGTTATCGCTCTTTAAATCTATTATTTCAAACTTCTATTCGGCCTTCTCCTAGCTCTTCTTTGTAGCACCCTTCCCATTTTCTCTGTCCGCCTAGCATGTGCGATGACAATTAATAAATCACAAAGACAAACTCTGAATAAAGTAGGAATATATAATACTCGCCACAACCAGTATTTAGCTATGGTCAAGTGTATGTAGCAATGTCACGTGCGAGTAGTTTTGAAAATTTAAAATTCAAATTTTACCTGATGGATAGTGCCATATGTTAAACATTGTCTACAAAGAAGTTTTGCAAATTGCAAAATATTTTTCAACGTGTAACATTAGTGGTTTTTTATTTTACTGTGGTTTTTCCAGCTCGACGATGATATTTAACTGGCAGTTCCTCTCAAGAGAAATACGTGTTGTAATAGTGATTTTTAAAAATGCAGTATTAGTACAATAAGAACATATTGTCTTGAATTTACATAAGGGTTCACGTGAGAGGATTTTCCAAGGCCGAATAGTTTTTCCAAACTTAACTTGAAACTCGGCAACGAAAAACCTATGTTAAGGCGTGACCGATATCGCCAGCCACACTAACATAATATATTTCGACATAACAGAGAACATAACAGCAAAACTTGTGCCCTGGCTTCGTAGAAAGGCGAGTATCACTCTGAAGAATGATAAGGCACTAAAAATTAACAACACACACCTCGGAGCCTTTCATTCGGAGGAAAAGATCTATCAATCGATTAATACTGTGGTGGAGGCAGATGATACAGTGCACTACCACGTTGAGTTTCTCCACACTCTCTACCCTCCCGGACTTCTTCCAAATCGCCTGCCTTTGAAAGTTAGAGCACTTATACTACTGAGAAACGTGAAGACTCCCAATTCGACTGCAGGTGAAAGTTCCGCATCGTAACGTCACTGAGGACAAAATGTTCATAGGTTTTGGAGAAGGGGAGACAGTCTTCATTCCTCGAATAACCGTTATTCTTTCAGGACTATTCTTTTCAATTTAAGAGACTGCAATTTACCGTACAAACCTGCTTTGCAATGACGATCAATAAGGTGCAGGGACAGTCGCTGAATCAGGTTGGGGTCGATTTGAGGAAAGGCTGTTTTTTCTCGATCAACTTTATCTAGACTGCTTACGGATCAGTTCTCCAAACAACTTAGTGGTACTCAAACCAGAAGGGAAAACATCCAATATCGTCTACAAAGAAGTGCTTTTACCCTCTATTCGACGGGATTGACTTCTACTTCACAGATCGTTATATAATGGAATCTGGGGAAGGTAAGAAGTTGCAAATTCGCCATATTAGCTCTTTTTACAAGTGGGGTTAAACCATTTGAGGGCTTTTCGAAATTCATTCCTCCAAAGAAGACAAATGTGGTAGACCTGTTTTTGTAAAGATCTACAATGACGAAACTACTACAGGTGGGAAGCTGAAATTCGACATATTAGTTCGTTTTACAAATTAGATCAAGTAAATGTCTAGTTTTTGCAGAATTCATCCCCGAAAGAGGTTAAATGGGGAAAATATGTCTTTCTAAATATTTCTCCAAGGAAACTACTACAAGTATAGGATGTTAAAATTGAGCATATTAGAACATTTTTCAAATCGGGTTAAATCAGTTTTAGGGTTTTGGAGAATTCATCCCCGAGAGGGGTCAGATGATACAAATCTGTTTGTCGAAATATCACCACGGGAAAACTACTACATGCAGCAAGTTGAAACTCGGCATTTTAAATCGTTTTACTAAGCGGAAATCATTTTTAGAATGTTTCGAAATACATCCCCTCAAACTGGTTAAATAGACCAGAAGTGTTCTTCTAAAAATAACCACAAAGTAATTATTACAGGCAGGAAATTGAAATTCGGCATATTAAATCGTTTTACAAGGTAGGCCATATCAATTTCAGGCTTTTCGAAATTAACTCCCGAAATGATTCAATGGCGTAGATGTGTTTTTCTAAAGATCGCCATAATACGGTAACTGCTGCAAGTAGAAAGTTGATTCGGCACAGTAGTTTGTTTTACACATCGAGTCAAGCCAGTTCGTTTTACACAACGAGTCAAGCCATTTTCAGGGTTTTTCGAAAGGGATTAAATGGGTTAGATGAGTTTTTTCTACAGATCGTCACGAGATAGATACAGGTAGGAAGTCGAAATTCCGCATATTAGTTCGTACAAATCATGTCAAACCACTTTCATGGTTTTGCAGAATGCATCTCGTCAAAAGAGTTAAATGAGATAGATCTGTTTGTTAAAGATTACCTTAACGAGCGATCTACTACAGATAGGAACTTGAAATTTTGCATATTAGATCGTCTTACAAATAAACCAAATCATTTCCAGGGATTTTTTAGAATTCACCCCCAAAGGGTGCTACGGTGTAAATGATGTCTTAGCGGTTGATACTGTGTGAACAAACCTTTAGTGTCGATATTCGGTTCGCTCCCATCGAAATTTGTTAGGTTGGCGATTTTTTTTGTGGTGCTCGGATTTTGCAAACTCATGGCAGAGGAGGAAATCATACAGCATCTGTCTAGGCAATTTGAAGCGGAAATTACAAGGGCAGTGGAAGTACAGAATCTCAAGACGCTACGAGATTTCCTGGAAATTGTGAGAAATTACGATCTGGCAGTGTATAACGAAAGAGGAGATAACCGAACAACGGAAAGTCAAAATTATATTAAAAGAAAATTGGGGGAAACTTTCGAGAATAAATTTAGGTCAAATAGAAATAATTTTAATAGCAACTATAATCGACAAGAAGGAAGGAATTACAGTAACAACAATTATAACAGAACATATAACCAACACAGAGGGTACAACAATAACTGGGGGAACCAAAACCGACAGAATTATAATAGGGGGGATAATAGGAAGAATTATGAAGATTTAATCGACGAACGGAACAAGCAAAGGTGCCAAGAAATGGACCAAAATCAAAACAGAGACCTCCCTTATATCAACGCACTGTTTAGTGAAAGAACTGGGAACATTAATAATGCAGAGGACCTTAACATGATTGAGATAGCCGAAGTACACGAGGAGCTCTCGAGGGATAAAAAATCCTAATTTCTGTAAATTTTGTACATAATAGTAGTTATAAACACATTGCCAACTTTGCCATCGCCTATGATAAAACGGGGGAATATGTATTGGAGGAAAATGAAGAAAATACTACAAACTCATGTTTACCATGTATTAAATTGCGAATTCTAGATCAGGAATACTATGCGCTAATTGATAGCGGAGCAATGGTTTTCTTTAGTACAGGAGGAAGTCATAAATAAGCATCGGAATATTTTACAAAGCAATATTATTAAAGTTAACAAATCGATTTATTGTCCACAACAAGGAAGAAAATCTCAACTACCAGTAAAGTATTGGCAATCAAGATCAACATAAATGGAAAAGAATTTGATGTCCGATTTTACATAGTAGCTGCCTTAAATGTACAATTTGTGATAGGTGTCGATATTATTCAGCAAGTTGGAATTAAAATTGATGGAATGCAAAAGTGCATCCAAATAGATGATATACGAAGGCCTTGGTCTTTTGAGGATCAAGGGCGTAAAAATTGTTGCCTAGCCAAGAGTGCAGGAGACGATATGATTTGTTGCATAGCCAAGAGTGCGGGAGACGAAGTGATTATAAATAATTATGCGATAATAGAAGGAATGTTGGATAATGAACAGATAGGGATTGATTATCTACAATATAAAGTCAGAATTATGGAAATCATAGAAGGGAATAAAGATATAGTAAATCAGAAAACCGGACAAGCAACGAAATATTGTCATAAACTTGTTGTCGACGAAACGATGGGCTTTAAATCTAAATCTTATTCCATACCATTTGCACAGTGCGAAAAAGTGAAACATGAGTTACAACAAATGCTAGATGATGATGTAATAGAACATTCGAAAACAAACTTCGTTAATCCAATGGCGGTGGTAAGAAAAGCGATGGTAGTCTTAGGTTATGTTTAGATGCACGTAGGATTAATCAGATTACGAAACCCCAATATGAAAGTCCGCAGACAATCGATGCCTTGTTAAGTCAAATATGGGACAAGAAAGCATTAACGAAATTAGATTTGAAAAACTCATTTTGGCTGATTCCATTACACGAGGACTCAAGAAAATATACCGGATTCTGCATAGAGGGGGAAATTTTTCAATTTAAGGTGGCCCAACATT